>JACVVK020000028.1:1947500-2307500 GCA_018292915.2 Batillaria attramentaria | reverse complement strand
CATGTCGTACATCTGCCGACGCAGCTTGGCATTGAGGTGCTGAAAGATGGGCTCATGACAGGAACTATCAGACGACTGCGTGCGGCCGCTGCCGGGACGAGCACGAGGTAGAACCGCGGGGCTCGAGTGGGGCCGGACGCGCCTCCCTTTGGAAGGTTTGAGGTTCCTGTCCAGCAGGACTTCGAAAGCCTTTTCCACAGCAGCTGAAGACGGGCGCTGGACCTTGTCCTCGGCTTTCCTGTTGCTGTACGTGTTGTACATGTCCCTGTAGGCCTGAACGCGAGACTGCACTTGTGACGGACTGAGGGTCGTCTTCTCGGTCCCTTGGCTCAGCCGGATGGGAGTGTTCTGAGTCGAGCACTCCTGATCAGTGTTCTTCTTGCTGCTCGTGATCAGGTCGTTCCTGTCCCAGTCAGAGATCGGAACGTGGTCGTGTTTGCCGGACGATGACGGTAGGATCATTGTGTCCTGGGTGTCAATCACCCGGCGGGGTCTGTACCGCATCACCATTTTACAGTCGTCAACAGAGATGAAATTGAGAATGTCGTTCGATTTGGACCGGTCCGTTATGTTGGCGTGGAACTTACGGGGTGATGGTTCGTCCTCTCTCTTCTGCTCTTCTTTACTTGGTTCCATTTTCTCAGTGTTAGTTCCAAGTTGCTCTGGTGGCTCACATTGTGTGGATTTATCATCAACACCAGTTTCCGTCCCGCTCTCAGAATTACTGGTATCGGATTCGTTTTCCTTGCTGTCTGCTTTGTCTGTGACATGTTCCAAATCTTTGTCACTTCCTTCAATATTGATTTGTATGCTGTTTCGTCTCGGACCCGTGCCTTTGCTTTCGTTCTCACTGCCGTCATTGTGGGCGCCGAAATTTGTAAGTGTATGTCCATCACTTTCAAGACAGGAAGGTTTCTGTTCGTCAGCCTTTCCAGCAGGTGTCCCTTGGCTTCCTCTGTGAGACTCGAAAGGATTTGGAGGCGGCGTCTTTGGGTACAACAAAGGTCTGTTGATCGTCCAACCAGTAGACAGCTTCCGCTTCCACTTGGGCTGGATGTTGAGGTGCACGATCTTCCTCTCCTCCGTGTAGTGCTCGATCGTGTCGGCCATTTTGGAGGCCAGGGCTCGGTTCTCTTCGTCCTTCACCTCCAGGTTGGCGGTATGGTTTCGCCCGGCAGATCTCGGTTTCACATGAGATTTCCCCGCCAGCAACGCTCCTTGCACTGCGCCGCTCTTCCCGCTACCGGACACAAGCGTCAGAGTGGTCGCGCTCATCTTTTTGGGGTCTGTGTCTTTGGTCGATTTCGTCGGCGGGAACATGAAATCCGACAGCCTGCATTTGCGGAACAGTTTCGGTGGTTCTTTTTTGGGTGGTTGTATGAAGAGGCGGTTGACCTCCGTACACCATTTGCCCACAGAGTCCAGTTTTTCCGGGGAGAGAAGGCCCAGTTTGGTAACGTCTGTGGTGGTGGTGGTGATGGTGGCGGGCGTGACGCTGGCGGCGTGTTGTAGACGGTGATTGTCACACCAGTTCAGTAGTTTCGTGTGGTGGGCGAGTGTTGTCACGTTCATTTTGTAGTTGTTTTTACTGCTGTATTATCCCCTTTTGAGTTGCTTCCCCTGAGTGTCCTCGATACAGGACCACCCAGTTACCTATTTTTCGGATTTTGCTGAGGCAGGAAAGCCGGAGGGCCCGGAGAAAAGTCCCTGATGAGCAGCTCGAAATCCCGGAAATATATCACATGACCTGGGACCGAATCCACGCTTCACTGCGACAGCAGTGACGGCCGTGCTGTAATTCACCTGCTGAAGTCGGTCGCTCCACCTGCTGAGCCTTACCGTCGTTATGACAGGAAGTAGGTGATGACTGGTCCGTGTTGGCTGCAGATTTACAAACCTGTAATCGTAACAATGTCTTGCAGAACTGTTTCTACCACTTGTCGTCTGTGTCTGAGCTTACAGCAGCAGTAGAAGACACACCTGTGTTGCCCGGCGACAGCCGATTCTAAATGTCGACAAATCGATTCTAAATGTCGACGATTAACCTCTGGCTTTGATCTGTTTCCTCGTTGACCGTGCACTTTACGAAAGTCAATTTTATTCGGCTGGTTTGATTGCGCTGCACTTCAGCAGGCCATTAGGTCGATGGCCGGCTCAAGAGAGTCCGTGGTCGAAACTTTCAAATAAACCTGATTCTTGTTTGGAACACTGAAGGTCCCAGAAGGTCACTCCAGTGAGTTTTTGACAAAGGGCCTGTCACTTCGGCACCACGCTGAATCAGATTTCAGTTTGGGCGTCTTGTTGGAAGAGACTGCTTGTGTGAACCTCGCCGCCCGCGGGTCACACCTCACCCCCCGTCAATCGAATGGATATTTTCTGTGATTATAACAATGGGCGTTTTGTAGTTTTTGTTGGACGCAGTTCATAAAGTGACGCTGGCAGGAGAAAGGGCTCTCTCACAGGCGTGTTGCCCGTGCACTGAGGTTGACCCCGATCACGTAGCTTTCGGATTTATTCCAACCGATGAAATCCTCCGCGGTGTCTTTGTTACCGGGCCCGTGGCATCTGAAAGGACATAATGGAAAGAAAATAATGAAGTATTGCGTAAATAAATGCATGCTGCTGTGCGTTGAGGGCTGTGCGTCGGCACGAACTGTACTTATAAAGGGATCTGAAATAAAATTTTCTCACAGACTTCGTGCAAAAAACAGAACCCCACCAAAAAAAAACTAAAACACACACACACACACACACACACACACACACACACACACACACACACACACACACACACACTGTTACAAAACGTACCGCCAGTTGATTTTTGTTTTGTTCAGAGTTGTGGAGTAAGGAAAGAAGACAGTTACGCTTGTCGGGGGGTGGGGGGGGGGGGTCCCAAAGCTTGCGTTTGAATCACATGCATGCCAAGAAATTTCGAACTATGTGAGGTACAGTATGTCCACACAGTTTAAAGGAAGCATTTGAATTAAAATTGGCAATGCCGTTACATGTATTCAGTTCAGTGTTTACCAGGGCAGCATGTTCACACGCAAAAAACGAACTTGTTAGCGAAGGAAAAAAAAAACCTCAAACTCCGCTTTTAATTTAGGAGAGAGAGACTGAAAGAAAGAGAGAAAGAGAAGAATGTGGTGCCCCCATTTTAATTAGATTTCAGCCTTCAGCCTTCACTTTTCAGATTAACAGCATTCTTCTCCAAAGTTCTTTGCATTTGACTTCAGGCCTGGGAAGCACAGATTTTGAACAGCGCAATCTCTCTTTAGCCGCAAGTAGAAGTTCTTTATGGAGCCTCTTTCACCGTTTACGGAATAGACTTTTGTAAGGAGGCGCATTGGAACGCTATTTTGTTGTAGACTTCTAATTTCCCGTGAGCGGAAGTTTATTTTGTGGGTACCTTGGCCGTATGAATGTTTGCTTTTCATTGCGTGATTTACACTGCCGCCCACGGCCTTTGTTTATTTGTCGTCTGCTGAGTTCGTTTTCGCGGTTTGCTCACCTGCGCTTGCGCAACCCTGTTCCGGGTCCGTCGATAACTCTAGGCCCCTACGACGACGGCCAAGTCGGGCTTACCAAGACCGAGCCGAGCTATGTGATACCTGAGAAGGAAAAAACAAAACTGCTCGGTGACAAGGAAAGTGGACAGTTGCATATACAGACCCGCAGCATGCATGCATTTTTCGCGGCAGCTTTGTGCTCTGCCACGAAAAATGCGTGCTTGTTGCGGCAAGGGAGACAACTCATGCAGGCAACTTGAATAATCTCAAAACAGGCTGAGAATGTACTGTGCTGGTGTATACGACATTTTGCACCGCTTCTGTGCACACAGTGAAATAACACGGGGACCTCAAAGTTGTTCGCAACTGTCCACTTTCCTTGTCACCGAGTATTTGTGTTTTTTCCTTCAGGTATCATTTAGCTCGGCTCGGTCTCGGTTTGCCCGACTTGGCCGTCGTCGCAGGGGCCTAGAGTTATCGACGGACCCAGAACAGGGTTGGCGCTTGCGTGTACGTACAGAAGGTATGATTTCATGAGGACCTAGGACCTGTAACGGACCCCACTCCTGTGTTGTGTACTAGACTAACAAGGCCAAACCTCAAACAGTGTGTGAATAGAAACGGTGATATTAATGATGTTTGTGTATGTATACATTTCTTGTACACTGATTTCAAATGAAAATCTCTTTCGGTCTGACTTCCTCTCGCGCTCTCTTTCGTGATTCGCTTGTCACGTGTGTATGATGTAGCTCATTATGTACAAGTATAACAATGCCGCGTTGACACCCCTCCCCCCTTTTGTTGTTGTTGTTGTTGTTCCAAATGAGCAGTTAAAATAAAGCAAGACATCTCTCTCTCTCTCTCTCTCTCTCTCTCTCTCTCTCTCTCTCTCACACACACACACACACACACACACACACACAGAGGAGGAGATTTCGTAGAAAAGAAAACGAGAAAACCTCATTGAAAGCGCTGTTTTGCAGACGTAATATTGCAACTTTAACTTCTCAATGGGATGCCGCGACCATTGCTACGCACAGAATAGGACCATATCAGTTGACCAGTGTCAGTCCAGATTTATGTGCCAAGCTGATCTTGTGGTTCATTACCTTTCATGTCAGACATTTACAACAGTGTCTGCGGATGCCCTAAAGATGAACAAACACTCGTGCGCCCATTACCAGAGCCCATTAAGATAACGGGGCTTGGAAGTAAGCATGTGTACCCTTCTTCCCGTGTTAATCATCGTCACCACATGATCGATACAATGCTTGCGGCCACACGGACTCTGCCTATAGCAGTGACATGGTCACAGGGGCGGTCGGTGGTCCAGTGCTTAAGACTGTCACCAATGATACCTTACCTTACACAAGACGTCTGCCCATTTGCGTCCGCCGGACTAAACACAAATCCAGATTCCCAAGACTGCTACTTTGAATAAACCAAATCGTTGAACTCATCGGAATATTTCGCTTACCGTTTCTGCTGCACTCGCGCCGCCTGAACTCGAGGCGTCACTGTACATGTTTTACGGCTGATTAGGAACATCCACAACCCGAGGCCAACATTAGTTGGGATTTGTGGGCCAAGTCGCGGCGAAGTGGTACTTAATCTCTCCCCCACTGCTTGGGGCCTCCTCAAAACAGCAACATTTCCTCTCGCCTTTGATCAGCTTATCGGCCACCCTGATTAAGAGGCGTGCAGGCCAAAGAGACTTCGTTTCTTTGTGGGTTTTTCTTTTCGTGCTCGGTGTTATGTTATGCCCAGGAGGGCTTGCAGACCGCTGCACGACGGCCGTAGTTCGATTGCAAGGAGGTCTTTGTTCGGCTAAGTTGTGTTGTGCATGTTGTGTACGGAGAGAATTATGGTATGAGTACTGATAATCTTGACAGAGAGAGAGAGAGAGAGAGAGCACCTCCTGTGTTTGACAACGGTAAAAGTTACAGGCTTTATAGCCCTTTTGCAACTTTCTGCTGCTACACTAAAACTAAGAAAAGAAGGCAGATTAAAACAAAAAAAAGTGAAAAGGAAGAAATCCAGCAAGAAGAAATATAAAAAAAAGGATTTACATACATGTTCAAACGTATAATGAGTGTGTGTGAGAGAGAGAGAGAGAGTTACATATTGGAGTCTATTTACCTATATTTACCATATTTATAGCACCTCTAAGCGGTTTGTCCACAGAGTGACATCCTAATTTGACAGCATAATATATCTCTGTCTTGAAAACAGCACACACACACACACACACACACACACACACACACACACACACACACACACACACACTCTGTAGAACCCAATCGATCGCCTGTGCACATGAAATGGATGACACAATACACAGGCAACGCGCCATCCCTTATGTCGAAAACCTAACAGCTCATTAAAATTTTACGCAGATAACATGTGTTTGTTCACGCTTTACACGACACGGACGTCCAGAGAGAGAGAGAGAGAGGAGTTTTAACACAAAGGTCAGTTGTCTAACTTGCCTTTGCTACAAGTACTACATTACTGATAATTTTTTTTTTTTAAAAACCCGAAATGTTATTAATAAAAAGTAAAACGAATAAAACGAAAATACCCTCCCTCCCCTTACACACACACATGCCCCGAGAGACAGGGGTGGGGTGGGGGGGGGCTGTTGACAGATACCTCAACCAGACATTGACAAATGCCCGTACGTCGTGATCCATACAATAACTCAAAACACTTGCTCCAGTTTACCCTTTATGCTCTTCATTATAAGCAGGATCAAATAAAATAGCTGTCTCTCTATAAGAAAAAAAAAATCCTTCACAGAAGTATAAAACAGATCACAAGGTAAAAGACTTGTGGGCCCCACCCCCAGTGCCCTCCAGCGTAGCGGGTGATGAGCACCGTGTCTTCATTGTTCCTAATCCCAACAGATCCCCTTGGTACTGAGCAAACAGGGGGTACCTCGGGTGATTGGAAATAAGCGGGGGATCTGCCCGGATTGTTTTGACAGTTCCTGGCTTAAAGGGGGTTTCCACGTGTGCCAGTCCCTTTATCTCCTGGGATAAATTATTGCCCGCACGATTCTCGATTCTCTGCTCGTTGCTACAGAACGCTTAATTGTTTCTTGTTGAAGGACTGTTGTGCACTGTATCGCGTTTGTTGGCACAAGAAAAGGGGAAGTTTTGTGCGGTATGAGAGACTGCGTGGTGAGCGTGCTAGGAGGTTAGTGACACAGATGTGTTTGGAGTGATGGTGGCATGGCAATGGGGTGACACTTTCAGTCTGGGTGAATGAAATCAGGTTTGGGGGGAAACCTGCCCTGACTGAAATTCCGTTTGTTGACGTGGCAAATCATGGATCAGATAGTACAGTTAGTAGCAACCCAGATATTAATAATAATAATAATAATAATGAGTATTGTATAGGCGCTTCACCCAATTTTATGAATCGGCTCAAAGCGCCGCGAATTGAACCCAACACGCACGCTCACGTGAATCACACTCATTCTCTCACACACGCGACATAAAATCATTACAATCACGTGGTGCGAAGGGTCAGCTCAGCTGTTTAAATTTCGGAATTTAGAATCGCATTTATTTTTCAAATTTGGTGGGCTGAACATTTCCAAATATTAATCCCACATTCGTACTTTACTGCCAGGGTGTTAGGAGTGGCCAGCATTTGAGATGCTGTCACTGTGCAGGTGTGATGCTGAAGACGACCAAAACAGCTCAGAACGACCTGTAAGCATAAAAAATCTTAAATACTGGGTCTTTATCTGGGACTGTCGTGTTCATGTAGGGCATTGTTTTTGTCAGTTTCTGGTTACTTTGTCTAGGGGGGAGCCGGGGTGGTCGAATGGTAGAGCGTTGGACTTCTAATGCTCGGGTCGTGAGTTAGATCCCCGCTGGGGCCAAATATTTGTGCTGGCTTTTTCATCGTTGCCCCGTCTTTGATATCACCCTATGTGGTGGAAAAGGACGTTAAACCCCCAAACACCCACCCAACACCCACTTTGTCTAGGGTCTATATGACTGATTACTTGGGCCAGTGTCCACATAGTGACATGTTGACACAGAAAGCCCTGTTCGTCACCTCGATGTTCGTTTGTGGACCATAAGGCTATTTTGTCTTGGGACCAGACTGTCCGGTTATTTTGTCCCACATCTAGGTGGTCACATATTGACACTGACTGTAGTGCTTATCACGGATAAGATGGGCATGTGTGGATCATCTGTTTACTTTACAAGGAGTCTAGATTATTGGTTCGTCTGACACATGCTTTGGTCATATATTGTCACAGGCTGTCGTGTTTATCACGGATATAGCGGAAATGTGCGGAGCATTCAGTTATTTTGTCTTGAATCTACAGATGTTTGGTCGGTTTGTTCCTTGTCTGAATGGTCACGTATTGATACAGAGTGTCGTGTTCATCACAGATATAGCGGTTTTTGTAACCGGGAGTTCGATAAATTAGCATGAAGGTGCAGCGTCTCCTGCATGTCCTAGGTTTATATTGCCCCGTAGACCAGTTTGCACCCTATGTCCAACGTTACATTTTTGTTTTGTTTTTTCATGTAGTGCAGGCACACTCAGCCGCGAATTAGTCTTTGTGGCTTGCGCGGCTTTAAGCCCTAAAAACTCACTCACTCATCACAGATATAGCGGAAATGTGCGGAACATTCAGTTTCTTTATCCTGCGTTTACAGACGTTTGGTTACTTTGTTCCTTGTGTAAATGGTCACATATTGACACAGATTGTCGTGTTCATCACAGATATAGCGGAAATGTGCGGAACATTCAGTAATTTCAGTGTCCCGAGCCTACAGATGGCTGGCTGTTTTGTCCCCCCATGTCGAAACGGTCACATATTGACACAGAGTGTCGTGTTCATTACAGATACGGTGGGCATGTGTGGACCGACTGGTTATTTCGTCCCGAACCCATAGATAATTGGCTATTGGCTATTCTGTCCCATGTCTGGATGTCACCAGTCGTTTTCATTCCCCGTGTGGGGCATCAACTGATACAGTTATCTGAACAGGTGGTGGTAGGAGGCGATGATTGGCACTGTTGTATGTGTGTGAACCATTGGGTTATTTATTTTGTTTAGTATTGAATTATCGTGGACAGGTAGTATTGACAAGCTGTCGTGTTCATTTTGGAACCATGTTGGTCGTTTCTTCCCCCCCCCCCCACCCCCATGAGAAACATGTGGGGATTGGGGATGGAAGAATACTCTCTCTCTCTCTCTCTCTCTCTCACACACACACACACACACACACACACACACACACACACACACACACACACACAGTCACTGGCATCCTCTCTCTCTCTCTCTCTCTCTCTCTCTCACACACACACACACACACACACACACACACACACACACACACACACACACACACACACACACACACAGAGATAGAGAGAAAGCGAACCACAATCAAAAGTTGTGAAACGGTTGGTGACAGTGTCATTAATTTTGATCATTCTAGCGTTGTCTTGTTAGGAAGGACACTGTTCGGAAATTCCCCCCGAAAATCATCGGCCGTGAAGACGGACCTTGTGCCGGCACACCTGACCATCACACCAACAGGGGCCGACATAATCCTCACACTTGACCGACCGATCACTACTCACGTACATGTGTTTCTGTTATGGCGCCATGTAAGCCGTACAGAGCAGCAGGTGGAAATCGCAAGAGAAAACACGTCATGAAGCAAAACAGGAAAAGGAATGCAGTTCGGGCTTACCATGCAGAAGGCGAATATCCTTCACATACCCGGCTTGACAGATTCAGTACTCCTGTGTGTTAAATTTCTAGCCTGATGTGGTTTGTTTTTCTGTTTTGTTTGTTTTGTCTTGGGGGGGGGGGGGGGTCTTGTTGTTGTTGTTGTTAGGGGGTGGGGGGCATGACATTAGCCACTGACCTGGTTCCATGGGTGTACGTAAGTATGTACATTAAGAGGACAACACAGAATTATAAATGGAATTGAAAGATAGAGCGTGCTTTGTAGAATACTCATAACCTTCATAATTATGCCGGCATTTTACTGTCCGAAGATTCAGCAGTTCACTTTCTGACCGTTACCACAGCATGGGTTCTAGGTACAAATGGCAGTTGTGCCTATCCAGAAGTCGTGTTAAAAAACAAAAACAAAAAACAAAAAACTCACCCAAATACACGATTGTTCAAGATAGTGAAAGAAAGTTGGGGCGTACCTTTCGGGAGACACACAACTTTTACATGCCTTCATTTTACTTAGTCTCCGGAATATCAGCAGTTTCGGATTATTGCGGAAAATGGCGGTTGTGCATGTTCAGATATTTGAAAAAGCACCCTGACACATGTACAAGATAGTGAAAGACAGTTCGGGCATACTTTGCAGGAGACACCTTTACATGCCGGCATTTTACTGTGCGAAAATTTAAACAGATCCGCACGTTTGTATTCAAGCATGTATTATTGGGAAGAACGGCGTTTGTGCCAATTCAGGGGTGGTTTGAAAAAACGCCCAAATACATGTTCTGGATGCTGAAAGAAAGTTCGGACGCAAATTGTACAAGACGCAAAATTTTGCAGAGCGAGAATTCAGCAGTTCCTTGCGTTTTACATAACAACATAGTGTTATAACAGCATGATAGGGAGGGGGGATGGCAATGTAGTGCGTCGCGAGAGATTCTTCAGATGAGCACAACAAAAACAAGACAATACACGCAATAGAAAAGGAAGACGACACCTTACCGTGCTTCACTGGCAGGGAAGTAAGAAGATAGAGTCGTCATAACGACAAGCGATCAACACTCCCTCTCTCTCTCTCCATGTCCCTGTCGCACCTTAATTGTCGCTGGGCGGTAATAATTTCATCCTGTCTTGGAACCACGCAGAGCCGGCGAAATCCGCGCGTTCGTACCGGGCGCCTGTCGTTGGTTCATTGTGGCAGATCAATAGTGTGTCAAACACTACCTGCCTGTCTTGCTTGCCTGTCTGCCTGTCGGTCACTAGCGGGCGTTTCACGGGTGGCCACAGCGCTGAGAGAGAGAGAGAGTGTGTGTGTGTGTGTGTGTGTGTGTGTGTGTGTGTGTGTGTGTGTGTGTGTGTGTGTGTGTGTGTGTGTGTGTGTGTGTGCGTGCGTGCGTGCGTGCGTGAGAGAGAGAGGGAGAGAGAGAGAGAATTTACTGAGCGAATCCGTGTGTGTGCGCGCGTATGTGTGACTGAATTTAACAGGACGTGTGTGTGTGTGTGTGTGTGTGTGTGTGTGTGTGTGTGTGTGTGTGTGTGTGTGTGTGTGTGTGAGAGAGAGAGAGAGAGAGAGAGATGGACTGACTGACTGAAACTTCATTTTCCAAGGATGATATAATAGACGTACAGGCCTCTTGTACTTTCTGTCCGTGCTACACTTACATAAACAAAATGCATCATCATCATATCTCACACACACACACACACACACACACACACACACACACACACACACACACACACACACACACACTCACACACACACACACACACACACACACACACACACACACACACACACACACACACACACACACACACACACACACACACACGGACTGACCCGCACGTGCACGCTTTACAGTTCATTTCGCGGACATTACGGGGTGGAGTGGGTGTTTGGGAGTTTAACGTCATTTTTCACCATTTTCTACCACGTACCGGTGAGAGCAAAGACAGTTCTCAGCGATGAAAAAGCCAGCACGAATATTTGGCCTCAGCCGGGATTCGAACTCACGACTCGAGCATTAAAAGTCCAACGTTCTACCATTCGGCTGTCTCGGCTCTCCGTCAGTGTGAGGGAACGAACGAACGAACGAACTAACGAAACTTTATTTTACAAGGATAAAAGAATAGGTGCGCAGACCTTTCTTTTTAGACCTTGTCCTTGCTAAACTACAAATACTAAGCTTGGAAAGAGAGTTAGAGAGTCCGCTTGTTCAGAGCCGTAGCACAGCTCCTAAAAGTGCTCCGGCCATAAAAAAATAAAATAAAAATAAAAAGGTACGGTCCCTGGCCATTATGTTCTCCTCAACTTCAACGGAAAACAAAAGAATTACTAGTTACTTGTTTGAACGGGGAAACGCAAGTTAAACAATATTTTGATGAAGAGGCTTTGTTTTGGAAGAACTTTTGCTTTAGAAACCCTCCTGACTGTACTGACAAATGTATCCACAAGCAAAATTACAAACGCACAAAAACAGTGCAAGTCAATGAGCACATAACCGCACACTCACCAAAGAGTACGTTTTACTGTTTATGACATCTCCTTTTTTTTTTTTCTTCTTTTTTTTTTTGGCCAAAAAGTGGTCTGGCTGTGGCCGGAGTGGCCGGTAGGGCTGCTACGGCCCTGTTGTTAAATGCCTGTAGACAGTGAACGTCCCCAACACCCAGGCGATCCAGGGTGTACGTTTTTGGCATGCAACACAGTGTGCAGTCTATTATTTGAGTCTGTGTGGGGTAACTTTGGAGAGCTTGGAAACTGTGAACGTTTTGTGTTTGTAGGGGGTGTGTTTTAGGAACTGAGGGACGGGGGTGGGGTAGGTGTGGGGGTGGGGGGGGGGGGGACTCGGAAATGGGAATTCCTGATCCTATGATTGGCAGGCGATCAGAGAGAGGATTTGCGCGAAAGTCGTTTGCTATCCTCTTGTGAACACAGGCCGACAAGTTGTTGGCAGAGAGTGATCGATGAAGTGGTACTTCTTGTAACACCTGTTTTGACAGGTGGACTGAAAATCACGATTATATACTGTAGGAAATGTTTTGAGTTCATTCTCTTCTTGATTAAGGGGTAGATTACAGTGGTCATGAAAACGAAAATCCGTCAGTTATGGTTGGGGTTGAAGGCGAAGACCAGTTGCAACAAGTTGGCTGGAAGTGAAATTGATGTATGCGTGTGTGCTTGTGCGTGCGTGCGTGCATGTGCGTGTGTGTGTGTGTGTGCGCGCGCGCGCGCGCTTGGTGGTGGGGGGGGGGGGGGGGCGTTGAACGCATGCTTCAACAAAATATTCCAGACATAGTGGCACAGCTAAAGCATACTTGATAGTGGGGTTAAGGTTGTTCTGGCGTGTAACATTCTAGAGATTACTGCGTACTTCACCTATCTCTATAACGATTGTGTTTTTCGTTTCAAAGGCCCATGCCCTCCTGTTGTAACCGAGCAACCGATGAACCCTAGTTTGTCAGGCAATGTACAAAGACTTCACGTGAAAGTCGTCTGGTATCCACTTGTGAACATTTGACTGTAACTCTAAGACGTTTCACAGACTGAACGAGACGGTTTCATGTGAAGGAAAACATGAACTCGAAACTAATTTCATAGAGATAAACCAAAAGATCGCAGCCTAAATGTCTGAATTGTTCTGTGGACAGCCAACTCAAGCGTGTTTGAAATAGGCCAGAAGACGCTGTCAGGCTGCCAGAATGGAGAGCTATGGCGACTTTCAAGTGCTTTGTGAAGTGAAGTCAGCGATCATCAGAATGCTCAGTTGCAAAGCACACTGGATTACCTGCCCTTAGGGAGAGTTATCCTTAGGAAACGGAGAAAGGCTTGCAGGTTAAGCTGTTGCTTTAGATCCACGGATACCAGATGGTACCGCCCCAACGACGATTTAAGTGGTACAGAGCGGTAGAAGAAAAAGGGTTACTCCGTACAAACGGTAATGGAGGAAGGGTAAAAAAAGCTTTCATCAAGTGTGCTTAAAGTCTCAATACGTACTGTATGACAGGCGTACAACAGTGTGTGAAAATTTCATCAAACGCCCTGAATCGGTGCATCAGGGTTAGAAATGTGCTGTCGGCTGCTCGATGAAAGGGAACTGTACTCCGGGTGGGTAGGTGGGTGTTTGGGGGTTGAACGTCCTTTTCCACCACATACGGGTGATAAGATAAGATGAGATAGATTTATTTGCTTCTTAGTTACAGTTAAGAAGAATTTGCTTTGCTCCTTTCGATAAAAAAAACACATGTATACACAAACATGCCATGGAAATAGACATACACATTCACACACTCAGTCATTGGCTAAAACACAATTTCAGAAAGAAATAGGCATTGGCATTGCCTCACATTAAACTATGTTAAACAAGCACTAAGAATAACAGTTAAAAAGGAGGGGCGGGCCTAACACAGAATACAGATATCAAATACGGGGCAACGATGAAAAAGCCAGCACAAAGATTTGGCCCCAGCCGGGATACGAACTCACGACCCGAGCATTAGAAGTCCAACGCTCTACCATTCGGCCACCCCGGCTCCCCCTGTACTCCGGTGTCCTTTATGGCTTCAGATTTGACAGCCAGGAAACATTAAAATGTAGGGCATTTGCTTTTTCCTGCATTTTAATTTTAATATAAAGACAAGAGCATTAGAGTAAAGACACAAGATGACAATAAATGAAAATTACACAAAGACACAAAACACGATGACCTAATTTTGGTGTCGTTGCTCACGTGCTTTGACTTTGATGTGCATGTAGTCGCGCTCCTACTGCTGTTACTCAGTGTTTTTTCTTCTCCCGTTGATGCCTTGATATCCAATCACTGTTGATATTCATAACTGTGGGGCTCGCAAAGTGCGCTAATTATGTTCTCTGAACGCACGAGCGTTTCATGTGTTTGTTGTCTCTGTTTATGTCACGTCACGCACTGATTTGCATAGTTACCAGAGCCTTCCTTCATAGCAGTCTCTCGCGAGCTTAAGCCGGTGGATACATGATCCGATTCTGTGCACTTTTTTTTGTGTGTGCCGTCGTTAGCATGGATTTCCTCAGAGACTTCTAATCACCCGGGATGCGTGTATTGTGTCCTTGCCTCCAGGCACCCAACAAATTCGGTCACGCTACCAATCTGCCCAAGGCAGTTAAACGCGGTTACTCCAAGAAGACTGCTTCATTGTTATTCTGAAACACACGGTTGTGAGTGCGCTTGTTTGCTGGAAATAGCCTGTCTTGATTATTAGTAAAGCTTTGAATGCGATACGCTGCTGTCGGCTGTACATCATGTGTTCAGTGTTACATGCGTTGGACTCTCAATGCTCGGGTCGTTAGGTCGAACTCCTCCTGGGCCCAAATATTCGTGCTGGCCTTTTTCTCGTTGCCCGGGAGCCGGGGTGGCCGAATGGTAGAGCGTTGGACTTCTAATGCTCGGGTCGTGAGTTCGTTTCCTGGCTGGGGCCAAATATTTGTGCTGGCTTTTTCATCGTTGCCCCGTCTTTGATATCACCCGTATGTGGTGGAGAAGGACGTTAATCCCAAACACCCACCCACCCCTCTTTTTGTCAAGCTGTGCAGGTACATTGAGCCGCGAAATAGACTTTGTGTTGCTAGCTGAGCATAAAGCCCCAAAATCTCACTCACTCATGAGTGAAAATTTCAGTTCTGCTACTCAGCGGTTGCCCACTGAACTAGGTTACTCCTCGAATTTGGCGTCGCTTGAAGGTTTCTGTTGGCTCAGTGCCAGGCTGCGAGATGCCGTTCCTGTCAGTGTCCAGGTGGTAAGATGGGCACTACCAAAAGGACATAGAGGGGCAACCGTTATTTTACGCTCACTGCTGGCACTGAGCCAACAGAAGCGTACTCGCAGACGCGGCTAGTACGCTGAGGGAGACTGTCGCCGACAAGCAACACCCTTCAGCCCACCCCATTCTGGAAAAAACAGTCTTCGATTTATCGACGGCGGTTGCTCGCTTGTGGCCTGACCAGGTCACTCAGTTTGTTGGATCGCTGTCTACACGTAATCGCTCTTTGGGATCAATTGCGCCGACCGTTAGGTCATGCACGTGAGCCTCGCTCCTAAAGGGGCAAACGATGGCCTTTAGATGTTCACAGATCGTTCTGAGTTGTTTTCGTGGTATCTATCAACACACCACTCAGACACCTCGACAGTGATAGCGTCTGTAATGCTGGCACTGAGCAAACAGAAGCGTACTCGGTGGCGCGGCGATCACGGCTCTGAGCGCTCCAGTAGTGTAAAAACGATCGTAGAATTTCGATGTTCGACCGCACGCGCAAATCGCAAACGACATTGTATGGCATGAAGAGCTGTACTAATCATCACAATAGAGTATTTCGAGCGTACAGGCGCACTCACGAGCGAAACTGTTCCAAGCTTAAGTTGGCTTAGCAAAGATAGAATTAACCAGAAGTAGGATAGAATTATCTAGAAAAAGAATAGAATTATCAGGACAAAGGGAGGAGAGCTTGGAGCGTAGCTGTTTTGCTGGTGGTTTGGTTTCGTTTCCATGGATGTGTGTGTATGCTTTGCAGTGGCAGTGTTTTTATGTGCCTAGTACGTACAATATGAAGAGGAAGTGAAGTTTGTTGCTCACATAGTACAAATTTCCGTTTCTTATTGGCTATTCGCGCGTCCTCCATCACTCAACGACGCGCACGCACGCACGCACGCACGCACACACACGCACACACACACACACACACACACACACACACACACACACACACACACACACACACACACACACACACACACACACACACACACACACCGGCGCCCGCGCGCGTGCCTCACTCAATCTGAGACAATGAGAATTCGCTGTGTGTATCTTTTTGTGCGTTCTTGTTTGTGTGACAGAGACTGATTGATGAAACGTTTATTACAGGATTCAGCTGTTAGGCAGTTGCTGCCTGTCTTACAAACTGTCCTGCTAAGCTACTTCTAACTAGAACAAGAAGAGAGAGAGAGAGAGAGAATCACAACAGGGGCGCCGGAACCGGGGGGGGGGGGGGGCAGGGGGGGGGGGGCAGCTGCCCCCCCTGTACCCAAGCAGGGGGGGCAAGAGTGTCTTTTTGCCCCCCCCTGGAAAATCAGGTGACTATGGCAAGAGGGGGGGCAAAGCCATGGTCTTGCCCCCCCCCCTTCCCCTACCTCTCCCCCTACCCCTCTTAGTGCTCTCTCCCTCATCCCACCCAACAGAGAACTTCTGTTTTTGCGGACCGAAGGCTGTCCGCTCCTCTGATTGCCCCCCCCCCCCCCCCCCCCACTTTTCACTTTTTTCGGGCAACGTTTTGGTTCGTAAAGATTTTTTGTCTACGCAGCATTTGATCGCCCCCCCCCCCCCCCCCCCCCCCGCTTTTCACTTTCTTTGGGCAACGTTCCCCCCTTCCCCCCTCCGAGATTCTGCCCCCCCTCCCCCCAACATCTTCCGGCGCCCCTGCACAATGACAACGATCTTTATTTTCCAACGTTAAAAGTTCTGACATAAAACCATGTTCGAACTTGCCGTTGCTAAACTACAAAGATGTGAACAAAGGAAGAAAAATATAAACACTACAGGAATATAAAGGAGAAGAGAGAGAGAGAGAGAGATGACAGTGACACTGTAAACGATAGAAGCTGTTGACAGAAACGACCGTTTCCAAGCCTGTCGTTTCTGCTCAAGAGAAATGAAACTTTGAAACTTTATTTGTCAACGGTAAAACACATTGGTCCAGTGGTCCAGTTTTTATTCTTGCCGTTGCTAATGCTACACACACACACACACACACACACACACACACACACACACACACACACACACACACACACACACACACACACACACACTATCTATCTATCTATCTATCTATCTACGTCCGCTCACAGACACGACATACAAAAGGATATAGGTATCTAATGCAAAACACATGTGAGGTAAAAGGTACAGTACATAAGCAACACATACACGTGACAGTATATAGGTATCAAGAGAGAGAGAGGGAGGGAGAGGCAGACGCGTCGCTTGTGAACTTTCATTCCAGTGCGCCCTTATTGTGAAGTGATCAACGTTATCGATCAAGAGGCCCATAGCCTGTGTACATATCAGAATGTAGACAATCGATGCGCATGTTTCCACCGGACACATATCCTGGCTCAGCACCGTATATCTGTAAACATCTTTTCATTGGCATGTCAGGTTGACCGCGCCAGTGTAAACGAACAGCTGCACTTGCGTCATAAATTTACAGGGTCTTTACGGTAACCCCACGTCTCCAACATGGCCACTAGATCATAATGCTTCAAATTCTTCGTGCAGGTCTGTAGCGAGCACAATATTTGCGCAGTTGCCTGTTTCCCAACCAATTTTCAGCGCCACCTGGGAGGCATATTGCGTGTACACTGTACATGTAATTCCTCCAACTCAGCCTGACTTAGGAGCTAATAAGATTCTAGCGAATCAGTGTTGATCTAGATTGTCACTATGAGGTACGTGCAGGTCACTCAGCAGTACAGTACAAATACTGCACTTTGGGTAGGAAGGAAATTCATGAACATTAGTGTGAGAAGGTGGCATTATGCACGTAAATTGTGTGTCTTCAGTGGCAAACATGAACAAAATCCTGTTTTTCGCAAACCTCGCATCTTGTGTATAGTTACTCGGCAACCTGACTGTTTTCAGCATACTCATAGCAGGATTTTTTTGTGTGTTGGGTTGGTTTTCCTTTTGCTATGAGCATATCCAATAGAATATGAAAATATCCTGGCAGTCCTGAATATTCCCATTGTGGTGCAGAACTGATATTTATGACAGGCAGCGTGGAACGCGACCCTGCCTTGCCACATGGACCTCCCAAGCATCATCATGCCATCCTCATTCTCAGCCTCATGCATAAGAAAAATTGCCCCAGCTTCTGAGCCCTCCATGGATCTCACCCATGACCTGGGAAGAATACCACTGGAGCTAGAAAAGAGTTGGGGCAGCAAAAAAAAAAAAGAAAAAAAAAAGTGAAAATTATTTTCAAAGATAAATCGGTCTGTGACTGAGGTCCGACTTGGATAGGAAGCCCACGAGCCATGTGATTAATTTTCCAATGTCATATTTGTTTTTTCTTTCTTCCTTTTTCAGTTTGTGCGGTTCTATGGGACACTACTGCCCATCATGTTCACGGCTGTTCTGCTTCTGGCACTGGGTGGTCAGCTGACAGCGTTCGCAAATGGTGAGGAATGGAGCGTGTGAGCACATACATTGCTTGCAACAACACCACCAAATTAGTTACTGACCAGTTCAGCCTGCCATTGCAATACTGTCAATATATACTTGTCCCCCCCCCCCCCCCCAGCATTATCATAAGCGGTGCTTGTTTATGCTCACTGATTGTTGACTTGTATTGCAAATAAACCTGTTTAAACAAAAACAAAACAAAAAAAAAAGAAGAAGAGAAAAAAGTATGAAAGTTTTTCATGCTTTTTTTTTTTTTTTTTTTTTGGGGGGGGGGGGGGGTGTTTGTTTGCAGTTTTCTTGTTTCAAATAAGCATTTAGCTATGTAGGTATGCCTGTACATTTACATGTACTTTGTTTCTTCATGTTGCAGACGGAGAATGCTTGTGGATAGGAGAGGCTATCTTCGCTTACTCCAAGCCATTCTACATGGTGCCTGTTGCAGTCATCATACATACCATCTCAAAGTAAGTTTCATATTTCTGCGGTTTTCAGCCCCATATATAATAAATGGAAAACCATTATCCTCTGTCAAGTCCTGAGTGAGGGAGTTTTTAGGGCTGAACACCTGCTTCTTTAGACACTTCCATCTGCAAACTGGGGAATTTTCAGTCATTTGGCAGTTTTCAGCCAAATTTCCTATCCTCTCAGCTAAAAAAAAATCTTAAGTTTCAGTCAAAGAAAAGGTAGGAGGAAAAAGGGTGCAGAAACCATCATGATCCATGTAATGTCATATGGGACAGTCTAACTTCATTTTTGAAGACTTGCATGTCAGTACCAAGTCAATATTTTTCGTTTGGGTGCCGGGAGAGGCTACGAAATGCCTTTGGAAATGCTAGAATTTGATCCCTGAAATGGGGTATTTCCCCTGTGTTCCCCCAGCAGGGCGCTGCCTCGGCACCCCAACCTAGGTTACAGTCTTTTTTTTCCCTCAGCAATTCCCCAGCCAGCATCTGAAGAAATTTCTGTGCCAAGACAATTTCTTGTTGCACTTTTCCACACTGTCAGCAAACTATTTGTTGGGTTTCGAAACAGACACTGAGATTTACATGGATGGTAATTTTAGGAACATAACTTTTGATAGAGACACTAGTAGGTTATAATCGCTCACTTCATATAGTTCATGGCGTTGGGCTGTATTGGACGAACTATACCAACGCAGCCTTGCTCGTTTAGTAGAGTTCGCCTGCTTAGTTGGGTTTAGGGTTGCATTTAGGGTTAGGGTTAGGTTTAATTTTAGGGTTGGGGTGACGTGGTAATGGTGCAGTTGCTATGCTGTTTAGACGGTCGCAGCTAGTGCATTTACAGCAGGTGCAAATGCCACAAGGGGGTGAACTCTGCTTTGGAAATGTTCAGCCCGCCAAATTTGAAAAATAAATGCATTTCTAAATTCCGAAACTTAAATAGCTGAGCTGACCCTTCGCACCACGTGATTGTAATGTGTATATGTCCAGTGTGTGAGAGAATGCGTGTGATTCACATGAGCGTGCGTGTTGGGTTCAGTTCGTGGTGCTTTGAGCTGTTTCGTGAAACTGGGTAAAATGCCTATACAATACTCATAATTACTATAGATCGTTTAAAGTCTGACTTGAAAACGCATCTGTTCTGGCTGGCTTTTGACAAAGCCCACTTACCTCCTCCTGATTCAGCTGCTCTGTGTGTGTGTGTGTGTGTGTGTTTGCATATTTGTTGGTATGAGTGCGGGAGTACACACATTGAGTCACTTTGTGAGAATTTTGCGCTATATAAGTACAATTCATTATTATTATTATTAACTATACCGACACAGTATTATAATTGTATTGTGTTAGAAACCCGTTCCATTCATCAGTGGGTTTACTCAAGGACTTTATCAGTAGACTTCCTCCTGTTTCTGCTATCTGTGCACATGCAAAAGCAAACACATAAGATTGTGTTTTCAGTGTCAAGCCAGTGGCGAAAACACTGAGAGATCTGGGCGTCCCACCTGATGATATGGACGAGCTGGCAGAGCGCGACCTGTGGATTCAGGTGCTGCCCATCATGCTGGGTCTGATGGCGTGGCTCGTCACCATTCTCCATTGCTACATGGCACACTACGCTCTTGCTGGCCTGACCCACACTGTTGCGGTTTTATTCAAATGGTATGGGACCACGCTTGCGTACAATGAGGACCTTCAGCTTGAAAGAAATTCACTGCTTTATAGTGTAACCTGATTTGCATCCTCCAATTCATTGTAAGATGTTTGGGACCTGTTTAAGAGAATTCAGCTGAGTAGATCTTAAGGCCTGGGCGGCTTTTTTTTGTTTTGTTTTTTAAATCAACTTTTAAAGAATTCTGTGAGGTTGTATACCCAAACTTGTAAGGCATTAGAAGTAGGACAGTTTGCCAGAAGAGGCATGAAAGGGGTAGGAATGATGCTTTGAGTTCAGGCATCGCTGTTTGAGTTGCTTATTTTCTTGAAACGGTTTTTATAATGTCAGTTCTTGAACTGCTTTTGTGGCTTTGACTAGGACTCGAAATATTTCACTACTGTGCAGATTGCCACAGTTTCTGGTCATATTGATTAGTATTTGTTTCTGCTGTACGTACTCAAGTTGATTTTTCAACTTCTGAACTGGATCTGTGCAGTGAATTTTCACAGTTGTCTTACTGTAACCCGCTCTCTCTCATTCCAGGCTTCCAGACAGCATATTTGGAATTGGTGGATTCCTTCAAATGGCTTTGAGTATTCTGGCCATTTTGTCTTCTCTACTGCTGTGTGGGACGCTTGGCATCTGCATTTCATATCTTTTATTACTCATTAAGGTAAACTATTAACATAGTTGCTGAATGAATTTCCAGAACTGCTGCTCATTTTTATCCATTTTTCAACCAAGTATAACAAATATTTCCTCAGAATGTCCTTGTCAGATTAATCAGGAAAGATGAATATTTGCATCTGAATGTTTACTGGTTGTTTTTTGTTTGGTTTGTTGTTTTGGGTTTTGTTGTTGTTGGTTTTTTGTTTGTTTGTTGTTGTTGTATTTTTTTTTGGGGGGGTCCTTGATTTATTGTTGTTAGTTTTTGTTTTCTTGTTAATTTTCATTCATTAATTTTTTCATGGCTACTACTGTTTTGGGAAAATGTCTTTGTTTATGTTTAACGGATGCCCAATTTAAACCATAAAAATACCCGCAAAAACGCAGCTGTTTCCTCTCCCTGACTGTGTATGTTATGTTGACAATATAAACTTTCCTTCACCAGACTATGCGGCTTTACTACCTGTCAGTAGACAATGATGGGAACGTGGAGAGGTCGAAGTTCAGTTTCTACTTCCTGCTGGCATTCATCTACATGTGGCTCATCATTATCAATGCGCCTTGTGCCCTCGTGTGGGCAAAGGGACTCCAGTGAGTTTAAAATTGCTGTGGCACAATAATCTGACACAATAATCTAAGGGCAAAAAAATAGATGAAGAAGGAATTATCAGCAGTAGAGTTGGCCAACCGTTTGTTGAAAGTGATCAAACATTCACACTGTAGTGCACGATCTTCGTCAAATTCTGCTGCTGCCAGTGTATTCCAGCTCATCCAATCCAATACAAGGGAAAGATGACAAAAAATGAGGAAGATTCAATTCAATAATACTTTATTTATCCCTTGAGAGCAGTTAAGATGGGTCATTTGGCGATCATTGGATTTGCTGTTTTTTGCACTGTCAGTCAGTTTGAACGGAAGAGAGAAAGTTTTTGTTTGGTTGGTTTATAAAAAAAAAAAGATTTATCAGAGGGTTGGGGGAGGGGTATGGGTGTGGGGGTTAGCAGTGCTAGCCATCAGTACCACACACTGTGAGTTTTGCTGTAACCCTAATCTGTGTTCATGAATTCCTGTGTCTTTTTTTCCAGATACTCATTACAGTTGTCTGTGGATCCTAGTCGCATAGCAGGCGTTGTTGCTACCGCTTCTGCTGTATGCACACTTGCTTGTGAAAGTCCGCAGCCGGAAAGGTTGGTGATTGTCAAGAATCCAGTAGCACTGTACTTTTCAAACCATCACGCCTTGAGTCACACCTAACTGTAATGGCCATGTCACACGAGAGGGCAAAAACACTTGAAAACATTGTTTTCAGATGTTTCGCTGCGAAACAACGTGTTTTGTCGTGTGACATACTTCACAACAATGTTATCAAAACATGTTTTGATCGTGTTTTCAGTTTTAGAGCCTGCCCTAAAATCCGAAAACATGTTTTGTGTTTCAACCAATGAAAGCCGCCGTGCGGAGTGTCAAGTGACACCTTCCCGTATCCGCTCAGTCAACATGTCCGTAGCGGGACCCTCTCTCTCTCTCTCTCTCTCGCCTTAGACGCGCGCTTGCCTGTTTTCACGTGTGTCATGTATTGTTTCGGAAAGCATGTTTCGGGCGTTTTGCCTTTCAAAACATGTTTTATAAAATATGTTTTAGGAAAACATGTTTTCAGTGTGACATCGCCTTAAGTCCAACATCAGTGGACGCTTGATGTAAGGAGAGATAAAAATGAAATCCCCAGAAAATGACTTTAAAAGTAGGATGCAAAATTTCAAAAAGTTTTAACCCTGGGTTTGTATATTACCACCTGTTAGCAGCCCTTAGTGCATGTGCAGAGGACAAGATACATGCAAAGCATTCTAAGTGTCAGTGGATTTGCCACATGTCCGTAAACAGAAACCACAATTTTTTCTCTCTCATTTTTGTAATGTGCAGTCATAGTTTTTATGTTTCATAGCTGATGCAAGTATGGTGATGAGGATAATCTAGTTCATCGCAGCTGTGTCTTTGCTGTTTTGCAGTCATTGATTCTTGAATGTTTCAGTGTGTATGCAAGTGTGCTGAGAAAGATAATTACTCCTCCTTTCAGTTGATCACGCATTCGATCAATTGATCAATTGGTTGGTCAGTTTATTATCCCAAGGTGGAAAATTCAGGAGGAATGGCAATTGGAAAAAAAAAAATTAAATGGGTGTAATCTCTTATTTTTGAATGTTTCAGTGCTTATGCAAGTGTGCTGAGAAAGATCATCTACTTCACCACAGTTACCTCCATACCGTACTGTTTGATACGGATGTACTGCATCAACGTCGTGATCAGCATCGTTCTCACCGCCCTCGCCCTCACGCGTATTCCGGCTCTTGTTGGAAGGCTGACCAGAAAACCACACACCAAGGAGGAGTGATGATGAAAATTGAATAAATGATACTTTTTTTTTTTCGCTTTGTCTGTCACTCTGAGCTAAAAGTACAAATGAAAAGGAAACTTTACCACTGTATTTTTTTTTTTTTTTTTTTCGCCTGACAGTGACGTAGGTGTGGACATCTTTAAATTGTGTGTGGCATGTCCAAGAAGTGTGATTGTAGCTGAGTCCTATCCATTTTGTGTCCAAAAATAAAATCATTTGAGTGGCACAAAGGAATCTAGGACATCCTGTTGCCATTTTGATATTTTTGAAAGCATAACCATTGAGCTGTAGATAATCAGAAATGGTTTATCTTGACCGTAAGCCATTTTTCCAGACACCGGGAGAGTTTTTCTTGTTCTTCTGCTTTTCGCATCACTCAAGACAAAATGCTTTTCGCGTCATTCAAGGCGAAGCAACTCTCACCCAAAATGCATTCCAGCTATTGTAAAACAATTGTAAGCACTACAGTTTTCACGTGATCTCTGTAAAGAACTTGTTATCAGTGTGTGTTTTTGCCAGGCAGGTGTATATAAATACTTGCTCGGTCGTGGTTTCTGCAACTTGTGGGCTGGTCTCTCAGGCAACACTTCGAACAACGGAACGATTTGCAAATGGTTGGTTTGAGGATCTTAATACGTCTTAAATAACTCCAAATTACAGGTGTTGTTCACGGTACAGTAGTACAGGACAACAGCCAACAGTACTGTGCTGTATGGCGATACCCACTGAAGCTTCAGCATTAAGGTGCTTTTTTTTTCCCCCCTTTATCTATTGGTGTTTGGTGGGGGAGGGGACTTATGGTGATTTTATCAGCTTTATCTTTTGGTGGGGGGAGGAGGGGGGCATCACTTCACATTTTTGCAGCATTCAGAAACATGGTTTTCTGTTGATGTCATTTCTGAGGGCTTGAGTTTGCTTTTGGGCGTATGTAAGGTTTATTACCGTTTCACTGCATAATGCGCAGCAGTTAAGTCTTCCATTTTTATTGTGATGATCCTGTACTTCATATGGGCAGGTGGCCAAGACTCACTTCTGAGAACGTTTAAATTCATTTTGTTTTCCTGTACCTGTTGCGCATACACCATGCAAATTACAATGTAACCGCCAGCAGATAGAGCATTTTCTGTACATACTGCCAATAGTGTATTCTTTTTCAGTGTTTCACAAATCTTGTGTGTTTTCAGATGGGTGCGTACGGGATGGCCTACTGGCGTTGCTTATAATGTATTTGTATTTTTTATTTGCCAGTGACACGTCATGTTTGTATTGAATCAGAATGATTTTGTGATGAGGTGACACGTCATGTTTGTACTGAATCAGAATGATTTTGTGATGAGGTTTGGACGTTGTGTAAAGTTTATATTGTAACTTGCCCAGTGCAGTGTGAAGTGTGCGACAGACCACGTGTAAACGGAGAAGCAATAACTTGGTTATTATAGGTGTACTGGAAGTCTTCATCATCAGGATCTTGCACTAGCAGTGCAGTGTGAAGTGTGCGACAGACCACGTGTAAACGGAGAAGCAATAACTTGGTTATTATAGGTGTACTGGAAGTCTTCATCATCAGGATCTTGCACTAGCAGTGCAGTGTGAAGTGTGCGACAGACCACGTGTAAACGGAGAAGCAATAACTTGGTTATTACAGGTGTACTGGAAGTCTTCATCATCAGGATCTTGCACTAGCAGTGCAGTGTGAAGTGTGCGACAGACCACGTGTAAACGGAGAAGCAATAACTTGGTTATTACAGGTGTACTGGAAGTCTTCATCATCAGGATCTTGCACTAGCAGTGCAGTGTGAAGTGTGCGACAGACCACGTGTAAACGGAGAAGCAATAACTTGGTTATTACAGGTGTACTGGAAGTCTTCATCATCAGGATCTTGCACTAGCAGTGCAGTGTGAAGTGTGCGACAGACCACGTGTAAACGGAGAAGCAATAACTTGGTTATTATAGGTGTACTGGAAGTCTTCATCATCAGGATCTTGCACTAGCAGTGCAGTGTGAAGTGTGCGACAGACCACGTGTAAACGGAGAAGCAATAACTTGGTTATTATAGGTGTACTGGAAGTCTTCATCATCAGGATCTTGCACTAGCAGTGCAGTGTGAAGTGTGCGACAGACCACGTGTAAACGGAGAAGCAATAACTTGGTTATTATAGGTGTACTGGAAGTCTTCATCATCAGGATCTTGCACTAGCAGTGCAGCAGCCCACTTTTTCAAAGGTGAAGATGTTGAGGTGCTCTACATTTGCCATTGAGTTTGTACCGTGTGCATGTGTTGAGAGAACTTTGACGTGAACCTTTCCCTGATTCTTTGCTTAAACATACATACTGTAATATTTCTTGCTCACAGGTCAAGGGCAACATGGGTTGATGACATTGACAAGAACATGATACCATTGAAATGTGTGCAAAATATGAGCCATTTCTGGGCTGTTGTTGCTAAGGTATGACCCAGAACGTGAGCCAAAACATACACCTGCTGCGTACTCAGTCTGGGGGGCAAATGACAACTTTGTATGAAACAGACTATAGCTACAACAATGGCTGTCTCAGTGAACTAAACTTTGGGGCAGAACTAATGTGGGGCCAATGGCAACATTACAAGTTTACTGAGCTCTGAAATACACTTTGGAAAGACCACTGACTCAATAGTGGCAGCATCTGTGCGAAACACTTTTTGACACAGTTGGAGTTTCTCATCCTGCCACATGCCACTTTTTCGTAACATTTTTTTTGATCACTTTTGTCATCTTCAGGGTAAACCACAATAACCAGGACTTCCCGAACAGATGTGTGTCATTTGTATGCAATGTACATAATTTATTTAGTAAATGTTTACTTGAGCTTGCACACCACAATCATTTGATTTTAAGAGGCTTTAAACTTTGAACACCAGTTGTCTTGTCACGGTATTAAGATACTCATTACATAGTGTGAGCTCAGCTTAATGTACCACCTGTCTTGTGTGCCAGTGGTTTGTATGTGCATATGTGTCCGTGTTAGAAATGGATAAAACCTTACTAGCCAAGATGTCTCATCAGTTCCCATTTAGTATTTTTACATCTTTATGCACCAAGTTGTTCAACAGTATGCCTATTGAGATGATCATGTGTAACTGCTGTTGGGTTCACTGGCTGCAACTGTAATTTCAATTTGTTCGTTATTCTTGCCAGCAATGGATTCCGTTTTCGTGCATGTTGCTCGGTTGCTCAGTAACAAATTGTTTATTCTGCAGTACATTCCTAAAGAAGTCTCCGCCGTGGCATCATCTTATACATTTTTGTTTTTTGATTAAATGCTTTACTGAGACTTCCTGGCTTGGCCCTTGTGTTTATGCAAGAACGTTCTGTATGAAAGCTTTCACATGCTCCTTAAGCCCAACTCTAAAGCGGAGGAAGAAGAAGATGGGTAAAAATTAACGAAACAGAACAGCTTCTTTCATTTTGCTTTTTTTTATTAAATCAGTGATACAAAATGCATGTATTCATTCACAGATGCCATGTGTTTAATTTGCACTTTCACTCTGGCCGCAGCAAGAGACCAACATGTCACTGGCGACTGCAGCACGAGGGCCTAGGAAGCAGATTACCAGCTGCAGTTGTGAACATAAGAGTGAAAATGAATGTACAGTCCATGTCCCGAGAGCCTTGTGCTGCGGGTGACTGTAGTACTAGTTGCCAAAGGCATGAGAGCCTCATGAAGAAAAGGAGTATACCCCATCTATGCCCAATTTATTCTTAAACAGACCAAAATTTACTTGGGTGACAGGCACAGCACTTAAGTTACCTGGGCAAAGATGAGTGAATTTGTTTTCCTTGACACATTTCACACTAACATGCCTAATAAAATGCGATCAAACTCTCTCTTTCTCTCTGTCTTTATCCTGAAATAAACATTTCAGTCAGTCAGTCAGTCAGTCTCTCTCTCTCTCTGTCAGCATTAAGAAATTTTGGGCACAGGCACAGTACTTAATTACGTTACCTGGGCGGGCAGAAATGAGTTAATCTGTTATCCTTGAGACATTTTACATAAACACACCCAATAAAAGTCAGTCAAAATCTTTCTCTCACTCCCTCTGTCAGGATTAAAAAATTCTACCTCCGTAAGTAACAAAGATTGTGAAAGAATCTGGTACATCCTAATTTAACTGCATTTGTCATCTTTTCAGGACTTTGATGAAAGCATCTTTAGGAACATCGATGTTTCCTATTCTGCGCATTTTCTTCTTTCCCTCGGCCTGGCGTTTCAGCAGCTTCATCTTTCTGCTGATGTCACCTCCATACTGAAACGGAAATATTCCCATTACTTTGCTATGGGGGGGAGGGGGGGGGGGGGGCTCACAAGCCTTTCTCATTTTCTCATTTTCCTTTTAAAAAGCACCTTTCACAAGATTATTAGGCTTGACAGAAGGTTTTTTTGTTGTTGTTTCAGAGCATGCATGCACACTTTCAATAGTTTATCTTAATAATGAGCAGAGCTCTGAAAGCGGTTCACAGATGTCTGCTGATTGCATGAACTTTGAAATGAAACGACTCGAAGCTCTGCTAGTAAACGAGCAACAGCAACACTATAAGAGATGCCGTGTTTTTGCTTCATGGTTAGTCTTCTTTCAGCTCTGCGCCAGCCTCTGAGAGGTTGTAACTGCACAGGAGTGTATTTGGTATGATGTGGAACACCAAGGCAGGTAAAGCAGAGGAAGATAAAGACCAGCAAAAGAGCTAAAAAGAGATTTGTCAGCATAGCTACGTCAGAAGAGCCGCATATAGATTTGGTCCCCTATCTTAAAACTGCAGTCAAAACACTTGTTCTCAGCCCAGCAGTAGTAATGAGGGATTGACAGAACCGTGTGTGTGTCTGTGTGCATGTGTCATAACTGCTGTCTTTTACTGCTCTCGCTGGTATTACTTCCATACCATTTTTTTCTCTCAGAGCTCGCTGAGTATAAGCTCTATATAAATATCCATCATTATTATTATTACCATTTGATATTTTTCTGCTCACAAGGAAAGTTATAAGTCTGTGTCACAAGATACTTACACACTTGGCTGTCACGTCTTTCCTGAATGGACGGATGTCTTCACGAGCCAGTATCTTGGCACCCACGGCCCCCTGTACAATGATCCCAAACTGCTGACGTGGGATAGTGTCCCTCAACTTTTCACACACCCTGCGGGCGATGTCGCGGGCACGAGACGTATGACAGATCATGGTCAGCTCATCCACATTACTCCCGTTCAACATGAAATCCACCTGATCAAAATAATAATGCAATCTTGTGAATCCATATTATCATAATCACTTTACCAGCTCAAACTGAACCCAAATGCTTGTTCATGTGAATAATACACTCACACATCCAACAGGAGCACATTACAATCATGTGGTGCAAAGGGTCAGCTCAACTATTCAAGTTTCAGAATTGTAAAGTCTGTCAATATTGTAAAAGAAGTCGAATGCATAGGGTATGTATTAATATATACATTACAAAGGTTTACATGAGGTGACAAAGAATTAGTCAAAAGGGTTTATTCAAGAAGTGAAAGGAAAGATCTTACCCTAATGAGACTAGAAGTTTCGTAGCCAGCATCCTCATAGTCAAAGCTGAAGCAAAATAAAAGGAAAAAGAAAACAAATGTGCAATATTTACCAACTGTCAACAAAGGTGAAGGTGAGTAATTATTATGCAATTTTGTGATCAGTGCAGGGAGAACTCCAACAAGGAGCACAAAGCTACCAGACAACATAGACTGTGTCCATGCCAGACATGGATAACTGCATCAGTAAGTGTGACAACATAATGAACAACAAGCACAGAAAGTGTTAACAAAGTTGGACAGTGAAGCTAGGGCTTATTTCTCCAAACTCTGCTAATTAAATCCAACATGCAAGAGAGGGAATCCTTTGTCTCCCCAAACTTTGATGGGTGCTTATAATGATAATGTTTATGATCATATTCGTTGTTGTTCCGGGAGCCGGGGTGGCCGAATGGTAGAGCGCTGGACTTCTAATGCTGGGGTCGTGAGTTTGTATCCCGGTTGGGGCCAAAGATTTTTGTGCTGGCTTCTTCATTGTTGCCCCGTCTTTGATATCACCTGTATGTGGTGGAAAAAGGCGTTAAACCCCCAAACACCCACCCACCCTTCTTGTTCCACTCACCTAGCGTAGCCTGATGTGACAGACTTGAGGTCATCAAAAAAGTCCACAAGAATTTCAGTGAGAGGGAACCTTATGATAAGCATGATGCGAGTATTGTCAATGTTCAGCTGATCTTCTATCATACCCCTGCGGTCCTGCAACACAAGATTTACGGTCTGCATGAAGCACTGTCACAGAATGGATGACCAGTGTAACCCCAACCATTCCAACACACATGCCAGAACTTCTGATGTGAAATGAAATGAACCCTCATTTTCCAACTGTGGAAGTTTTTGGTCCGCAAACCATTATTACAATTTGCCATTGCTACAACTACAAAAGATAACATTTTTTTTTAACGAAGAGTACACACGTAATGACAACAAACACAAAAAATAATAATAAAACAAAAAGAGCGTTGATGTGCACCCACCCACCAACACAAACACGATTGTAGCTGATATTCCAGTAACTAAGCTGAATAAATAACTGAAAATTAACTTGAGAATACTCGCTGGACTAAATGGAGAGCAGACTTCACGCAAAATTTACATGTAAATTTGGCACGTTAGGGGTACAATTAACTAATCGCAGCACACGAGCTGATCACGGCCTCTGCCATGTGAGCCAACTTTACATGTGAATGGTTTAACTGCTTAGCAAAGTCCTCCTTACGAAGTCCTATTAAACACGCCTACTAGAATTTCATGATGGGCTTACCAGGCAAAGGGAAGTAACACTGCCCAAGTACTCGTCTGGACAAATGATGGTTCCTTTCACCATTGGCTCTTGGTACTCCTGTATCACTTGAGAGTCTGGCATCTGGTGAGAGAATGGAGTTTGTGGTATAGTGTGCATTACACTCGCTAAACATTACACATAGCAGTGTGAAAATACCGTTCTAAAAATTGTTTATAAGAAACATTTACAGGTGCTAATTCTACTTGCCTTGTTCTGACCTTCACTCCCTCAATAGCAGCAAACCTGATATGCATGGAAAGTGTTAAATCTTGTGTTGATTTATTGGTTTACTGTCATTTAGATCCAGTAAGTTGTTGACACTCTCTGGTCAAACACCACTACAAGACAATTTGGACGGCTCAACAAAATCCCACATATGACGACCAGATGCCACAGCTTCAGCGTCACCAACAGACCACCATATCCCGCTTACAAACTGGTCACTGCAGATTGCGCACCCATCTGTACCGCCTCGGGGGTGACACTAGCACAAGACTGCCAATGCGAAACAGTCCTGCCCCCCTTTTCCAAGAAGCAAGGATACAGCTTTGGCTGAATGGAGCAGCACCAACAGAAAAACTCAGGAGCACCAAAACGTAACTCCTGAAGACCACCAAGTTCACCAAAGCTACCAATCTAATCGTCTCAGGCAGAGTCCAGTACAAGGAACGCAGAAGAAGAACAAGCTGACACTAATGTTCAGGTACTGACTGATACACTGGTAAGGATACATAACCCAGTTGCACACAATGCATGTACAGGATGACACAGTACTCACATGACATGGATTCAGGATGGTCACCTCTGAGCCACCATACTTCTTGATGTTCTTGGCACCGATTATTTTGACTGTAGGAATACAAGACACAATTATGCAAATAGGGACATCATGTGTACAGCTGATGAAACACTTTCATTACATGAAAACTTGTTTCAGAAGCCAGTATTCAACAGTAGTGTCTGACGGTCATACCGTATATGATCGTTATGAAGGGAACATTCACTGAGGAAGTCCGAATGTAAAAGTTATTGATGTGTGACTTTACATAGTTTTTCAGGCTAATCAAGTGCAGAGACTGATTTTCTTGTTTGATGTGTGTGTGTGTGTGTGTGTGTGTGTGTGTGTGTGTGTGTGTGTGTGTGTGTGTGCGCATTACGTGCGTGGCGTGCTGTGGTGCGGTGCAGCGTGGCGTGGCATATGTGTGTGCGTGCGTGTGTGTTTGGGCAGGTGGGTGGGAGTGGGAGTCACACAAACCTTTAAAGGGCACATTGGGTGAGGTGACAATGAAGGAGATATTGAACTCCTGCTCCAAGCGCTGGCAGAAAACATCCATATGCAGCAAACCCAGGAACCCCATGCGGAACCCCTGACCAAGGGCAGGGCTGGAAATACATGTTTAATAAATAATAATAATTATAATAAATAACATTTACACAGCATAATTCTTGAAAATATATCAACTCGTTGCACATTCATACATCACTCACACGCACACAGAACACACCCTAAAACAGCAGGCACCACGGTTACACGAATCAGTAGAAGGCAAGTTGAAACAGGTAAGTTTTAAGCTCTGATCTGAAACATGAGGTTGCAAGTAGGTTGCTGTCTCATGCTAGCAGGCAGTGAGTTCCGGACTGGTGGGGTGGTAAACCGGAAACAGCTTTACTTTGTTTACACAAATTTGTCATCAATTTAAAGGAATCTACAGGAGCTGGCGGAAAGCAAATACACAAGCAGGAAGGAAAGCCCACATGGGCCTCTACAGTCACACCAGACGCTGTACCAGTACCAGCTCAAGAGATCAACTTCAGGAAGCACATTCATTGTTCACCAAGACTAAAGGAGCCTATTGCTAACATCTGCATCTGATGCCATCACCAGTGACTGGGACCAGTCAAATCTGTCTAGAACTAATTTTATCCAGACTTTATGACAACTCTGAAAAAGGTGGTAGACAACTATCTCACCTGCTGTCATTGTGGACAGAGACGCTGGAGTCATTTAGCGTCAGTCGCTCCACAGCACTGCGGAGACCAGTGTACTCTGACTGATCCGATGGAAACAGACCAGCAAACACCTGCCAAATGATGTCAGGACAAAACACAATCAAAACGTGTCCATGGTATCAGGCAACCCCCCCCCCCCCCCCCCCCCCCCCCCCAAAAAAAAAAAAAAACAACAACAAAAAACCCCCAACAACACTTCATTTTGAAACTGTCACTATACCAACAGCTGAGGAAGACGACATGGCCATTGGAAACGCCTCTACACACCAAACTGTACGGCCCTCAGCGGGAGCTGGAGAGAACAGCAGACTTCATGCTCAGAACTGAACTTCCAGTGTGACCAAGAGACGAACGACAACAACAACACCGAAACTGTGAAATGTGACATTTTTCACATTTCCTGAAATTTTTTCCCGTTTCTGTTTCACTTAGTTTAGCCAGAGTATGCATCTACTACAGCTTGTTCTGACGTTCACTGCCCTGTAGGATAAAAATCACCATCATACAGCAAGTATAAAATCACACTCCCTGACAATCACCATAGCTTTCGCTGGTTTGAATCCTGCCAAGGGCTCTACTTCCGCCCTCTCATGGCAAAAGGTGTCACCAATCTGAGCCTCTGCTGTGTTGCGCATGTTGGTGATGATGTAGCCCACTTGACCTGCATAGCTGTGGAACGAAAGACATGGTCAGCGCGTTCTTACAAATAAACTTTAAAAACATGTTCACATCCTTCACTTGCTGTATTTACTGACGTTACCGTTTACCTTGCTGTCATAGAATGTTTAGCTCAGTACTGAGAACACCTCGTGACGACACATATCTTAAATTCCTCCTGACCTACTCTCAAGTCACACAAAAATTCCATGATGGGAACAGTTTGTCATCACAAGTCCCACAACCATTGTAAACGTTAAATTGCCTTACTCGCTCAAGGCTTCATATCCGTGTCAGACATCGGTCAAAATGTCCGATTACTTTCTAAATAAGACTGCAGGCATATGTCCTATCACTTCTGCGCAACAGTGGAATTTTTCAAGAGAAATGTCCTATACTTTTACAGTCAGTCAGGGTGGGTGGGTGGGTGTTTGGTGTTTAACGTCCTTTTCCACCACATACGGGTGATATCAAAGATGGGGCAACGATGAAAAAGCCAGCACAAATATTTGGCTCCAGCTGGGATACAAAGACACGACCCGAGCATTAGAAGTCCAACGCTCTACCATTCGACCACCCCGGCTCCCCCAGTCAGTCAGGACATTTGTCCTATTATAGTTGTCGCAGATGTAAAGCCCTGCTTGTTTACATGTTCCTGGACTGAATGCCACAACCTTAGCATAATTTCATTAGGAAAACCAGAAACACACTGATTTTTTTTCCTTTTTTTTTTTAATTGCTTCCTGGAAACGCTACACAAGAAACTGCATAGTATTTCTGTAAAGGATAAACTTCCCGCATGCAGTGTGTGTGGGGTGGACGCCCCACAAAAAACAAACAAGAGCAGTGTTCAATGAGTCTATTGCCAGTACTTACAGGGCGTCTGTTGGAAGCTGGTTGGGATGCATGATTCCGATCTCCTGAACTTCATATGGCTTCTGACTGCTCATGACCATCACCCTCTCACCTGTAAGAAAAAAAAAATTCTCTCTATGCTACGGTCCCCATTTGATTCCCTCAAGTTCACAACGCTTGGTGTGGAGGTTCCTTTTATGAGATCACAAATTTTGTAAACAAAATCTTCAGTCATTAAAGTGCGGAACTAAATAAAGCCCTAGAAAAATAACTTGCTATTGGTCAAAGGGAAGCAATCAATCATCTGTTTGTGTGCTAGTGGGAAAAACACTCAGCGCAGAGAGTTGAAATCTGTAGTTTCTTGCTTGCAAGAATATTTCATTATTTCCACCTACTACTGAACTATCTTGAAGAGACACTCACCTTTTCTGACAATTCCATCGCAGATAGCGATGTTTGCAATGACACCTCGATACTGGTCATACCACGAGTCAAACAGCAGGGCCTTCAGTGGTTTCCCTTTGTCAGCTTGTGGCCTGTCAGACAGGAAAACACAAGCATTTGATCTCTTGTTTTAAAACTGACTTTCCCAAGTAGGACAAAAATGTAGGTTGCTGGTTAGGAAAGGAAACACTTATCCACAAATATAAATCCATTGTGTTGTTTTGGCATGCTATGCAATCATAGTGTATGTTCATGGAAAGATCAGAAGATGAGCTGATCGTTCTCTGTAGTGCTAAGTCAAGCAGGTAAATGTTGCGAAGTCCAAATACATGTATACAAAGAACTTACGGAGGTATCCGTTCTATCACAGCTGCAAGCACATCTGCTACACCAGTCCCCACTTTGGCCGAGATCTGTAATGAGAAAATAACATCAACAGTAATATTTAAGCTGGCTGACAGAAAAAGACCCCCCCCCCTCACCCCCCTCCAAAATAAAAATAACAGCAAAACAAAAAAACCAAGCAAATAAATAGGGCATACCTAACAATCAGTTTAACTTAGCCAGGCTCGCAGTAACTATCTGTATACATTTCCCCCATATTTTGGATTTTTCAACAGCAGAAATGGATAGAAAAATCAATTATCTCAATGGAAGATTGTTCAGGGTGCAGCATCAGAAAACAATCATAGATCGATTAATTTTTCACATGGCCAATTATTTTCTTACCAAGGCAGACACACGTCATCAATTTTGCGACGCAGTGAAAAAAATTCAAGACAAATGTCCTTTTTACAGTCAACCAGGACATTTTGTCCGATTACTGGTACATTCATCCCATGGATATGAAGCGTTGACAGTGTATGGAACAACAATTTGCAGAACTGTGTGAGCACAGGAAACATACCTTCAGAATCTGTGCAGGGTCGATACCAAACAGGCTGTTCATCTGCTGCGCCACGATGTCCGGCTGAGCATTCTTCAGGTCAATCTTGTTCAGCACGGGCACAATGGCAAGGTCGGACTCCAGGGCAAGGCTAAAGTTGGCCACTGTTTGTGCTTGCACTCCCTGATGAAAATCAGTCAGCATTTCATCAGTCATTTCACATTTCTCCATGGCAAGCAGACCTGTGCATGGTTTAGGTCACATACCTAAGGAACATCCAGCAAATGTAATTAAAAAATACAGAACAACAGCAACGGCAAAATCACTGATTTTCTCACTTGTCTTTTTGAGTTAAAAGTTTCCATCACTGATCAGTTTAAGAACTACTGACTTATTCCTGTTCCGCCATGCTAGCCATTACTGTTTGGCGGATATATTACTCCTCTTTGTGCAGCTTTAAGCTAAGCTCTTTACTTGAGCATAACTAACTCTGTGATGTGATGGTGAACTTTTCTGGCAGTGAAGGCTGGTTGCTGGTTCATTAAAAAAAAAAGAAGATCCAAGATCCAAGTCCCTCACCTGATTTGCATCGACCAGTAACAGCACACCCTGACATGCAGCCATTGATCGTGACACTTCATAGTGAAAATCCACATGACCCTGAGGAAAAAAAAAATGCAGGCTGTATGAACTATGATACTATCAAACACTTGTCACAATACACAATCAAGCAGTTTACCTTTACACTGTCAAACTGGCTTTGCTTCCTTTTTTCCTTAGTAGATAGTCTCTGCTGTATTAGTAATGGCAAGTTTGCAAACTGGCGAATTTCTGTCAAAACTTTTACCGTTGATAAATAAAGTTTCATCATCATCATCATCATCATCCGCCAAAGTGTGCACCCATTATGCAATTCACAGTTCAGTTCATTTTATTTTACTTTGCTCAAAATTGCATGCCTGGAAATACTACAGTTGTAAGTTTGAAAGGAGTTATGACAGTAGTATTTCTGGGAGACAAAGGGGACAAACCCGAACATGCTCTGCACCTCCTGGCCGTCCTCTCAACATTGTCTTTGAAAATACTCCACTTTGAAAATATTCCAACGCTCATTCTAGATTTCAAAACCAAACCACATACAGAGTTTCCGACAAACTACTCAGACCAAGGGTTAACTTACAGGTGTGTCAATAAGGTTGAGGAGGTAGGTCTGTCCATTGTGTTCGTGTATGAGGGAGGCCGTCTGAGCCTTGACTGTGATCCCTCTCTCCCTCTCCACCTGCAGACGATCCAGCACCTGCTGATTCTGCGGCACCTTGGGAATTGTGCCTGTAAGAACGGGGCAGAACAACATCAAGCAGTTGGTTGAAGTGAGATGTGTCAACAAGTGTTCCCGATTACGCATAACTGTGCGTATTTGTACGCACAAAACTCTTAAATTGATGCACAAGTTTGAGAACAGCACGTACATCAGAGGGGATGCACGGTTTTGATCTCACCGTGACAAACAGTATTTTTTAACTCTCTCCCGGAAACCCGATAAACAAAAAGCGATCTGTAAGTAGCAGTGGACACTCAGTTGCAGCATCGCATTCCCGCTGAGCCATTGTGCGTAACAGACAGAATCTGATGTATGGACCCTCCAAATTTATAAAAGGACCCTCAAAAAGATGGAGCGAGGGTCCCAAGGACCCATGTATTTTTGAATCACAGGGAACACTGGTCAACTGCTCCAAGCTCACAGATTGACCTGTGGTTCGTTCATTTAGCATAGCCCCTACACAGCCTTCAGTAATGCATCTTTTTACATCTTCCACGTCGGGCTCAAGTCGTATTGTTCAGACTCCGCAGTGAACACAACAGACTGAAAAAGCACCTGTACCACTAACTGAAACTGGTTACAACTCCCCTCCCCCCGTGTGGCCATGCCGAGCATACCGGACAACACATCATCCAGGACTGTCCACTATACCAACAGCTAAGGATGACGACGTGGCCATCAAAAACGCCTCTACATACCAAACTGTGCGGCCCTCAGCGGGAGCTGGAGAAGACAACAGACTTCATGCTCAGAACTGAACTTCCAGTGTGACCAAGAGACGAACGACAACAACAACAACAAAGCAGCATTTTTTGGCTAAAAACATTTCAGCTGCTTACACAATATGCCACATACCTGTTATTTCCAGCAGTCGATCTGCCAGAGTACTTTTGCCATGATCAACATGTGCAATGATGCTGAAGTTTCGGATATTCTCAACTGGAAACTTGGACAGGTCAACCGACAACTGGAAAAAACAACACATGTGCAGGAGCATATCACGAACTTATGTGAATCTTTAATTACTAAAAGCCCCTTTACCCCCCATATCTACAAAATTCGATGAAGATCATAATCATCTTAATCTCCCCGGCCACCTCCAACCCCACCCTATCACCCTCTGTTTATTGTTTACAAAAAAAGAAAAAAGACCTGGGTAATTTTTCCATCACCTACTGGATATTATAAACTGTGGGTACTTCACTAGTACTAGTAATGTTATACCTTGTTTGGTTGGGTACTGGATGCATACCACCTCTTTTGCTGTCTGAAGCTGGAAATGACAGACCTGTAAATCAAACAAATCAGAGCTGCATGATAATGTACTAATCGATGATCTGGTCTGATCTGATACACATTTTAGTTCAATCTAGGGTGGATACTATCGTGTTGCTGTAACATGCACATAGACCAGCAACTGATGTACATCTTAGTGTGCTGCAGGATTTTGTGTCAAATGCTGTGCGTCTCGATGTTTCGTCTGAGTCATTGTTTTCACAACTCTGAATGCTCTCAAAATGAAAAAGGCCTCTATCTATGTCTCTGGCCTAAGTCAAAACTTCATCCTCACCAACTTTGAAAGCAATCATTTCTCAGCTTCTGGAACACGTTTTTTCGTGACCGTCTGGGATGGCTGAAGGACGGGAAATCATGGCTTGATCTGTGAAGTGTGCTGCAAACTGTACACGCACGCTGGGCGTTCTTTCGTATGAATATTTGAAGAGACATGTATGGACGACTTGCAGATCAGCCAAAGTCATTGGAACTTCACATACGCTAGCAGATGACAAACTTTTGAAGGGAGAGAATTTACAGAGTAGGCTATCTATTATTTCCCCTCAGATGTGGTGGTTCCTTGCGTTGTGAAGACTCATTCAAAAACATTTACGAATATTTAGGAAAAGAAACTTTCTACTCAATTTAACTTTGCAGAGGACATTTCAAAACTAGACGTTTGGTAACTGCGAGAAATTGTTTTATGGGCGGAAAGAGCCGAACGTCTACGAGTAGTCTCTATTATCCAAATGCAACGATACGCTGTATATTTATGGTGTGGACTTCCGAGACTGTCTCGGTGGCCCACTTCCTTGTGTCAAGTGTCTGCTTGTGGGTTTGGACTGATGTCCAAATCTGCACTGTTTGTGTTGTTAGGCTGTTAATTTCTGCCTCAGCATGAGTCTGATAACATTTTAAAGCAGTGTGCCACGAGGTTCTACGTTGATTATGTGGAAGAAGGAGAATTTGCGCAAGAACTTCTTGCGTGTAAAGCAGATCGCCGACCAAAATTTGGGAAGGTGGGTACGCCTCTCTTCAACGATCTTTCCGATTCTTCCGTCACAGCTGTGTGAAGGATCAGTTAGTTGTGTATAACGCTAGCACACGAATCTATCGATTCGTTTTTCTTTTTGGCGCGGTATGTGTACAGGTTTTGCACAGCTTTACAATTTGGCAGCCAAGTCCAGCCTGAAAAAATCAGGTTCCACTTGCATTTGGAAAGTGGGGATGTGACTCACACGTTCTTTGTGAATGTTGTAGTGTACATAGAAACACCTAAATCAGCACATTTCCTGAATAGGATAAGCAGGTAAAGTGTAATAGTGTATGCAGAAACTGAAAACCAAACTGCACATCTTGTGCTTAACAGGGCTTCACACTGTCCAAATTGTAACTGAGGCGGCTGCTGAAGAGAAATGGTCTGCCACACACACACATACATACATACATGTATGTATACATACATGCTACCCGGTACTTTGCCAGCTGACACTCCGCTGTTACAGTTATGCTTCAGAAAAAAAGCAAGTTACTCTGTTGCCTGTATGTGCACAGCACTGGCATTTAAGATGTATCTCGACAGACTTTCATTCTAGTGATACCGATCACAGTAACCAATATTTGGGCTGCAGTCACGTATGCATGTATACATGTATAGATGTGTATAAGCTAGGTTCTTATCTGACACCTTATCGTGCAGTTTGTTTACATTTTGTGCTCATGCATTGGCACCTTTGATTATATTGCTAGTAGGAAGGAAGTATCTGTATGGCTGTAAGGATTAGCTGTCACTTGAAATAATAGTAGTACTACATGTAGTGTTTTACAGATTTGCATTAGTTATCCTGAGCTGTATGCATTATTATGAAATAGGTTCCAAACATTCATCTTATAGTTAGTATGTTACACATCATTAATTTTCTTTCTCATTTTCCCCTCCATAGTTGTTGATGGTGGTGGTGGTGGTGGTATTAATCTTGTAAGTATACTAATTATCGTAAAATACAGTCCAATTCAATGAGATAGTAAGCAACATCGCTGTATTGTCTGAAGCACTCATTCTTCAGAAAATTGTCTTCAAATCTGCAAAGATTACAAGACTTGTGCAACCACCAACAATAACACTGGTAACGTTAGTGGTTAAATAATTTCAGCACAGAAAACTGACATGTATTCATAATTTTCATGGTATAGAATTAGAAAGTGTTTGTGTGATGGTGCAGTGGGGATGGGTGGCGAATGTACAGCTGAAATGTTTCAGTACAGCTTCATATGACTATCTTGGCAGATGTGTTAAACAAGATTCATGCACAGTCATCATACAATATACAGCGGATATATATATTAAGGTTCATGTGGTTGTCATAAGACGAAGAAATCAGCTGACACACAGGGGTATCAGTCATAGTCACACCGTTTCCCCGTCAGTAACCAAATAAGTAAACTTATTGACTACCAGAGTAACGCTCAGGGCACGTTTCAGTTTCCTGTAAATGTTTCCTTGTCTGTGCGATCTTTATATGAACTATAGTCGAATGCTCGCAAATGCCCATTGGTGGAGGTGAGTTGAATTAGTTTGGAAAATCCTTTGTCGGGTTTTGGGGTGTTGCATATTGCAGGATGGGGTGTTGTTGCTCTAGTGGTGGCCAAAAGTACACAGTGACAATCGAGGAGAAAGTAGACTTGCAAAATGCGTAAGTTTACTTTTTTTGGTGCTGTGCTCATGTGTGTTTCAGCAATAGAACTCATTCACAGGGCTTAACACTTTGTTTAGACTCACTTGGTAGCTAATAGCTTCCTGAAAATTTCTGAGTGCCAGGTCATAGTTTATGATGCCACCGCTAGTTACCATCAAAGCTGAAACCATACACCACCATTTAGACCTCAGAAGTTTGTTTTTTTTGTTGCTCCTCATTTGTTTTGTTGTTGTTTGTTTGTTTTTGGCCAGTGCAGTGTTTCACTTTTTCCTTAATATGCTAAATACAATACAATTTCAAAATATTAGTGCGTTTGGCACTGTGCATCCACTAGTTTTGCCAGCCACATTTAGAATGTTTGTGTGTTTTCCTAGTGAACAGCTTCTTCACACTTGCCAGTTACAGGTTTATTGCGTAAGCAGGTTTTTGATTTTGTAGTTTGGTTTCATTGATTATCTGTAGACTTACCACATCAGGAGGTTAAGATACGTTTTTGTTACCGGTGTACCTTTCATTCCTGGCCCAGCTTGGACCTGAACTAGCATTATTATCATGTTTTTGACATCAGCTTAGTTATGGAGAGAAAAAAAAATCTTAAACTCATTTCACAAGTGAAATTGAAGCATTGCTGACATTACGACAGTATTGCATTCTGTCACCGATCGCCCATTACGACTAATGCTGACCATTTGGCACAGGGCAATCCGGTGTAATGCACAAGCAAGCTGAACCGGAGGGCAGACACTCTCCCTGCTCTCCCCACTCGCCCCGCCCACGCCCCGCACCCCATCCTCCAGCCGCTCCCCTCCCTCTCCCCCGTTCACAAACCTCAAGTCATTCATGGATAGCCAGTGTTTTGTTTAGCAAAGATTGTTTTATTTTACAAGTAAGGGGTCTGGCTGTGGCACTGCGCTGGCCTTTAGGTGCCTGTGAAAGTATTATGCATACATGTAGATGTTGTGAACATCCCCGGGTACATGTAATCATATTACCGCTTTTCTGCAGCAGCAGGTGTGTGATGAGTCAGGCTTCACCTTGTCCGCTGCATTCTAGCTTTGCTAGGCTCGCCTACAAATTCAGCCGTTCGATTCGAAAAACATAGCAATTTGAGCTTCAAAATGACGATGTGTTTTATTGTTTGTAGCCAAACAAAGGTTGATCCAAGAAAGAATAAATTTTAGGAGGACCTTGAGTGTATGCTTATCATATCATCTTGTTAAGTTCTATAATGTTATCATACACATTGGCTGAATACCCCCCCCCCCCCAAACACGGTTGCGCTAAGTGACCTTCTCAACTTTATTTCATGAAGTACATTGTACCAGATGGGTCTGTCTACCAGTAGCAGTGATTATCCATGTACGTAATACTAATTTAGTAACAGACATCATCCATATCAGGAAGACATAATTATATATTTGTGTGTGTGTGTGTGAGAGAGAGTGTGTGTGTGTGTGTTCGTTTAGTTGACTGTGAGTCATAAATTTTCCTGTTGCAGTTTTTTTCTTCCCTTTTATTAGCACTCCTATTTCAATTGTTACTTCCTGAAAAAGGAAGTGAGCAGCTTTTAGTCTTGTTACTTGAGCTGGCAAATGGTTTCCCTCTTCCTGCTTAGTAGTAGTACTGTAGTACTGTTCTCTTCCTACTTAGCACTTGTCTCAGTGCTTTTTTTTTGTTTACCGTTCCACTAACCACATTTTTATGTAACCTCATTTGACATTTGCCCATCGGCACGTGCATACAGTGACATGTGGCGGAACATGCTGCTGCCACCAAAGTCACTGGATCATATTAAAGTACTGTCATGTCTAAGTGTTTTGCATTTGGGTTGAAACACATACACCAATGACCTCTTGAGTTCATGTCCCTGCGTACCACTGCCGGGAAGCAAAGTTCTGCAACACCGCTGATGGGAAATAGGTATCATTTTAAAGTATTCAAAGCACAGTCTAAATAGAGTTACATGTACTTTATTCAATGAATTTGTATACATCTATTACATGTATGTGATTTGCTAGTCATGTGAATTATTGTGTCACATCCTTCCCACGCAAAATTGTCATTATTAGTTTCAGTCATTATAGTATGAGACACAGTTTGAAGGTGGTTTGTGGTCTAGTGGTTAAGACTAAGAGACTTTGTCACCAATGTGAGAGGTCAGGTTGGAGTCCCGCTCGGGACGAAGAATTTTTCTTTCTCGCGTGTGGCACGGTTCATTCGGGCCGATTGCGGGGAGTTCTCTCCAGGTTCTACGGCTTCCTCTGCCACTGCTTTGGAAATGTTCAGCCCGCAAAAATTGAAAATAAATACCATTCTAAATTCAAAAACTCAAATAGATGAGCTGGCCCTTCGCAACACATGATTGTTTTGTGTTCATGGCCAGTGTCTGAGAGAATGCATGTGATTCACATGAGCGTGCGTGCAAGCGGTGTGCTTCGAGCCAATTCAAGAAATTGGGTAAAAGCACCCACACAGTACACAATTATTGTTATAACTTATTATACCCATACGTGTATGTGAAGAGGATGTGTGTGGGGAAAGGGAGGGGGCAGCTGACTGCAGTGTTGCTGCAGACAGAACCTTCACTATGATAGACTGCCTGCTCTTTGCAGGTCGCTAGTCATAAACAACGTGAGCACTATACATGTACCAGTATGGCACTTCAAAGCTCACCAGTGCTATAGTGGTTATTGTAGACCCTGTATTATTTCTTTTATATCGGCAAAAGCTGGACTTTCTCATGGATAAGGACTAGCCTTGTGGAAACGTTTGAGCATAATGTATATGACAGCTGTACAAGTAATGTGTGTGTGTATGTGTGTGCACGTGTGCGTGTGTGTGCACATTTTGTGTGTGTGTGTGTGTGTGTGTGTGTGTGTGTGTGTGTGTGTGTGTTCTATTTCAACTTTGATTGTGTTTCTTAAACTACATGTTCTTGTATCTATAGTACATTTATTTTATAAGAACACTTCACATAAATTTCCGTCTGTGGTGGAAAAGGACGTTAAACTCCCAAACACCCACCCACTCACATAAATTTCCTGTAACATATGATGTATTCTGATTCTGATAAACAATAATTATCATGTAAATGTATGTATAATGTTAACTTCTGTGTTCCCCTCAGGGTCAGATTTGAGAAATAGATCTTTGCACAGCCGGATGATTAATTAATTATAATTTACACAGTGCTCTGATAGACTGCATGCTGTGAAACTATAAGCAAGAACATATTTTGATGTCCCATGTATCCGAGGCAAGGCCTGAGGGGAAAACATTGTCAATAGCATTGACATTTACAACTTATCTTTGTGGCGTTCATTGACTTATTGATTGGGAGCGAGTGCAGTTTTGAAAATTATAATCTTTTATTCTGTACCGTGTTGTTCAGGTATATATATATATATACTTTGTATCAAGTTAGTATCCGGCTTATGTGGGGCCGGTGAACTAAGTATTGCAAGCCAGTGTGAAGCAATCAGGCGTGAAGTTACTGACACTGACAGAGGACACCAAGGACATTCATTGAACTCAGTGGAGCTTGAAATACTGTCATGTGGTGCCCCACAGTAAATTGATCGTTTTATTGTTGTTGTTTTTTTCAGGGCGGAGAAATCGGAGGTGCTGAATGAGGATCAGCAAGGCAATGAGAAGCGAGTGGAGGTGGTCCGGCAGGTCAGCCACAACCTCATCAAGAAGATCACTGCTCTCCTGGAGGCGGCGCCTGGGTCAGATGTGGAGAAAAGATTGGTAAGTTAACCCTTTCACAACGTTTCTCGTTGGGCGGCCCTTGCTGGTAGACTGAGACAACTGCCATTGCTGACTGGAACACTGTAGCAGACAACTGAAGGGGCTGATCGGCAATGTGAGGCGGAGTTACAGAACTTGTGAACTCTCTTCTGATAGGGGGCCTTGAAGGTTGGAAAAGACGATGGAAACCTCATTAGCATTTTGCGCCCCGAAAAAGTTTGAATGAGATTGGTTAAGTAATATTTGGACTATAGCTTTCCACAGTTAGGTACTGCAAAGCCGGCCTGGGTTGGCCAGTTCAGGGAGGAGTGCTGCTGCTGCTGCTGCTGCAGACTGAGTGAGAGGCACTTAGTGCCGGAAGCATAAGCAGAACTTGTGAAAGGGTTAACACAAAATAAATCCAATGTACACCTCCTCAATTGTTTTGTCCTGCTTTCTGTGCAAGTATCTGATCACAAAGAGGATTTATAATTATGTATAGCATAACAACGACGATGCACACACAAAGGCTTTTTGTTATTCTCATTTATTTCCTGCTTTTTACTTGGTTCATTGTTCAAGTTGTTGAGACAATGCTTACATCAAACATGACTGGTTTTCAGGAAACAGAAAGCTTTGTTTGTGAAGTGAAGCATTCCTGTGAATTTGCGAACTTTCTGTGAACAATTTTTGGCTCCCTTGTGTAACAATGGGAGTCTATGTATTAACCCTCCGTCGTCTGTCTGTCTGTGTGTGTGTGTGTGTATGTGTCCAGAAAACTTTAACGTTGTCATTTTCTCAGAATCTACAAACAGTAGAGGCACCAAACGTGGCATGCTGATAGACAACCACAAGACCTTTCAAAACATATCATTTTGAGTTACCTTGACCCAAGGTCAAGGTCACTAAAGCTCTCTGTTTGAAAATTTTACATTGGCATTTTCTCGTAATCTACAAATGCCAGAGGTTTTAAACCTTGCATGATGATAGACATTGATAAGAACTTTACAGATATACATGTAGTCAGTGACCTTCTGTCAAGGTCAAGGCCGTACAAGATAGTTTTGTGAAACCTTAACATTGGCATTTTCTCAGAAACAACGAACAGCAGAGGTGCCAAACCTGGCATGCTGATAGACAGTGATAAGACCTATGCACACATACCATCTTAAATGACCTTGACTGAAGGTCAAGGCCATTAAAAGTGTTCGGAAATTTTACATTTGCATTTTCTCAGTATCTAGAAGAATCAGAAGCATCAAACTATGTGCGATGGTTGACATTGGCAGCACCTGTACAGACATACGTGTGTTCAGTGACTTTTAGTCAAGGTCAAGGTCATGCAAGCGTTTTTTTTGGAAATTTTAACCTTGGCATTTTCTCCAAAACAACAAACAGTAGAGGCACCAAACGGGGCATGATGATAGACAGCAGATCTACCTTTCTGAATGACCTTGACTGAAGGTAAAGGTCATTAAAGCTGTCTGTTGTGAATTTTAACATGCTAGAGGCATCAAACTTGCCATGACGATAGACATTGATGAGATCTCATTTGAATGACGTTGACCAAAGGTCAAGGCTGTACAAACTGTTTCGGGGAAAATTGTAATATTGCCAGGAACTCAGAGCGCCAGACACTTTACTTAGCATGATAATGGATAGTGATAAGAGCTTTACAAACATACTTTTGTGAATGACCTTGACCTGTGTCACAAGGGAGCCATGGAGGCTTCTGCCTCTCTAGATTTTTTTAATTGAACCCTTATAGTGCTTAAATAAATAGCAGATGATATTTGTTTCTTTTTTGTTGCAGAAAAAGCTCCCGGAAACTGGTCTGAGCCATGCATTGATTGAAGCAGCAAGCCTTCTAGGGGATGACACTTTACTGGGGTGGGTTGACCTACAGTTTGCTTGTTCAAGTTCCTTTGAACAATTCAATTTTGTTGGTATTGGGTGCAGCTTTTCCATTGCAAGGGAAATCCAGGCTGCTCCTAGGCGATTTTGAATTTATGCATCAGTTGTGACCACAGACGTATAGAGATAGACGCACCGCGGTGCTGGAAAAGTGATGCCGCCACGCGCCATGCAAGTACCTAGAAGTGCCAGCTGTTTACATAGCGCGCATAGCATTGGCCAGACGCTATCAGTTGTTTACATAGCGCGCATAGCATTGGTCCGCTTTATCTTACATCACATTTCTGATGACGTCTTTCTAAAGAACTTTGTATTTCGAACTAGGCGTCCTATACACAGAGCCTCTGAGTTCTGGTATTAGTAAGATGGCCGCGATAGCGAAAGAGTATAATTTTATGGACTCGCTTGCATAATGGGTATACCTGTAAGTAAAACTGTTATTGGTATTCAGGGCTGGGGTAAGCGGTGGTCTAATAGGTAGCGCGTCGGATTTAGCCACTGCACTACTGAACGGCCATCACCAATGTCATGGCGATGAAGCGTGGGTTCGAGCCCAGGTCGTGCTTGTGATATGTGATATCGGTTTTTCCTGGCTGCCGGGCTGCTCATCGGGGGTTTCTCTCCGGGTTATCTGGCTTTCCTCCCCCAGCAAAATTGTTTTTTAAAAAAAGAAGAAAAAAAAGAGGAAGGATAGGTATTGGGTGGCGTTGCACCCCGGCAACTTGCTTCCCCCAGGTTAAGCAGCCCGAATTTCCCGAAAAGGACAATAAAGTAGTTTTTTTTTTTTAATCCTTGGGTGCAAAAGCTTGCTTCTTTTGCTCAGGACACCCTATTTTTCTGTTAAGCTCATCCTTAAAATCTCTAAGTTATTTCTTTTTCACTGATCCAGCAGTCAGTTGTTGTCAGTTGAACAGACTGTTAAGTTCAGCCTTGAGTACAAACTCACTTGTGCCACAACTGATAAAGTGTGACACTGTTTTGGCCTAACATGGGACAGCAGGGGAAGGTATGAGATCTTGCGCCACATATGGCTTTGAACTTACGCCTTACTTGCACCCTTTTCTCCACTCTGGCTTCTACTTTTTGAAGCTGAGTGGCTGGAAATGCATTCTGTTTAAAAAAAAAGAAAAAAAAAAGTGATTCAGCCTGATGTATTCTGCTAAGTTAATAATGCAGCTGGTAGAGTTATCGTAGACATGCTGAGAGCTTGCAAGTACATGGTAATTCTCATTTGATGATGGCGGCAGATGTTGCACTCATATTAATGATGTTGTTTATGTTACAGGACTACCTGTCAGATGTGTGGAGAGTGTGAGAGTGCAATCGCCAAAGAGGAACTGCAGTGTGAGCTGGACATTGAGAGGGAGGTCCTCGCACCGTTGCAACAGATAGCAGAAGTATACAAGATTTTTCGTGCATGGTTTCTAGTGCTTGGACATGTTGGATGCAGAATATTGCTACATATAGCATTTTTTTTTCTTTTCTTTTTTCTCTCTCCCCCCCCCCCCCCCCCCCCTTTTAGGTATGGTCACACAGATATAGAGACATTTCCATGGTTGGTCATCGTATAACAGGAACTACAAACACATTTGACAGCATGTATCATTGTCAAACATGTTTGTAGTTACTGATGTATGATGACCAAACATGAAAATGTATTATTTGTATCTGTATCTGTGTGCCCATACCTAAAAAAAAAGAAAAAAGGCGAAGGAAAAAAATATTGCTAGGCCCATTATTCTGTTTCTTTTATCTCAGCACCGCATCACTGTATCCACTTGATCGAATTCAGTAGATTACATTAAAAGTCACATTTACTGCAGATGTTAATTTTTGGTAATTGGCATCCTGTGTGGCTTTTATATGTATGTAGGGTAACTACCATACCAGGAACAGAATTGTTTGAGTGTTTGTATCTGCGATCTAATTTTCAAACAAAGATGGATATCCTTGAAGATGAACTGGTGCATGTGATTATTTTGCAGGTTGATATTCCAAGCATAATGAAGTATCGGAAGCAGCTAAACAAATCCACTCTTGATATGGATTCAGCCAAAAATAGGTGAGAGAGAGAGTGTGTGTGTGTGTGAGAGAGAGAGAGAGAGAGTGTGTGTGTGTGTGTGTGTGTGTGTGTGTGTGTGTGTGTGTGTGTGTGTGTGTGTGTGTGAGAGAGAGAGAGAGAGAGAGAGAGAGTGAGTGTGTGATAGCGTGTGCGAACAGGCAAGACAGATCTTCCCATTTAGGGACTGTTTACTAGTAATGACTGCATTTTTAAGAATCTCTATTCTGCACAGCAGTGGATTCTTTGTAAACGATGCGTGCATGTATTTTGCGCAGTGCACATACAGATCAGCTTAAGTATTCTTTGAAGTCCACAAAGTGGTCCTGTAATGAACACAATGAGTTGGTAAATAAGGAAGTTGTCATGTGAGCCATGATCCCAACACCCACAGTAACTAAGAGGCTGTAAGCTCCAATTAAATACTCACTTCTCCCCCCATCTTCCACCCCCACCCCTCCACCCCCTTGCTCAGTTCATCAGAAACTCAGCTGTATGTTTTTGAAAGTGTGTGTGGGTGTGTATGCAAAACACTTTTGGTCAGCATCTGCTGGGATACTGTGCTATTCAAAAAGCAATCTATCATTATTATTATTATTATGAACTGTTGCACAGTATATTAAAGCGCATTTTGGTATGACATGCATTTGGGCAGGTTTAACTCCGCTGTGCGGCAATCCCATGTGCCAGGAGCCAACATGGCGTCTGCAGCAGCTAAGGCTGACGCGGTGCGGGAAGAGTACGAGGAAGCACAAAACAAAGTGGAAATGGTGAAAGTGAGTACAGACATCACAAAAGCATACTTTTTTCCTTTTTTGGCTCCCTTGTGTAACAATGGGAGTCTATGTAATAACCCTCCGTCGTCTGTCTGTCTGTCTGTCTGTGTGTGTGTGTGTGTGTGTGTGTGTGTGTGTGTGTGTGTGTGTCCAGAAAACTTTAACGTTGTCGTTTTCTCAGAAACTACAAACAGCAGAGACACCAAACTTGGCATGCTGATAGACAACCATAATACCTTTCAAAACATATCATTTTGAATGACCTTGACTCAAGGTCAAGGTCACTAACGCTGTCTGTTTGAAAATTTAACATTGACATTTTCACGGAATCTACAAAGACCAGAGGTTTGAAACTTTGCATGATGATAGACATTGATAAGAACTTTACAGTTATGCATGTATTCAATGGCTTTGTGTCAAGGTCAAGGCCATACAAGCTATTTTTGTGAAACCTTAACAGTGGCATTTTCTCAGAAATAACAAACAGCAGAGGCGCCAAACTTGGCGTGCTGATAGACAGTGAAAAGACCTATGCAAACAAACCATTTTAAATGACCTTGACCCAAGGTCAAGGTCATTAAAGCAGTCTGTTTGGAAATTTTTACATTTGCATTTTTTTGGAATCTAGAAGAACCAGAAGCATCAAACTTTGCATGATGATAGACATTGGCAACACCTTCACTGACATACCTGTGTTCAATGACTTTTAGTCAAGGTCAAGGCCATGCAGGCTGTTTTTGGGAAACTTTAACCTTGGCATTTTCTCTGAAACAACAAACAGTTGAGGCACCAAACAAGGCATGATGATAGACCGCAATGAGACCTACCTTTTTGAATGACCTTGACTGAAGGTCAAGGTCATTAAAGCTGTCTGTTGTGAATTTTAACATTACCGTTTTCAGAGGAACTACAAATACTAGAGGCGTCAAACTTGGCATAATAATAGACATTGATGTGATCTCATTTTAATGACCTTGACCCAAGGTCAAGGCCATACAAACTGTTTCGGGGAAAATTGTAATATTGCCAGGAACTGGGAACGCCAGAGACACTTTACTTGCCATGATGATAGATAGTGATAAGAGCTTTACAAACATACACTTGTGAATGACCTTGACCCTTGTCACAAGGGAGCCATGGAGGCTTTTGCCTCTCTAGTTTTTTTTTTTTTTGCCAGCACAAGGGAATGTGCAAAAAAAATTGTTCTCTATAGCGAGTCTGATACGTTATTGAAGTTCATAGCAAGCTATGTACCTGGTATATGTAGTCACCTGGAAATACTATTATTGTACCTCTTCATATATACACTTACCAGACTTATACCAGTAGTATTTCCGGGCAGCGATGTAAAGTGTATGTTTAATTTTGTTGTTGCCATTGGTGATGGTGGTTCTTTTATCTGACATTTTCTTATCTTTTCTGAATCTTGTTTGTTACAGGACAATCTTAGCATTGAACTCTGCAATTTTATCGCCAAAGAAAGTGAACACAGCTCAAGACTGGTTGCAGTGAGTAATGTAATTTCACAGTGTGTGTGTGTTGTGTGTGTTTTGTGTTTTTGTTTTTTCACTTCAGCAATACTTAGTCCATGTCTTTTACAATATGTTGACTTGATCTTTGTCTTACCTGTACAACTCTGGCTGTTTGTTCCTGTAATTTAGTTCAGGACTATTGATATGTCGTGTGATATAAAATTATGATATAAAATATGTGCACAGTTATTTTCTTTTCTACTATGTTAGTCATTTTTCACATATTAAATACATGTATATCAAATATTATTTGTATTGTAAGTTCAGCAAACTGAAGAGGTATGTTGTGGCTGTAAATTTGTAGGGTTTGTGCCATTTTGATTTTGTGACTGAGTCTGAACTACTTTTGCAGTTGTTAGAAGCTCAAGCGGCATATCACAAGAAAGCTTTGCAAGCCATTGAAGAGATGGTACCTAAAATGAAAGGCGTGATAGGTGAGTCATTTTGTACCTACTGTTTTGTCATTTCTCTCTCCAGCATTTACATAGTATTCCTTTAGTGCACCATTGCCGCACAGGAATTTTGTGTGAGGTAAATGATAGCATTCTGTTGATTCATAGGAGTACAAATGCGATTTCTAACTCTTAAAAGACCATGCAAATCGTGTTTACTTAAAATCTTCAGATCACTAGAAGCCACTTCAAGCCACTATTATGCAATCTGCAGCGGTCTTGGGTGTAGCGGGGAAGGCCCACGCCTTGCGTAATAGTGGCTTGAAGTGGCTCCTACCGGTATGAAGTGGCTTGTTCTTTTTTACCAGTCTTATCTTACAGTGGGCAGGGGCTGGTCGGGCTTCGGCTCTTAAGAGTTAAAGCAGATGGTAAATGTAGCAGGGCACTTTGACAAAGACTCTGTTTATAAGGCAGCCATGATTTTGGGCTAAACTGTGCCTTGCCGGACATTAGATGTCTTTATACATACAATGCATAAGTTACAGGTGTCCTTTTTTTTTTTTTCAACAGCCGCTTCACCTATTAAACCTGTGTTTGGCACACCTCTGGAGGAGCACCTGAGAGTATTGGGCCGTGACATCTCTCTCGTTCTTGAGGCCTGCATCATCACATTGTTGGAATTTGGCATGGAAGAAGAGGTGATAGCATCTCCCATTTTCTTCTTGTGATTTTTAGTGATTTCAAAAACGCTGCTGCAGCACACCAATGCTACCATTGTTTTATCTGTGTGAAATTGTGATGTAAGTGGTGGAAAAGGACGTTAAACCCCTAAACCCCCCCCCCTCCCCCCCCCCCCCCCCCACACACACACACACACCCCTTCCCGCACAACACATGACTGTATGAAGTGTTGATGTCTGGTGGCTCGGCTCAGAGCCCCGCAAACTGAACCCAACACGCGCACTCACATGGGTCATGCGCATTTACATGTACATTGTACTTGAACACCAGACATCAACACTTCATACAGTCATGTGTTGTGCGGGAAGGGGTGTGTGTGTGTGTGTGTGTGGGGGGGGGGGGGGGGGGGGTGTTAAGGGGTTTAACGTCCTTTTCCACCACATAGGGTGATATCAAAGACGGGGCAACGATGAAAAAGCCAGCACAATATTTGGCCCCAGTCGGGATCGAACTCACTTCATTAGAAGTCCAACGCTCTACCATTCGAACGGGGGGGGGGGGGGGGGGGGGGGTTGGGGGGGGGGGGGGGGTCAGCTCAGCTATTCAGTAACTGCTTGAAGGCTGTAAAATACTGGTTGTGTGAGTGACTTCCATTTTAGAAGGCGGTACAATTTTGGAGGCTTCATAAACTTGTCAACACATGTTCACCATTTCATATGACATGGTTTTTTCAGGGCTTGTTCAGGATTGCTGGTGGAGCATTGAAAGTGAAGAAGCTGAGGGTGAGTTTCTGTTGTTGTTCTTTTTTAAAGTCTGTCGATTTTGCCCCCTTGTGGGAGAATTGAGTTGCTGCAGGTACACCACCACTGACTCACCATTACACAGTATAGTAAGGTGCGCGCATCAGTTTCAGGCGAACAGCCACATATGCAGATTGTGATTTTTTTTGTGTACAACATGACAGACAACAGAAATATTTAAGTTTGCAATTTGAAATTTCAGCAATAGCTGCATGAATATGTTAGTAAACTACCCGGACAATTTCAAGTCTGTATCTTGTTTTGTTATTTTTTTAATGATTTTTTTTCTGAACTCCCAAATCGGCCCATATACAGGGGATGGCTGAGGAAAACTCGGCCCGTCTTGAATGAGTTAAAGAAACTGATCCATTAACTTTTAAAAAAAGTTTAAATATTTATTAGGTGTCAAGTGTTTTGACTTGTGTTTTAATATTTAACTTTGTTTTTGGTGTGGATGAGCAATGTGGCACAGTATCACTGAAGTTTGGCAGGGATTAGGATGGAAAAGTATAGCCCACAGTGAGTTCTCTCCAGAAAGAAAAAAGCAAAATAAAAACGTTGCTGTGGTATATCTTAAAACTTGTTGTTCATACGAATCAGTAGAGTTCAATTTTTAGTCTGTTTGTTGCTATGTGAGTATTTCACGTTCAGTTTGGACTTTTTCCCCCCTCTCCAGGCGTGTCTTGATGCTCACGTTATAGACATGGAAGAATTCAGCACAGACCCACACACTGTGGCAGGTAAGTTGTTTGTTTTTGTCTTTTTTTTCATGATTATGGTGAAACTGAAGGGATTTCTTAAATCTTTACCATTAACTGGACCCATAGGTTACATTGCAGAGCTGGTCTACCAGTACACTGTACTATTTTCCATGTTTTGCAGAGGCTACATGAAACTGTCACTTTGAATTAAGCCCTGTTTTGTTCTGCGCTTGATACATTGTCTGTCTTTTCACAGGTGTGTTAAAACAGTACTTGAGGGAGCTTCCAGAGCCACTTTTGACCTTCGAACTGTACTCAGAGTTCATGCAAACTACAACTCTGTAAGTTCGCTATACACACACCAGTATCTTTCCTTCCATTGTTCTATGAGTATGTGAAGTTTTTCATAAGAGAACAAAGGTTTTATGTAGATTGGAATCCTGCAGTGGATACAGCAGAAACAGGAATTTGTGTTGGCTGGCTTGTACATGTATTATGTCATGAAGCATCATCCACATGACCTGTCCTAAAACCCATATTTAAGTTTATATAGCAAACCGTAACTGTTTTTCCCCAGTGCCAATACCCTGCCGGTTCTGATGTACATGTACATGGTCTGATTTTCGTCACCATTTTTTTTTTCTTCCAGCCCCCATGAGCAACGCATGCAAGCATTGCTTGCAGCTGTAAATAAATTACCACCAGCAAACTACAACAATGTCAGGTGAGTTTGTATCTTTTACTCTTTGGGTGAAGCATCCAGTTCTGTGAGAGATCTATACTCCACATTCTGAATGATCTTCTGTACTAATGCATAGCCAACCCAGTTGATTTGTCACTTACATTGATATTATAAGCACCACGCAGAAAGTACACTCCGTCTCCAATCAGCATGATGGTGACTAACCAGAAAGTACACACCATGAAGATTATTGATAAAGCAGAACTAGAGTCCCCCCCCCCCCCCCCCAATAACAATGAAAGAAGACAGATTAATAATAATAATAATAATGAGTATTGTATAGGCGCTTTACCCAATTTCATGAATCGGCTCAAAGCGCCGCAAACTGAACCCAACACGCACGCTCACGTGAATCACACTGTAAGAGAGCAAGTTACTGGAAAATAGTTTATTTTGTGTGTTTTTTCTCGGTGTTTGATCCATCTTTCATGTAATAGTGGCAGCAAGATTGTGACATTTTTTTTTTCAGGTATCTGATCAAGTTCTTGGCTCAGCTGGCTCAGAAGAGTAGCAAGAACAAGATGACTCCTAGCAACATTGGCATTGTCATGGGTCCAAACCTCCTTTGGTCTCGAGGAGAAACCACGTATGTTACATGGTTTTAATTTAGTTTTCTCACCAGCTAAACACACTCTGGCATAACTGGATTTTGAAAATAATGCAGGAGAAGTGCACATATATGTCACTGTATGTTATACAGTTTTCATTTAGTTTTCTCACCAGCTAAAAGCACTCTGGCATAACTGGATTTTGAAAACAATGCGGGAAAAGAGCATGTGTATGTTGCTGTATGCAGTTCTCAAAATTTAGTTCCACCATTCTTCCACAGTGTCCTTGATTTTTGCTTTGTACTGTTTGAGAGAGCTCTCTTAGCTCATTCGTGATGTGACCCTTCGATCAAAGGTTCAGCCACATATCGCCCACGGCTCATCAGAATTGATTTCTCCTTTTTTCGTAAAGTACACAATCAGTCAGAAATGTCAGTTGTGTGTGTCTTGAACGAAGCTTGCTAGGGAGGTCCGTTAACATGTAGTCAGTTCACTGCAGCATCATGGCGGCAGGCCCAGGCATGGCCAGTGTTGAGGCAGCGGCAGCCGCAGTCACATTAGAGTTACGGCGGCTTTTTTGTGTGAAGTTGATTTGTGTTTATGGTTGTCTTTCATAAAGTTAATAATAATAATAATGATAATGATAACTGAGTATTGTATAGGCGCTTTACCCAGTTTCTTGAATCGGCTCAAAGCGCCGCGAACTGAACCCAACACGCACGCTTGTGTGAATCACACGCATTCTCTCACACATTGGACATGAATACATAACACTCACGTGGTGCGAAAAGTCAGCTCAGCTATTTAAGTTTCGGAAGTAAGAATTGCATTTATTTCAAATTTTGTGGGCTTAACATTTCCAAAGCAGAGGGGCAGGAAGCGGGAGTACTCGGAGAGAACCCCCAACGATCAGCCGGAATGAATGGTGTCACATATGAGAAGGAAATATTCTTTGCCCCTAGTGGGACTCGAACCTGACCTCTCGCATAGGTGGCAAAGTCTCTTAACCACTAGACCACCGACCGCCCCGAAGTTTCTTCTTTTGTGGTGTGTAGCTTCTGCATCTGAGATAAAGGGTGAGGGGTGGTCTGTGGGTGAGCGGTGGTCTAAAAGGTAGCGTGTCGGATTTAGCCGCTGCGCTACTGAAAGGCCATCACCAATGTCATGGCGATGAAGCGTGGGTTCGAGCCCAGGTCGAGCTTGTGATATGTGATACCGGTTTTTCCTGGCTACCGGGCTGCTCATCGGGGGTTTCTCTCCGGGTTATCCGGCTTTCCTCCCCCAGCAAAATTGTAAAAAATATAGGATAGGTTTTGGGTGGCACTGCACCGCGGTGACGCGCTTCGTCCAGGGGAAGCAGCCTGTATTTCCCAAAAGGGATAAAGTAGTTAAAAAAAAAAAAATGCACATGTGGATTCCCTAGCCTCCCCCACCCACATGAGTGTCTTCCTTCCCTGTCACCGTAACTCATTGTCTTTCTGTCTGTTCACATCTCCAGACCCAACATGCTGACAGCTGGTGCAGTGAGTGCCATCATCGAGGCTTTCGTCATCCACGCAGATCGTTTCTTTCCAGGAGGTGAGTGAAAATCTTTCTGTATTTTTTTTTTTCTCCTGATGTGTCAGTCAGTTTTCAACTTCACCATCATTATAATTTATGTGCAATAATTTATTGTACATAAGTATAGTGTGCGCAAAGAAGCTGCACACCACTGCCTTTGTTTTTTGTGTGTGTGTGTGTTTTGTTTTGTTTTTTGGAGGGGGGGGGGGGGTTGTTGTTTTTTTGGGGTTGTTGTTTTTTGGGGGGGTGGGGGGGGCACCCCATTACAAGGGAAGAACGGGCATTGCTTTCTTTTGGCTTGATGCAGATTGTATTCTTGTAAATTCTGTACATTATTTTAGCATGCTTTGAAAATACGTGGCTGTGCAGTATTCTGAAAGTTCTGTGTATTTCTCTTGCCCTTCATCGGTTGTAATTGAGGGTGGGTGTGTTGTCATTCAGCCTTTCCTAGTATATATCTGGTTGTCTTTGTTGTCTTGTTGTATCTATTGGGTTGGGTATGCAAGTATCCTCACACTTAAACTCTACCCATCATGAGCATTGTTTATAGTGCTGATATGTTGCAGGCTCAGCCAGTGTTCATGTTTGCGCAGTTTCTATTGGATGTAGAAGTCCATAGTTCCTTTGTTATATTTTCACTAATACTGCAGCCGCACACATGTACTTCTCCCAACTAATTTTTTTTTTTTTTTTTTTTAATATCTAGTTGTGCATAAAATACCCAGTATTTGTTTTGTTTTGTTATTTACTGTTGGCTACTTTTATGTTTATGTAACACTCCTACAGTTTTGCATGCAGGTCAACCTTGTCATACAGATGCAGTTTTTGCGTATAATGCATAGGTGTGGTTTCTTTGTCACTGGATCAGCTTATGGGGACATACAAAGAATCACGTGAGCCCATCTGGTTCACCTTTTGAGAGGTTTTTATGTCTTTAGTATTGGATTTGCCTTTGTGGTATCTCCAAGGCAGAAAACTGGTAGAAGATTATGAGGATAAGGTTGATTCCCCCCCCCCCCCTCCCCTGGATGGAGAATTGGAGAATTGATCTGACAATGGAACCAAAACCTTTTTTTGACTCACATGTGTAACAAAGTGAGTCTGTGTAATAGCCCTCTGTCATCTGTCTCTGTTATCTGTGACAAAACTTCTAACACTGGCTTTTTCTCAGGCTCGATAATAGAGACACCAAACTTAGCACAGTGATAGTTGGTGGCAGGGGCGTTACAAGCATCCTTTCCATCATTTTGAATGACTTCCCTTTAATGTCAAGGTCACAGGGTCATGGTGAAAGTTTTACAAAAGTTTTGAATGATGTCTAGTCAAGGTCATGGTCACATGTGAGTTTTAAAGGCTTTGTCGTCCCAGTTCTAAATTAACCTTTGAGCAGTTTCTTGCTTTTATGGATCAGGGTTGACCTGCATGTAGGAGTTCCTTGCTGCATTTTGATTTCATATAATAAATCATTATCTTGGAAGTTGCTTATCATTTTCTCTGCCCTTGCCCTCCGCCGGCTGCAGAGTTTGACTTTCACTTGACGGGGCGTGGCTGTGCCCCTCCCAGCCCCTGCGTTGCCCCATCCAGTGCCATTGCTTCTTTGGCGTCCCTCACGGGCTCGCAGGCCGAGGTGCTCATACCCCGATCAGGGGGCAGCCAGCCAGACCTCACAGAAACTCCACCAGAAGAGCGATCATCATCTCCGCAGCAAGACGTGAGCACTGAACCGCAGGATGAGAGGACAGATAGTGGAGACATTCTAATCGCGCTGGACAGTAGTTCCGCCACTTTCAGAGCTGGTGCAGATGCTGGAGAGGAGGCTTCGTTTGATTCTGGGCAAGGTGACATGAATACGACCACTCGCTCTGGTGATGGTCTCATGCATACTGTGGCGCCCCCTACTAACCTTAGTCTTGCTGGTAGTGCACGCCAGCGCCCTACTATGCCTGCCTCCTCCTCCCTTCCCTCAGTCCGGGGTCCAGCGGGGAGTCAGGATAACTTGTTGAGCATGGGGACAACGAGGCCCGAACCCACCACCCCGACCACCCCCAGCAAGAGCGTCCACTCAGACATGTACAGCACGGTGTTCGCATTGCACTCTCTGGGGGAGGGTAATGCAGCATCCCAGTACCTCACTCGAGTGCGCGCCCTCTGGGATGGGCAGTTCCAGTCCTCCCCTCTACCCCCGTCCCTCTCTGAGCGCCAACAGGCCCCAGTGTCCCAGGGTCCTCCATCAGAGGCAGCACCACGGGCAGCGGCAGACAGAGGGTGGTCATCAGCGGGCAGCAGAGCGGAGGAGCCTGGGCGGGGCTCTGGTCCTGGTAGCCGTGGCAACCAAGGTCAGAACCCCTCGCTGCAGCCAGCCAGTTTGCCTCGTAGAAGCATTTTTTCTTTTCATTTGAAACTGTTGTAGATGATTTTTTTTCTTTTCCTTTTTGGAGGCAGCCCTTTTTTTTTTTTACTGGTAATATTTCAGCCTTTGGCTGCACACTAGACTAATGCCTTTTGGCTTTTGGCGTGAAGCGCTGAAAAAAACTAACCCCGCTTCTCAACACTGGAGTGAGATTTCCAGCAGCAACGCACATGACCTCTTCCTCCTCTGACTGCCCCCTCTGCCTTCCGACCTCCAACCTCTGCCCTCAGATCTGTACTCCAGAGGTCCTAAGCATAATGGATTGACCATGGCTTGCCAGGCTTGCTTTTTCTTTTTTTTTTTCTTTTTTTGCTGTAGAGCTCGGTTTTTCCATGGGATTTGGCTGTGACATGAAACTGCGAACTTAAGGGAGCTGTTAAAAGAGGGGTCTGGGCTTGGTAGTGATGTCTGTGGGTCACATATGGAATGTTGTTTGCTGCATTTTAAGCCTGCGTGGTTTTAGTCTTCATTTTAAACAAATTTTTTCTTCTTTTTTTTGTAAATGGTGTTCAAGACCATGCATACAACCTGTACTTTGGTTGCAGCTTAAGATTGGATAATTCTGGGCCCGTATGTAATAGTCAAGGTTAGGGCTTTTAGCCCTGGGTTAGAGTCTAACCTCGAACTAAAGTAGCTCTAGGGTTAAATTTTCTGGGTGTTTTTTTGGTTTTAAATCAAGAAGTGGGCTTATTCCAGCCAAGTGCCTAAGCCATTATAGGAGGATTTTTTCTTCCTTCCTTCGCTTCCTTTTTTTAAATTTAATTTTGCTTTTGGGTTTCTTTTGTCCTAGTCTGGGTTAGGCCTGTAGCCGTGGGTTAAATTAACCTCGACTTTTACAAATATGGGCCCTGAGAAAGGAAACTGTTTAAAGCATCAAACACTTGCATGGCATGCGCAGAAGGGAGAAGTGGGCACTTAGAACCTCTACTGAGTAAAACTGTTGCATCGTTTCTTTTATTTCCATGCACTATCCATTTACATGCTGACGTCTGTAACTGTTCATGCTCTCAGCATGTTGGCAGGCAGGCAGATACGAAAAAGAAAAAAAAAAAGGTGAAAAAGAGAATATTGAAAAAGTTCAACATATACAGTTTATCGTTGCACACTGGTTTCCATATCCCACCCTTTCCTTAATCTGCCCAGACCTGGTTATGCCTTTTATGTTTGTGGTTTTGGTGATTGAGGTGCTGGGGGGTGCTGGTGTTGCAGTACAGTAGTATGTAATCTTATTCATATATTCAGTATGCTATCAATAACCAAGAACTGTGTATTGTAGTGATACCATATTTACTCCTTTTTTGTAGTTAGGCTGTGTATCGGACTAGCATTTCATTTACTGTAGTACAATGTATATCTTTTTTGTCTATATCCCCATATCATAACTACACATTTTGGTAACGGTATGTACTTCTTCTATCTTTTGATTGAATTTGATGAACAGTTTCATGGAGTGACAAAGCAGCATTGTTCTTAGGGTACAGGTATATCATAGCCTATGCGGGGTGAAGCATAGGGTACAGGTATATCATAGCCTGTGCTGGGTGAAGCGTAGGGTGCAGGCATCATTGCCTGTGCTGGGTGAAGCATAGGGTGCAGGCATCATTGTCTGTGCTGGGTGAAGCATAGGGTGCAGGCATCATTGTCTGTGCTGGGTGAAGCATAGGGTGCAGGCATCATTGCCTGTGCGGGGTGAAGCCGAGGGTGCAGGCATCATTGCCTGTGCTGGGTGCAGGCATCATTGCCTGCGCTGGGTGAAGCGTAGGGTGCAGGCATCATTGCCTGCGCTGGGTGAAGCATAGAGTGTAGGGTGCAGGCATCATTGCCTGTGCTGGGTGAAGCATAGGGTGCAGGCATCATTGCCTGCGCTGGGTGAAGCCTAGCGTGCAGGCATCATTGCCTGCGCTGGGTGAAGCGTAGGGTGCAGGCATCATTGCCTGTGCTGGGTGAAGCGTGGAGTGTAGGGTGCAGGCATCATTGCCTGTGCTGGGTGAAGCGTAGGGTGCAGGCATCATTGCCTGCGCTGGGTGAAGCGTAGGGTGCAGGCATCATTGCCTGTGCTGGGTGAAGCATAGGGTGCAGGCATCATTGCCTGTGCTGGGTGAAGCATAGGGTGCGGGCATCATTGCCTGTGCTGGGTGAAGCATAAGCTTACAAATGTGTAGCTTACAAGTAGGCTTAGTCAACATGCAAGCAGGCAGGGGGTATAATTATTACAGGGGTAACATTCGTACATGAAAGTGTTGCAAAGAGTATTTTGAAATCCTTCATGGCAGAATGGATTAACTATTCTAGGTTTTCTGCAGATGACTGGGTTTTTTCCCTCTTTTTTTCATTTTTAATTTTTTTTTTTAAATGTATTTTATCATTATGATTACTTTTTTGGTGTGGTTATGAGGACAATGATGAATGGACACTCATCTTCTTTCGGCACAATCTTCATGTACTCATTTTTGAATTTATTAACACTGATAATAGTGATATACATATATTTCACATACATTATGATTATACTTTATTATCAAATGAGTTACAGGAAGATAATTTTCAGTGACAGAGAAAGGGTACTGCTTTTCACAGGTGACTGACCACTTCTAACCGGACAGCTATAGCTAGAAATATAGATACATGTACATGCTTGTATTGCATACACCAAGACTACCATGGTAACCTGTTGCTAGGTTGTCCTTGGTTACCAGGTATCGTCAGTTATTGTCAAGGAAACTCCCCAAGAAGTTTGTTGGGTTTTTTTTTTTGGTTGTTCCCCTCCCCCCCCCCCCCCTCCTCCCATTGGCTGGGTGGCAAACATGCTCTGTGGTAGTACATTACTGCACTCAAGGACTTTTGAGAAAATCCCCCAAGGAATGAGCAGACGTGCTGTTCTGCACACAGTAGGCATGATACTGATTGGTTATGCTTGGCGCTCTTGTATAAACTGATCATAATTTGGCATGTTGGATGTACATGCATGAGTTACTAGGACACATCTGTATGCATGATGAACGCTCGCATACAATATGCATATTGTACAAGTAGAGGGTGTCGGTGATCCATACACCATAGAAAACATGTATCCAATTACTTAATCTTACATTCTGAATACCAGTATTTATCAGACCTGTATTTGTATGTTCTGATAATCTGCTTTCATGAAATTCAAATGTGTCTGAGGGCGCTGGTTTGAGTTGTGCATTTGGTTAATTTTGCGTAGCACACACACCCATACAGTTGTCAATGAGTCAAACCGGCTGTGCAGTTTTGCACAGCGTGATCAGCTGTAATATTTTTTATATCACTTTCGGATTAATGTTACCATGTGTGTACTGCTGTCCACATCTAATAGGTGTTTCATTAACCAGTTTGAATGGAAGTTGTTAGTAATTGTTTCTGTGTTTTCTGCTAGTTGAGGGTGGTAGATAAAATTATCAGTGCATTTAGCTTTCAGGTTTTGTTTTTGACATACTTTTTTGCATAGCAGGCGTAAAACTCAGGCTGGCCTTGGCAGAATTTCTGAAATGGTATTGATAATGTTCACCTTTCTGGTTTTACTTTTCAGCAAAAGGACTTGTTACTGGAGATGCGTTCTTCATTATGCGCAAAAGTTAACCGCTTTTCCCGCATTCTGAAATGATGCTGTGCTCAGCATGTTGACCGTTATTTTGGTTTTGTTCTGTCTTCAGATATTGACTTCTACGCCACAATGGGATCCGAAAGCCCCTCCCAGAACCCTGCTGACCACACCCTTACCACAGCTGCCACACCCCCTCGCGTCAGTCATTCACCAGTACCTGACAGTACCACCTCCCCTACCATCCAGGCCAGCCAAGCCAGCCCTGTTGCACAGAGCACCATCCCAGCTGCCAACAGTCTTTCACCCACATCTGGGGATAGGTTTGAACCTTGATTGTGTTTCCTCTTCTGTTATTTCATTGAGAATAGACAACTCCACTCGGCAAGCCCCGCAGCCAAAGCCCCGCCCCTTTACTTTGCCGTGTATTGGCAAAACGCAGTACGTCCATGGCATCATTTTATGGACAAAGGGGTGATCTCAAGATGAGAGAGACTGACGTAATGGTCTTTTTCCTCAGGTGACATCAGTGGACTTACTGCTTTCTGTCCACGTTTCAGTCATATCGAAATACATGTGCGTCCCTCTTTGTAGTGTCTGGCAAGAAAGTTTGCCAGACCATACGGTGTGTTGTGCTCATAATGCCACTGCACATAATTGGCTGGATTCTAGGGGCTTGCCCTAGGATTGACAGGAGTGGAATCGTCTATTGTAAATGTGAAGCTTTCAGATGTCTGAACTTGTATGGCAAAGGTAAGATGTTGATTTGTAATTTACTGGAATAAGCAGTTTAGCTCATCTGCTACATGTACCAGATAAAGTTTGCTTCTGTAGTGAAAATTTCACTCAGTGCTAAAACTGTGTTTATGATATGGATGTGTATTGCTCTTTGATAACAGATCTCTCGTTTGTAAAATGACCTAAGTGCCATGGCTTTTAGGAGCATTTAAGCGGTGAGGGGTGAGCAGTGGTCTAAAAGGTCAGACTTAGCAGGTGCGCTACTGAACGGCCGTCGCCAGTGTCACAGCAGTAAAGTGTGGGTTTAATCCCAGGTTGAGCTTGTGATACAACTGTATATGGTTTTCCTGGCTGCGAGGCTGCTCATCGGGAGTTTCTCTCTTTGTTATCTTGCCTTTCCTCCCCCAGCAAAATTCAAAACTAGGATAGGTAGGTTGGGTGGCGTTGCACTGCCGCGACATGCTTCCCCCGGGGGAAGCAGCCCAAATTTCCCCGAAGGGACAATGAAGTAGTATTAAAAAAAGCTGTTTTTGATGGTAGAGATCACTTTGTATGTTGTATGATCCAGGCGGGTGTGCTCGTTCGGTTGGCTTGCAGCAGTTTCAGTGGAATAAGACATTATTTTATCTAACTGCATTCTGTTTCCATCTGTCTCACATGGTTAAAATTTTCAATTTCAGTCCTGAGGGCCCGCCTAGTCCGAAAGTCCACAGGCGGCAGACAAAGAAACCAGCCCCTCCTCCTCCGCCAGATCGGCCGTACTCTGTAGCTGTTACTGCCATGGCTAAAAGCACAGACATGGCCAGAAGCACTGATGGTGCCATTTCATCACAGACGTGGCCACGCGGTGCTCCTCTGGTGTCCCCAGATTCACCACAAGCAGACATGGGTGCTGAAGGGGACAAGCAACGATATTCACCTCCGGAGCGCCGCATTTCGGGTCATGGGGAGAGGCCGCACGGGCCCCCTCCAGAAAGACCGAGTGCGCCCCCACCCGAACGTCCGAAATTACCCCCATACCCACAGCAACAGTCGGGCAACCAGCAGCCTTCAGGAGCGCCCCCTAGCGGCCACCAGCGGTCAGCGTCCACTGGCGCCATGTACATCAACACAGGTCCGAATGCTGCGACCACCAGCACAACCACAGGTAGTTCACATGAAAGCTTGCAGACAGGGATTGGTTCCTCACTAACCACTGCTGGTCAGGGGTCTGGAATGCCGGTTGGAACAAGTACCTTGGGTCGACATAGCAGCATGCGACCCTCCCGACCTAACCCTCCTCCCCCGCCCCCTCCCATCAACCAGAAAAACGAACAAACGTATCTGTGATCCACTCTGTGTGAATGTGAATAAGAACCTTGTAGTTTAGAATGCTGTGAGTGGAGAATCTGGTTACTAGTGATACCCTTTTGTTACACCGTTTGTTTTGCTTTTCATACTCCAAGCATAAGTGCAAGCCTAAGCCAGTGTCAGGATAATTTTCCTCCATGACTTTTGAAATCTTTCAAAAGAGGAAAGGACGAACAGAATTTTGATCTCATGGACAGAAGCATAAGACTCATGCTGGAACAGACCTATTTCCTGTGTGCAGATAATGGCAACACACTTAAGTGGGACAGTGCTTATTCAACTTTGTTGTCATACTCAGACTTTAGACTAGTGTGGGAATCTCTGGGTACGATGAGTAGAGTTTTTAGGTATTTTTTGTCGTCTACTTGGTTTTTTCCCCCTGTTCTTTCCCCCCCCCCCCCCTTTTTTTTTAAAAACATATTTAATGTTTTCTCTAAGAGTTTTGCTTTGTAGTCTCATTTGGAAGGGGTTGTCGAAGCTGTTTTAACTCCTGTAAAACAGCGTTCTTATTTCCAGCGGTCTTATGCTCTGTTCAAATCTCCCCCTTTCTAATAGCTGATCATGCGCAAATTACTGGAACCATGCGTTCTGTTGCGGTTTTCGCTTTTTGACATGGAATGCATGTATTTCACAAGCACATCATGCTTTACTTTTTTTTTAGGCAACAGTTACTGTCTTTTTCACACTCAAAAATTCATATTTCATAAGTACAGTGCTTACATCATTTAAATGTGTAGCATGTGCATGTATATGGAAAATCTGTTCATTTGTATGTATCGTTAAAATCTTGAGTTCTATCTCCTTATTGTACAATTTGTTATGTAGTTTTAAGAAAACTTTCTGTGATGAATCAACTCAGTAGTCGTCTGTTGTTTTAAGTTGTGTAAATTATTTTTGTCTGTGGAAAGATGAGTGGTTGCAGCTAGCACATGCTTGATAACCGTGGGTACCAGTCATGCTACTCTGAGGTGCAATGTTTTTTGTTTTTTTTCAAAGAAGCGTAATTTTTCGTGTGTACACAGCAGAATAGCAAGCAGCTATAGCTCCATAGGTGTGAAAGAATGTGGAGGCAGTCATATTGTACCCCAACTGTGAAATCATTGTTCAGGGAATTGCATGTGCAGTATTGGATTGGTTTCAGTCCTAACTGCTTTGGCCCTTTTTTCTTTTTTTTGGTGTTTGATTTTTTGTTGTTGCTTTGTTTGGTATGGTGACTTCCCATTTCACTTACAGAATACATGTACATAGGAACAAGCACACACCTTTTTTTTTTTTAAAACAAAGATACATACATGTGTACATCGGTACACACGAGTTTCACACCAAGTTGCATGTGTAATTTTTTTCTGCTTGCATGGTATAATTATTGCCAGTAAATACTACGTCATGATCGCTCGCTGACATTGTCAGTGTTGTAAATACAGATTCGCATCTGTTTTTCACTGTATTCTGTACACACCATTTCTAGCAAGGTATATAGATTTCACAGTGACATAATTTTGGTGGCTCTTTCCTGTTGGATGATCTGTCTCAGCTGTCAGGATGTGCGTGCACTCATCTGTGACTTTGATGGAAGAGTGATTTCACATTGCAGAAAGCCACTTTCTCTCGAGCATTATGTCATTCAACCACCCTCTTGCAACTTTTCTCTTTATGTCCTGTGTTGACCTTGAAGCCTTTTGCTGAGAGGACAAACCACTGGTTGTTTTTCAATGGGCCATTTCTATGTCTGCTAAGCCAACTTATGTTTTGGAACATTTTTGCTTGTGAGTGCTCTTGTACGCTGAAATACTTTATCTTGACGATAAGTACAACTCTTTAACGCAACACAATGTTGTTTACACTTTGCGCAAGCTGTCAAACGTTCAAATTCTACGACTATTGTTAGCGACAGTCTCCCTCAGCGTATTAGTGTATTAGCAGTGAGTACGCTTCTGTTGGCTCAGTGCCAGCAGTCACTGTGAAGGTTTCTAAGTGATGTACTGATAGATACCACAAACACAGCTCAGCAAAATATGTGAGCATGAAAATCATGAAGATTGGCCCCTAAAGAAATCGTGACAGAATAATGCACATGAAATGCTTACCTGCTTGCTTTGCCATTTTACTTTGGCAGTGAAAACCATTATGAATGAAAACAAATATACTCATCCAGCATTAAGAAAAACGTAGCTGTGGTTTCCGCAGCAACCTGGTATGAGTACCGATCACGTTACTGCTTTGCATCGGAATGCCAATTGAAAAGGAAAAAAAAGTTGCATGAGCAAAAAAGCTTTCACAGTTCATGTGTGCATTGTTCACTGTGCAAGAACAGATGGTCCGTGAATCTTTTGATGACATGCCCGGAACAGAAAATGCCTTTCAGGTCATGTTCTATGCAAAGTGGAGAGGAGTATGCCGTGCGTGCTTTATCCTGATTCCTTTGCAAGTGATACATATCTGGTGTAGCAAAGCGTCATGACCGTGCCTTTTGTTTACAGAAACTTACAGATGCTGCAGTGCATTTGAAGTAGTGGATGTTAAAACAGCCTGAATTATTTACAGCTGTTGAAGTCAGACTTGATCATTTGGGAGACTTAAACAGTGGAGTTTTTGTTTCTTTCTTCTTCTTCTTCTTGTTTTCCTTAGGCAGTGAGTGGCCAACTGTCGCATTACTATATCTGAACTCTTCTCTGAACTGAGTCTCAGCCATTGTGCATCGCTGCATTTGCAACAATGACACACGTTTTAGAAATCTGATACAGGGAGAAAGAAAACCACTTGGACCACTGACAAACTCTTTCAGTTCCATGCACTTGGAATTTCAGGGTAACAAAAACACCCCATTGTGATGGTCTCACATTGTCGATGCCCAGACACACACGCAGTTTGTGTATGCAATAGCTGTCATTTTTAAATCACGCTGAGCATATCTCTTGATGAATCAATGTGACTTTTACAGTTTTGGGCGCACCCCATGAAGTATGGACTTCATCCTGTTTTATTTCTTGTGTCTTTTCTCTGTCTTCATACTGCCAGATTGTGTAATGTTAAACAAAATTTATTCCTGTTTTTACTGATTTGAATATTGTGTTTATATTTGTTGTGTTTCTCTGCGCAGAAACAGATAAAGGATAGCTGGCAGTTCGATAGTCTACTGGTAACGTACCTTCATCCATTTCTGCGACCACTGAACCCCATAGCTCCTCCTCCACAGCCTTTATGCTCTGCTGCCATTCAGATTCATGTATTCAGCTTTCAGATTTCCTGCTGATAATGGCTTCATCTCGGCTTCTTGTATTGTTAGCTGTCCTTTTTCAGTGATCATATCCAGGAAAATCCCTTGGTTTGGTGTCTGGCAGTAGATTCATGTATTTGTATGTCCAGTTTCTGTCCAGCTTCGTTTGTATTTTCAACTCGTCTTGCAGATCTGCTTACTCATAGCGATTTTTTTCAGAAGCTGGACATGAGAAATGAATAAGGTTTATGTGTTTATATGCATACAATTACTTGTAGCTGTGCTTTGTGCCTGTTCAACGGTCGTCAGTGGTGGGATTGTGCATTTGGAACGCACTTGGGACTTTTTCCAAGAGTGGACGAGCAGATGATATGCTTTCATGCTTACTGTTCATGTGTCTTGTTTGTGGCCGTCCACGAGCCTGTGCTGCATGCTCGGTCATTCTGTCAGTCTGCCTGTCTGGCATCAGTTTCAGATCTGAACAGTTCTGTGTCTGTTGGAGGTTGTCAGGAATTGGTTCCTTCGTAGTGAACTCTCATGCATGCAGTTACATGTACTGATGTGCCAACACTGCTAGAATGAAGGGCTAGTTCCCCAGCACGATGCATGATGCTCCAGGTTGGTGGAGGCGGTGAAACTCTGTAGTGCTAGAACTCTGGTTGTTGTGCGAATGAACAGTGTGGGGCAGAGGGTTGGACTTTTAAAAAGATGTTCTCAGTTTTCAAGAATCGTATGTGCACCTTTGTTCTTCATTCTTCCATGTCCGAGCTAGATTCCTTTTCGTGTATCTGTATGTTGTGGTGTGAGGTGGAATCACATGCATGCTGTGCGTGTACATTTGTTTTGCACCACACAGCGGTTCCTTTGCCCAGAGTGTGAAAAATGTGTTATTTCTGCATGGTGCACATTGTCTTCCAGTCACTGTAGTTACTTGTACCAGATTTACAAAAACACCATGCCATCATATATTCTATAAAGTACTTGCATCGCAGCGCTTGTATATGTGTAGACTGACTTTACATGTACACATGTAGATAAAGTAGAGAACTTACTGGTGCTATCATTTACCAGTAGTTCAATCTGCTTTTTTTTCCTAACCTACACAGTACATGTACTTGCATAGACTCAAGCATGCATTAATCAAGCAGTATTGTATTCTTTGCACTGTATGAGGAAGCTTTCTCAATCACAGCTGGCTGAATTAGGGAAATCTGCCAACAAATTTTTGATGTTGAACAACTTGCCAGTCCTTGTTTTGGACCTCTGCGTCTTCCTCTTTCATAGAATTATAAGGTTAATTGAAACTTGATTTGGAATTATTACCTGTGGTTGGTCAGTGACGTTTCTGTTTCCCCATTTCATTGGCTGGTATATGTGAACACAGTGCTTGTGTCATTTATTATCTTTGTTAAATCTTGAAATATCTGTTAATTTCTTCTATAGATTTTGCTTGTGGAGTATTTTTGGAACTAGTCTTCATTTTTGCCATCCACTAAAACATCTTCCTCTGTTTTTTTACTAATCTGTTTGCATCAAACTGTTATACACTTTGTTAATTATATAGATTGCTTGCTTTTCAGAAGTTTTAATCTTCTTCTTTTTTTTTATTTCAAATTTCATGTAGACTTTTTGCATGTTCTTCAAGAAAACTTATTCACTTTGTGCTACAGTACTGAATACACATATTACATGTAATTAGCAAATGAAATCTGATTTGTTTTTGGAGGGGAGGTGACAGTTTGTTAGGGGTTTTGTTGATGTTTTGTTTTTTATATTTGGTTGTTGGGTCGGTGTTTTGTGGGGTTTTTTTTGGTAATTTTGGAGATTTTGTTTGTTTTTTGGGTTGTTTTTTTTTTGGTTTTTTTTTGTTTGTTGTTGTTTGTTTTTTGGGTTTTTTGGGTTTTTTTTTTTTTTTGGGGGGGGGGGGGGGTAATCTCACTAAATTTGAACAAAGAAAAGTTGATCTTTTTTCTTAAAGAGTGTTTTGCCACAGAGATGCATATTTATGGCCATACTGTTCAGTTCTGTTGCATTTCAATGGCTTAACGTAGAAGTTTAAAATTATGTTGTGGGGTTCGTCTTATTCTATCCATTTTGGGACTTCGAAAGGGTAATAACCTGAACCGTCCAAAATGGATACAGATTTACAGTCTTTAGTGTAGTCAGTAATCAACTCATTTTCAACAGTTTTGGCAGAGGTACTTGTTGGATTTGCTAATACTAGTTTTCTTCCTGTATGTTTTCAGGAAACAAAAAGATATACAAAACGCTGTTGTGAGATTGATGGGACAGTGTGCTGTGTGAAACATCATTCTCATGTGTTGTTGAATCCTAGCTCTGGTTCTGGAACATGTATACCTAATTTATTCGTGCTGCCTATCATGTGATACATGTATTACGCATTACAGTAACATCTCTCTGTGCTGCTTTCGGTTTTGCTGTCCTGGGTCTCCCATTGAGTTGTAATGGCAGAAATCCGGGAATCGTGAGATTAAAACAGTCTTCATAACTGCGTTCGAGATTCTTATCAGATGATCAGATTGGTTTTCACATGAATAATTTGTTTTCTTTCACTGGGAACCCAGTTGTCATTTTCCCCCCTTAATTACTGGTATCCATCGCTCCATCTTCTGCCTTTCACATTCAGTTTCCTTTATCATTGGAGGGATAAATGTTCATTGCAAGGAAAAGCACATAACTGTCAAGTGTGTGGCATGCTTGTTGAATGTATTTTATTATCGTAGTGTTCATTCTCCCATTTTTCTGCATAAGGCTTTTTCGAGAAAATAGAGAAAGGCATGCAAAGTAAGCTTAAAGTGTGCATGCCTTTTTTACTGTTTGTCATTTTTGTCCAGTCTTCTGAGCTGCTGTTTAAATGTGTGCCACAAAACTGTGTTTTCACTTTGTATGCGCTGCCAGTGAGGTCTGAAAATAAACTCAAGCCAAAAAGTTAAACAACCCTGCTTTGAAATCCACATTTTTTTTTTCGTAGCTCATAAATCATAATGAAACTCATAAAATCAATTTATTTGTACTTGGTATCAACATTCAGAGTCCCTTTGACGTTTTGCTGCCCAATTTTACGGCTTTATCATGAAAAACAGATCCTTGTCATTCAAATTCACATACGGTCACATGCATCGTGTTTACTGCTGTCAGTAATGGGTATTACTTCCCGTGAATCACCTCCTGGCACCTCCTTGCACACTGCGGACCAACTGTTTGAGCTTTTCCTGGTCCCAGTTGTACCAATTCTCTTGCACCGTGAAAACATACACAGCAAGCTAGGTGGGTCAGCTAAAACTGTATTGCACTGCCAAGTCCGAGAACATCAGCACGTGAAAAAAAAAACATGCATTGTGTTGTGAAAGCTTGCTTAACTTTTTGGTGCAGGTTTGTATAGACTGGTCACTAGGTCAAGGTGTGAGAAGGTGTGCTTTAGGGTTCTGTTGTTTTTATGTAGGTTTTGCCAAGTTGTTTGTTGTGTGTCAAAGGAGATATGCCTGATGCATCTGAACAGTTGTGAATAACATCTTGGTTTATCTTGTGCTGAGTTTCACTTAGCATTTTGCGATGGCATTTTAAACTTTAAGGTACAGTATGATCAAAGCGTTCACTTTTTCCTCCCCAGCCTTGAGAGTGTGCAGGTGTTGATTTGTGTGTCTGTGTTTCCACTTTCTTCACTATGACTGTACACAGAAATGTTCAGTTACCAGTCACTGTGCTGCCTTTTTGTATGTGGTGCTTCACCATAGAATTTTTTTGTTTTCTTTTAGTTTTAGTCTCACGGTACTTCTTGGGTGAAAACAAAATTAAGATTATAGAGATGTTTTGCAAATCCAGAAAGAAATAGCATTTTAATTCATCTTTATTTTCCTCTGTTGTTTAGACATCTGAGCCCAAGTATATTTATGCATAAATTTGGAAGAAACAAATAATAAATACGTGAGGTTCATGTTTTAATATTCCAGTTTATGGGCCACATTTCTGCAGATCAGATAAAAAGCGAAGTACTGTGATGGCTAAACAGCATTTGCCTTTCCAAGTTGAAATTGATGCATGGAGCGTAACCTGTGTGTCTCTTGAATGGTCTTTCCAGGCTTCACTCCTCTTCATTCGTTACAGTGAACATTCAAAGCAAGGAGGCTAAACCCAAATCTGCGCAGAATGCCCATATGAATGCCCCAGTACAAACCATGTGCTTTGTAAACTGTTATTCTTTTACTGGATGTCGTATGCTTGTGACAAGCTTGAAGATGGTCATTTCATATTTTCATCAGTTATCAAATTCATTTGCTTACAGAGCTACTGTTTTATTTCTGTTATCAGCTGTGTGCATTTAGACAATCCAGCCCTGTGATTTGTCTTCTAGTTGTATGGTGACAGCTGTGACTGTGTGATGGCGCTTGCTTTTCCGTCATTACAGAAATTGCATTACGTGATTTTCTTTGTTTGTTTTTGTTGAATTATCAGTCATCAGTGAAATCTGAGCAGTCATGATATATGTGTGCAGTTACTGGCCCCTGTTTTCACCACAAATAAAAACATGTATTTCTGTACATCGCGTGTCTCTCTGTGCTGTGTTCAGGCATAAGAAAATCTCAAGAAATAACAGATCTGATAAGTTATGATAGTTTAGAGTAAGCAAATCTGTTGAGCATCTAGGACTTTTATACTGTCAGTTTCTGTCACTTCAGGCCAGTTGATCTAGGCTGGATTCATGCAAAATCGCTTTAACTAGTTTCAGCAGCTCTTAATGAAGCATTTCCCCCCCTATGGAAGCAGTGCACACACCCAACAATGTTTCCAAACCAATTTGTTTCACATGACGTGTAACGTTCGTTTATCCATCTGAACATCTTTATGTTTTGTTGGATGGTCGCAGTGTTGTACTTTATTCCATGTACATGTATAGCATCATGAAAGAAATTCACCACGTAAACACAGACTTTGTTATTTGAAGTGTTTCACACGTAAGTGCAGTTACCAGTACATAGATCCGTGTATCTCACCAGGTTATCTGGGTGTGCAAAGTGTATAATTTTACATCAGCCTTGAACCACAAGCTTTCCTTCTCATCATGTCCATGTCAATCACTCATTTACTTCATCGACTGCCATAATCACATGCATTTGTTACGGTAAATATTTCTGCACAAGTACAATTTTAAACTACCACTATGTATAACTCATTGACTGTCACCAGATTTGAACATGCTGATGTATAAAAGATATATATTGTAAATGCTTCATGAATTAAAAGCAAGTTTTTTTTTAAAGTTGTGGTGATTTTATCAATTACCTTTGCTGGTTATGTGTGTGTGTGTGTGTGTGTGTGTGTGTGTGTCAACGAGGGTGAGATGTAAGTTTGTAAGAAGTTAATGCACTTCACAATAAATCACAGTATAACTGACATAACTGAAAGCAAAAATTAATGATGTACGCCCATTAATCCAAAGCAGGTGAACGGGTAAGTTTATTACAGGGTAAATACATAAAAATGGTATTCAATTTCAATGCCTTTTCTCCCTGTACAACACTGTCGTTTTTCACTGTTGCTTTTTTTTTTTACACATCCACTGTGTAAATCCAGAAGCACAACTAGTACCAACAGGAACGCCCCTTGGTGTTCATATATGATTAGCTGTTTGAACCTCTACCGTCAAGATTGGAAGTATTCAGTGTCTTTTTCGTACCCAAATTTGAGATCACTCTGACACGCACATATTTATGGGTCAAGGCAGATACAAGCTGCATACATGTACACATAGTCATACAGAAGCACAAAAGCTGCACATCCAAGACACATGGCCTGGCCAGGAGGCAGGACTGTACCACTAGTGAAATCTTTGATGCTCTTATGTGTGCTTCAATGGGTCCTTTTAAGGCCAAAGACACACGCCAGGAACAACTTGTCCTTAAGGGCTAAAAGCCATAGGACGTAAAGCAAGCTAATGATGATGATGTCCTTTTAAGGTGTACCTTGTTTTACACATTGTGTTCCCACTTTACTTTTTGTAAACTGCAGTTCAAGGGTTAGGCATTGGACAGTTTTCATATAAACTCTCAGATGGACTTTGACAGTTTTCTTTCAAGAGATTCCCTGAAAAATTTGAACACACTTTTCGAGGCTTCCCTACAGAGGTGTAAGCAGCTGTCATACTGTTCAACAGAGTATTTCCCTGTTGAAGAAACACACATGATGTTCAAGTCCTTTTCACTAAACACAAAAGTCAAACTTGCAACAATGTCCAGGTCTGCCTGTCCTCTCTGAGTTTCTGGAGACAAGTCCAAACTGCCGTCACTTTTGACAAAACAAACGACAGCTGCCACAAGAAATTTCATACTGATGCCTGCATCCAAGAGTGCAAGACAAGCAGCATTGACACCTGTCGCCATTAGTCCCTCAGCATTTTCCATCTCTTGTAACACGATCATTATAGATGACCTGGGGTGTAAAGACACCATGACAGCTGCCTCAAACACATCATGAATGAGGCGTTCCCTCGACTTGTCCTCACACCTGGGTAAGCCCACTTTTGGCTTGAAAACAACTTCAATGGTGGCTTTATCAAGAATTTCCTTGGACATCTTCACTTCACATGGCCCATAAACTGCAGCACGGACAACAGCCCCACCGTGAGTCAACTCTGCACTACCATCAGGCTGTGAAAGATCTCCTAGCACACAGGTCATAGCTGCAAGGCTTGGCTTGGAACTGCCGTCCCCGCTCTCCATACCTGAAAAATATCAGTAAAAATGCAATTTTTTCCTTACTTTACTCAAACTCTCCAAACTGCTGAAGCAAAGGGACCGTTCTGTGCTTCGGCAATGTGCGAATAGACAAACCAGTCTTATGTCAGCCTTCCGTATGTCAAGCAATGAAAAAAAGGAACACCATGGAAACTCTTATAAATTCACATAATTCTACTAACTGTACCTTGTGGCTTGCAAAGTTGTAGGCACGTTTCAGAACGACCGCTTCAGGAAATGGCAACGATTACCGCCCCTGAAAGTTACCGGAAGCGGCTTGATAATGAAAGAAGGGCCCAAAAAAGAATCCCAAGCCCTTTTGCACTTTTTAGTATTATTATGTGAACTTTACTGGTTTTAGAAGCGCCGCGTGTACTAAGACATACTTTTCGGTGGCTTCGTGAAGGAAAGAATTGTAGTAAAAGCCACATTCCTTCCTGATGTAATCTGTCTCCGGAGTTCGTCTGCTCTGCACGTGTGCTGCGAAGATGACCTCCAGTCTTTTCATGTTGAGACTATCACGCCAGTTGAACAACTGCATTCAGAAGTTTCAGAAATGCTCAATAGACAATGGACGGCTTATTTACAGCGAAGCTGCAGCGACCCACAAAGAAAGATTTGATGATAAAAACAAGAGAAGGTACGTTGTCGTGCCAGTGGTTATTCGTACGTACGCCCGTGTCCTCTCAGTGTGGTTGTGGCTATGCGCACGGTGTTGGATTTGATAACTGAAGATAAATCATTTATAACACCTTTGCTGAACATTGTCATTATACATTCGTTTTGTTGTGTGTGAGGTGTAAACGTAAGCTTTCATCCTAATGTTCTCTAAAAACCCATCCTTCACCTGAAAAGTTGAAATGTTTATCTTTCCGTTCTTCAGTGGGAACAGGCTGTTTTTTGTGCATGACAGTCACAAGAAATTTCTGCTACTCAGACAGTGATGCTTGAACTTGAATGTTGCTTGTTGACCAAGGATAACATCATGATTATCAACACACACACACACACACACACACACACACACACACACACACACACAGAGTTATATTTAAATACTGAATATATATCATTCTTCAGTTTGATAGTAATCAGTCATATTGATAGAACATTCTTGTATAGCGCATTTGTGGGGATAGGTGTGACCTGTGTGCTAGGAGAATAATCAACAGAATTGCTCTGTTGTGTTTTCTATATCCAGGAACACGCCAAGACCACAGGGTCCCAGAAGAGATCGCTACTTTGACCGCAGTCCCAGAGGAGGCAGTTTTGAGACAACCAGCAGATTTGGCAGGAGTGGTTTTGGTGGTGGTGGCAGCAGCTTTGGTTTCAGAAGTAGACAGCAAGGACAAACGTTGCACAAGCCAAACTGGGATGCCAACCAGCTGATCCCTTTGGAGAAAAACTTTTATACAGAGCATCCAGAGGTTGCAGCAAGGCAACAGGTGTGCATTTTACATTTAGCAGTTCAGTCTGCAGTCTGCATTAGGTTACACAGGTCAGATAATGGCTCAAGTTTTAAATGTAATTGTTGTAATTAGAGTATGCTTTATAATTTTTCTTCATACTGTGCGAACATGATTTTTTTTTTTTTTTCTGTTGCAGGATGAGATCGAGAGTTTCTATGCTGATCATAACATCACTGTTTCTGGAGATCAAGTGCCCAACCCGGTTTTCTCATTTGAAGAAGCTGGTTTTCCAGGTAGGATGGAAATGCACATGCGTACACACATGCATGTGCGCGCGCACACACACAAACACACACCCCTACTGGATCATGTGTTTGTGCGCACACACACACAAATGCTACTTTTTCAGCATCATCCTTCTTGGAAGGTGCTGCTTCTAGGGTGGTTGGTATGAGAAAGAGTGTCCAGTATTTGCTGCCTTTTTGCTTTCTTTGACATTGGGTAGTGTGGCTAAGAGGTTGCATATGATGCCGGTCTTGTTTTGAGACAGGGGGAAGGAAGTATTAACTGCATTATCCACTTGCAGATTACGTTATGCGGCATGTGCAGAGGAATCGTTGGGCCACGCCTACCCCCATTCAGTCTGTGGGATGGCCCATTGCCCTGTCAGGACGAGACTGTGTGAACATTGCTCAGACTGGTTCTGGGAAAACACTAGGCGTAAGTTGCTTAAACTTAAAGTCTATACATAATGTAAATTCAAGTCTGTTTCAGAGTAATTCTTTGGTTGAAATTTTATTTCAGGTTGTTACTAGTAGTCTCAAATATGCTTTTTCAGTTTTTGGTCAGATTTGATAATTTAACATCCTTTATAAATCACTCTTTTTGACTCTGGTTTGCAAGGTGAGAAGCAAGACTGTATAGCTGCTGCTGACTTTTCTTTGCCTTGATTTTTTTTTAAAGGTTAATAATGCTTGATTTGTTTGAAATAGTCACTTTTGGGGTACTTGGTTCAAAACATTTCACTGTCCAGTGAATCATACAGCCTCGTAAAGTGTGGATCTACAGCGCTGAGCTTTAACGCTCGCCAATGGCCCCTAAAAATGGTGTCTGGCGAACTCGATTTACGGTACTATTCGCCCGGCTGGCGACCTGAAAATTACCGCCAGTGGTAGAGATTCCGTGCCTGTACACGGACTCTTGACACATGCTGTAATCGGCACAAATTTGTTTTAACTTGATTCGATCAAAAACCATGAGCAGCCGGTCAGTTGGACACAGAGATTGTTGCCAGAAGGAGAGTGCACAAAAATGAAACAGTGTTGTTGAAAGTTTTCTTGTTTATTAGCTGCAATAGTTATACAATTTAAAATATGATTGCATTTTCAATCAAAGGGTCTGGCAATCTGAAAAATTTTCTGGCAACCTCAACTTCCCAGGTTAGGAGCCCAGCTGGCTCCTTAGCCTGGCTTGCTAAATCTCAGCCCTGGATCTATCAGTGTATGCTTCACTTTTTCAGTACATCTTACCAGCCATCGTCCATATTAATCACCAGCCTCCGATACAACGTGGTGATGGACCTATTGTGAGTTGGGTTTTTTTTTCCCCCTTATTTAAACAAAAATTATGAGCAATATGTTTATTTGCAACCTTTGAAGGGGTGGGGGTGCATCTACAGGGGTCGCCTTTATTGCAAAAATTTGCGTATTTGTTGCATTTTGGAATAGCCATACACATTTTACAAAGGCCCATGCGTGTGCGTACGCATTTTGAGACGGCCCATGAGTGCCGACAGAGTCGCTAACTCGCTGACATCAGCTTCTCGCTTTGTTTCTGTCATCGGGTACAGTTGCTCTGCGAGGGTGGGTGGTGGTGGGGGGAGGTGGAGGTGGGGTGCGCGGGAAAATTGTAAAGCAGTCATTGATTGGCTGTACGGCGTCAAAGTGTGGTGTCATAAACTAAAACAGTTGGTGATTGGAGCTAAAAATAGCAATCGGCCCTGGTGATCTTTTTTTGGTGGGAAAGTTTGGCGCCAGTTGATCACTTCATCAGTTGCACAGCGGGGTGATGCCGACCGATTGAAGTAGAGGATATGATCTAGAGAATCCCAAGATGTCTGAGCAGAACGGCAGCCCGATTTTTTTCCGCAAGGGAAAGGAGATCGTAGTACTTCTAGTATGATAGGTGAATAGCGCTAGTGTTTTGGCCTGCGGGGGTTTGACTTCAGTGACCGCTGATGTGACTGCAATGTTACCTCAGCCATACGCATTTTTTTTCCTGCTATACGCGTTTTCCTAGACCCCTTGCGTTCGCAAACGCAAAATTTTAAAACCAGCGCAACCCCTGATCTACTTAGTTTATCATAATAGTAAGCTGCTTATTTTTATTCCATAGTCTTCTACACCAGATTGTTGATTCGTACAGGCTGTGTTTGCTGTATGCTTGTGCTGGTCTCAACGCTTTCACTTAACAGTATAATTTTTTGTGTGTATTAATGACTTGAACTACGTTTGTTGTGTGTCAGGCACTTGTACTTGTCCCAACACGTGAACTGGCACAACAGGTGCAAGCAGTTGCCAGAGATGTGGGTCGAACATCACAGATCTACAATGCCTGTGTATATGGAGGGGCCCCAAGGGACCGCCAGATCAAACAGCTTCAACAGGGTGAGAAAATAAATTTATTCTCTCTTCTCCCCCAACCCCCCACCCCCACCCCTTTATTTATTTTTTTATTTTATTTTATTTTATTTTTTTGGCAGACAGGGGTGCGGGTGGGAGTCCATTTTGATGTTGATGTAACAACTAAATGATGGAATAAGTCAGAAAGAAGATCTGTGGCACACTGTAGTGTACATGATACTGTCGTCAGGTTACATACATAAAAAGCTATGTCTGTAGTAGTATCATTGCATTCAGCTTCGAGAGATTTCCTGAATGCATTGCAGGCTGTCAGATTTGCATTGCAACGCCTGGACGCCTTATCGACTTCTTGGAGTCTGGTTGCGTGGACTTGAAGCGGACAACGTATCTTGTGATGGATGAAGCTGACCGAATGCTGGACATGGGATTTGAACCACAAATTCGCAGCATACTGGAACAGATCAGGGTGATTATCTTGTGTTATCTACTTGAACAAAATTGAAAGGTAGCAATGGTTGAAATCTCACATGACCCCATACTTGTTTCTAATTAATTTGTGGCCTTTGAAAGCATAACAGTAGAATTGTTTGTATTCTCTTCCTCAATTCCTCAAATGCTTTCTGTCTTCCTTGTTTTGGGGTGGTTGGTTTTTTGGGGGGTTGTAATCGCGTTTTCAAGAGACCACGTGCATCTAGTCTGATTTATTTGAAATTTGTTTTGAGGATTCATTGTTGGTTTGATCTGTTTGCAGCCTGACCGCCAGACTTTGATGTGGAGTGCCACCTGGCCAAAGGAAGTGCAGGAACTGGCTGAGGATTTCCTGTCCAACTACATCCAGGTCAACATTGGCGCTATGGAGCTCACAGCCAACCGCAACATCCTGCAGATCGTAGATGTCTGTATGGAACATGAGAAGGAAGACAAGTGAGGATGCGTCTAGCTATGTTTTCGTCCAACAATTTTACTTTCTTGATTTTTTTCCTCTGTTCACTGCTGTTTCCTGTTTTCTGCTACCTCTCTATGATATCTGTTAACTCCATTGCTGACAGTAGTGTTGTCTAAAGGAGCTAGTTGAGACATTCATTAGCTATCTCCATGTGATCTTTGTCCTTTCTCCATAAATCCATTGCTGGCGTTGATGCTCTAGTGAGGACACCTTTTCACCCACTAAGCCTCCTCTACCCCCCTCCTGTAGGTGGGAGTTTGGGTTAGCCTGTCTCTCTGTCCATCTCTCGGCATGAAATCTTGAAAACCCAAGCATCCAGCATCCGTTAAATTCAAGTTCTGCTGTTGCATATTTTCTTGTCCTGTCTGTTTCAAAGAGTGTTTCAAGTTCTGGAGACAATCATGAGGGAAAAAGATAACAAGACACTCATCTTTACCCAGACCAAGTCCAGAGCAGACAGTATCACAAGGATGTTGAGAAGACAGAGGTGAGTACATACGTATGTCTGCTCAAGCTTTTTGACTCTGCCTGTTCCTAGCACTGCAATACTAGTTTCTTGCAGATGTACAGGCATGTAAGATCTATAATTGCTCTATTATCTCACATCAGACCTCGCTTGTAACGCAAAGTACATCTCACTTGGTGTGTTTTAGGTGGCCCGCTGTTTGCACACATGGTGACAAATCACAGAATCAGAGAGATTCGGCCTTGAATGGTAAGTTACTTTCTTCACAGTTCTAATTTTGTGTTACACTGACTTTTTTTCACATTCATTGTCTACTTAACAAATTTGAGATTGAAAATGAGACTGCACTACTTTGTTTGCAGTACACATTAGACAATGCACTTATCTCTGTTCTCTAATAATTTCACCATGTTCTGACCAATAGTTCCAATACTTTGACCATCATTTGCTATACATGGCAGATTTCCGGTCTGGACGATCACCCATCCTAGTGGCCACTGATGTTGCATCTCGAGGGTTAGGTGAGTTGCATTGTGGTTATATATGTATGTATGCATGTGTGTGTGTGTGTGTGTGTGTGTGTGTGTGTGTGTGTGTGTTGATGCACATCTTCAGCTAGGCTACAGTTTTACTCTTTTGTCACCTTTTATCCTATTTATGATCTGGAGTTGTTTCATTACTTTGGGTGGTACTGGTAAATATTTTGTAATGGCTATCATCAGCTATACTCACAAAACATTTCCAGTGCTTTTCCTGATTTGTGTAAAACAAATTTTGTATATCCAAAGGAAAAAGGTACTGCAGGCACTAACTTGCTTTGCATCTGTACATTTTTGTTTACCCTGCAGATGTTGATGACATCAAGTTTGTCATCAACCTGGACTACCCCAACAACTCGGAAGACTACGTGCATCGTATCGGGCGCACTGGACGCAGCAATAACACAGGCACCGCTTACACATTTTTCACCCCTGAAAACGCTGGACAGGTACAGGGTCTTATCGATGTGTTACTTGAGTCCAGGCAGATCGTGAACCCACGGCTCTTCCGTCTGGCCAACAGATCACGACATTTTGCTGGTTGGTTCTTTTTTTTTTTTTTTTTTTTTAGCAGTGTCCCAAGGGAGTACCCATGTTCAGAGGCTAGTTGTGCTTATAGCATTTTTCTATAACCTCTTGCTGTAACCAATTTGTGGTCTTGTCACCTTCAGTCACTTGTACATGTAAGTATTCACCCTCACACAAGTGTGCAACAGTATTCAGAGTCGTCCATCTTTTGGCAGATTTCCACCTTTGCTAAAAAATCCCCCCCTCCCCCCCCCCCCCCAAAAAAAACAAAAGTTTGTTTCCTCCTCAGAAGCACAATCATGCCAAAATGCACCCAATTCCACCCAATTTTAGTCAAATTCTAAACTTTTTCCTCCAAAAAGAAGTATTTTCCTCTGAAGCACTGAAAATCATGCCAAAATGCACCCAATTCCACAAATTTTAGTCTAATTCTAAACTTTTTCCTCCAAAAAGAAGTATTTCTCCTCTGAAGCACTGAAAATCATGCCAAAATGTGCCCAATTCCATTTCCACAAATTTTAGTCTAATTCTAAACTCTTCCTCCAAAAAGAAGTATTCCTCCTCTGAAGCACTGAAAATCATGCCAAAATGCGCCCAATTCCATTTCCACAAATTTTAGTCTAATTCTAAACTTTTCCTCCAAAAAGAAGTATTCCTCCTCTGAAGCACTTAAAATCATGCCAAAATGCACCAAACTGCACAGATTTTAGTCTAATTTTTACAACAAAAATTCAGGGGAGCATACCTCCAGACACCCCTAGCATAGCAGACGCGCACCAAATGCTACACACTTTTCCTCTTGGATCGTTTCAAGCCCTGAGTATCACAACGACATACGACATCAGTGACGCATCACATACCTCTCTTCACAAGGGCTAACAGTACTGATCTGTCAGCACAAGGTCTGCATGCTCTGTGACAAAAATCACAACTGATTAATCTACATTTAATTTTTTTAGCAAAGGTAGCAGTCTGCTAGGAAAAACTGCATACATGCCTCTCTTCACAAGGGCTAACAGTACTGATCTGTCAGCACAAGGTCTGCATGCGTAATAGTGGTATGCACTCTGGGATGGTACACAGACTAGGATAAATAAGTTTGTGGAAATTTTCTTGACATGGTTCTGTGGTCATTGCATTGATGTCATTTTCTATGTCTTCAGCTGCACACCGCCACCAGCAGCACCACCAACAGCATCACGACCGTGACAATTTCAGGAGACAGAAGTTCAGTCCGTGGCGCAAGCATTCCAAGTTTTGAGAACTGCAGAACCACTTCAGGAACTTACTGTTGTGCAGATTGTCAGTTTGAGGAATATTCTGAGAATGCGCCACGAGGTGCACATGTATTGTGATGTATAGGTAGAGTATGGACAGTTTGGCGTGTGTCCAGTGCCGGCAGTGGTGTGTGTGTGTGTGTGTGTGTGTGTGTGTTCGTGTGTGTGTGTGAAGGAAATGACTGAATGAATTCTCCTGTTTATGTTGAAAGGATCTTGAGCATCAGATTTTGTCTTACAACTTGCCCTTCCTATTAAAGGAAAATAAAAACAACAAAAAAGGCAAACATGCTGAAGAAAGTGAGAGATTTTGATGTCCACGGTGTTATACTTGTATCTGTAATATGCTGTTCATGCAGAAAAAAAGTGTTCATTTTTGTGCTAATAAACATACTAGAAATTTTGTTTGAACTGGTCCTTGATAAAATATCCGTTATGAACATTGTGGATAGTCTATTCGTTTGTATGTTCGTTTGTGCTAAATGTCAACAACTGCATGGTGTCTTTCTTACTACGTGTACATTGTACTCCCCTGCACTTGTCTTGTCTGTCTGTCTATAGTCTATTCATTTGTATGTTTGTGCTAAATGTCAACAACTGCATGATGTCTTTCTTACTACATGTACATTGTACTCCCCTGCACTTGTCTTGTCTGTCTTTTTTTTGTCACTGTTGTAAGGATTTGATACAGCCCTGCTTGCACGGCAACAATGAACATACAGATTGCGAGTCTAGTCAAACGCATGCTAAATCAAGTTGGGCTTCAAACTTGGCGCTTGTTGCTTCAGGTGGTGTTAGGTATAATAATTTGAGCAACAATACATAGTAAGCATATTATAGTCTTGTCAAGCCCCTGTCATGAGTAGTGTACACTTGTGAAGCATGCATTCCAAACTAAACCTTTTTTTTTTTTTTTTTTTTTTAGCTTTATTGAGGAAAAGCAGTAAGAAATGTGTGCACGTTATGCACTGTTACCTACTCGGATCTCCCGTTTTGCTTTTGTCTGAATGTGGTGTGGCAGTATGAATGCTGTACAAATCATGCAAACTGTAATCAGAAACGGTTCAGACAAGGAAACCTTCAGGTCCCGACTGAAAATGCATCTCTTCACCCTCTCATAGCCGTGCCATGTTGTCGTTCTGCTGGTGTGAGTGCGTGTGTGCGCAGGGAACGTGTGTGTGTGGATATGAGTTTTTATTTGTTTTTATCTGTTTTGTCAGTTTTACCTGTTTCGTGTCTGTTTTATCTGTCTGTGTTTTTTATGTCTTAATATGAATAGATATGTATTTTATGTAAAGCGTCTAGAGCTTAGATAAGGTTAAGGGATATAAAAATACTCTATTAAACTCTACTGTCATGTGCGTGCTGCTGAACATGATGTGCATTTCTATCACAAAAGTAGCCGGATGACCTCAGCACTCAAATGACTCCCACCGGCCAGTAGAACTCTGCAAACCATGGGGCAGAGTGAGTTCAACCCCAGTGGTCAAGTTTGCCTATACCCCAGAGCCATCAGGGCTCACCCACGTCGCTATCCAATGAGTCACCGCGGCCCTTTCTGCGGAGGAATTTTTATTCTGAAATAATAAGCTTTTCTATCTTTTCATCAGTGATATGTAAGGTTTGCGGAAATTATCTACTCCATACAATTCCCCGAGTATTTTCAGCAACGTGGAAACTCATTAAATTATAAAAATATCACAGCTTAGATTTATGACTTCTGTCGGCTGCACAAGCGCAGTAGGCCTAAATCGGAAGTGTACGCAGGCCATCCGCCATCTTTACCTGGCAAAAATTCCTCAGACGTCTGTGTGGTGAGGATTTGCGTTGAACTGAGAGTAGCGGACAGAAAACTGACATTTAAAGCAGACGCACTGATTTGCTTTAATCAGAACGATGTCTCACAGAGATCGCCACCGGGACAGAAAAAGGTATGGATGTACTTACAGCCAGTCGCACAAAATCGGCCGCACCGGGCCACATGATCATGCTTTCAGAGACAGAACCTCGAAGTTGTGCAGACAAGGACGACACTACCCCGCCTTGACGTTTGACGGTTTACAACTCTAGATCTATATATCCTAATTATAATTTCGTTTCACACTCTGATTTCTTTTGATTTTATAAAAACCAGCTCGTCTACAACCCCGTCCGAGTACAGGTACAGGGTAAGGTTCGATTTCGAAGTAAAGGTGAATGTCATGTCAACTCAAATTCAAAGACAAAACCTTCATCCATGAAAGAACACTAACATATTTGTTTTTATTTGTAATGGGAGGGTTGTGCAAGAGTCCTTATTTATTGGCCAAGGTTACCAACTTCGTGCAGTTCCAGAGATTATGGAAACACAAACACAGTTTACTCGCATTATTCACATTTTCTTTACACTCTTAATTATTGCTCAGTTGGTATAGTTCGCCCGTTTGGTGGGGGTGGGGGGCAAATGTATACCAGTCATGCACAAGGGGGGCAAATCGAAATGTATACCTGGGAGGGGCGATTGTTGAGGATGGGAAGGAGGATGCTTGGAAAAGACGGTTGAAATTGAAAAGGGCGTCTTGGGTTTTTAACGGACATCGGTTGAAAGATCATGCCGCAGTAGCCGTGTGCTAGTCGCACACCGTTCTGATGTTGTGCACAACAACGAGTAGCGTGATCAAAAACGAAACTGTCGCAATTAAAACGGACAATGATTATAAATTTCAATCATCTTATGGCCATATTATAAATATAATGAGTCGTAAAATGGATTCCGTGCTCACGTGGCTTCACCACCGTGCAGACCTGCCTACACAGTACACTACGCATTGACCATAGAAAACTAAGTAATTTTGGGCTCACTACGCAACTACACATTTAATTGCCCCACGACACAATTTTTTCCCTAAATCTACATAATTTAGCAGTTAGCATTTCGTCAGATCCGATCTGAACATTTGCTCGCGCTGATCCAGCTTTTTGAAGGAGCCTCATTCAAAGTTTAACGATGTATAAATTCCCCGGTAGAAAGAAATTTGGCTTTAAAAAAAAACTAACAAAAAAAAAACTACTGAGATACTATGATAGTACACTGTAACCAGTCGAATCAAACAAGCCAAAGAATAGAACAGTTGATTTGTAGCTTAAGCAACAAGCTGGTACATTTCTGTTGGGATATGGTCAAGAGTACAGAGTTGAGTCAAGTGAGTGTGACATGAGTACCCAGTTTTCAGCAAAGTGATAAACAAACTATTTTATATGAATTTGGTGTGTCTTGTCATGAGCAATCTTCACAGAATCTGATTTTCTCATACAAGTTGTCGATTGGCCGTATTTAAAGAAATAAGTTGTGAGTTTGTACATAACATTAAACACTGTCACAATTTTGCAGACTTGAAATTTCAAGGCAAACACAAACCAGTGATGTTGTTTGCATTTTGTGTTTTTATTTTGAAGGCTTAACCTTCAGCAATATCACAAAAGAGAAGGAAAGACTCACTAGATGCAAAGAAATGCAATGAAAAAGTGGTGTGAACATAACTTTACGTCAAGCGGCATGTTAAACTGAAATGAGCACCATTATGACAGAGTACTGATACTGTTTGGTCAATAAAACCTTCTTAAGAACATTGTTTGGGTTACTCAATAATAATGTAGTGCAATACATGAACAATAATAAATGATACGTGAACAGAAATGGATTCAAATGTTTCTGGTTTTCTGCTTGACGGAACATGTCAATAAAACCCTTTAAAAAGCTAAACATTTTATTCCAGTTATTATTGTTTCCCAGTAAAATTAAAGACCAACCCTTGAAATACATGCAAAAACAAAAATAACAGTTGCTACTTCACTGTGTCCCTGAATAAAGTGATCAAAGAAAGAACTGAGCATGCTTAAACATAACATTACAACATGACAGACTCATTCCAAACTTTTAAAGTCACACAGAAGGAAAAGGTACAAAAAAATATATTACCAGTGACTTTGTTTTTATGGTAAATACACCTTAGTCACACAAAAATGTATCTAACAGATTTAACACATGAATTATTACCATATCCAGCTGTCTGAACATAACTTGACACACTTGAACACAACATTACACTGTGACAGACAAATTTCAGATAGCTAAAGTCAACCAGAAGGAAAAAGAACAAAACATATCAGTTGTAGTAAGTGTGGTTCAATGGGAGGTACTCTTTAACCCCCTCAAAGTATGATTTTAAGCTTAATCCCATAGATAATTGCTATCTCAAGCTACATGATTGAATGTAACTTTACGCAACTTCGAACATAACACTACACTGTGACAGACTCATTTGAGACTGTCAAAATCAAACAAGAGGAAACGGAACAAAAAAATGTATTACCAGGAAGTGTGCTTTAATCGAAGGTACACATTCTCTTCACAAAAATATGATTTAGAAGCATAATAAAATTGTTAACTGTCATTATCAAGTTGCTGGAACTTAACTTGACAAACACTCATGCAACAGCTTTCACTCAAACACACACAGGAATGATGTATACAAACTGCTATAATCAAAAAGGGGCTCACAGCATAGGAAATAGTGAATATATCATTTTTCAGTACAGCAAAGGAAAAAAATGTAACCTTTGACTGAACATAACTTGAAACCCACTGTCTGTGTATAAAGTTGTGTTCAAACACAAACAGCTCCTGCACATTTTCTATTGGTGTGATCCTGGAAAAAAAAAACACAGTCATGAATAAAAACACATAATTTTGCTGTCCTCTATTTCTGGCCATTAAAAAAATTAAGGAATGCCCAAGTTGTTGTTTGTACAATATAACAACTGCATGAATCTGGGTACGGTGTGTAAAGTTAACTTCAATAAACAAACAGATGAACACACAAAAATGTGTTTGAATGGAAATTTTCAAGACTCCAGGGAGAAAAATTATTCCAAAGATGTTTAGCAGGATATTTTATTTTTGTTTGGTGCAAGACTTGTCGTCGTATGAGTTTGAACATAATGCTGACGACCTTCGTTTGTGAGTAAAGTTGTGTTCAAACCAGAGACATCTGAAATTTTACATAAGAAAGCTTTACTCCCCGCAAAGGATCTTTTTCCGAGTAGCTTTCCACCTAAAAATACCTAAGGCATTCATTGTTTGTTGCTGAATACACAAGTTTTGTAACAGAGTCATGAACATAACGTTTACAACCTAAACCACAAATGTCTCCACGGCTGTATCGATTAGAATCACGACAAGGATTAACATCCACGTGTTGGTGATACCAATCACCACACTAACATCGAGTTTACCATTGCCGCTGTTGTCAGCAGTATTCCAAAATGCACAAGAACACAGACTCTTTGTGTTTATTCACTTTTTGCTGCTGAGTTGACTAGATTTGTCTGAAGATAACACTTAAAACTTACCCTCGGGATTATCGGCTGCCTCCTCCAGTGACGGTAATCAAAGTCATCGGCTCAAAGAAATCATGCTTCCATCTTGTGTTTGAAACGGCCGCTGGTTGAATTTATCTCATACCCGAGTGTAGCGATCGATTTTTTCTCGCGTGAACATAACAGTAAAATTAACACACCGTCGGGTCTTCGAAATCAACACGAAGTTTCTTTTCAACAACACGAGATATATCGGTGTTCTTCCATGAAAAATAAAGAGTGAAAAAACGATGTTGAGATTATGCAAGTTAGGTATTTTTGCAGGACAAAAGTACGTTCAACCTCGGTGGTCGATGTTGATCATCGGAAGTTTACGACGACGTTATGTCCAAACGTGCCTACATTTTCAGTCATTTTTCCAAAAAACGGAAAATATTTGACACCTGCCAGTATGCCGACTGAAATAAAGGCAGTTTTGAGCATTTGGAGACAGCAAATGGGTTCACTGACCGTTCTCCATGTTTCTCAAAATGACACTTCAGCGATCGCAAGTACTTTCTGTCACGTTTTTCTTCCACTGCAATCACCGATTTTTCGCCAAAAACCCAGAGTTTTAAACGCAAGAAGTAAATGTACCACATCCAATTCTCACTGTTTGAAACTCTGATTTATACTGAACAAGTGAGCCAAAGTAGACAACTGTGCATGCTTTTTAAACAAATTTGTAGCATCATTCATGTGAATGGGTAGCCATTTTGAGCAGTCGACTCACCTCTGTACTCTTGACCATATATATATGTTAGGACTACTCATTTGGCCAGGGAACCACTCGTTTAGTTTTTGCACTACTCATGTCATGTTTGGTGGGTAGGCAGGTCTGCACCACGCAAGACCCAATCCAATACAATCAAGCCCCAACTTGGCAGTGGGTATACTGTCGCCCCTCCCAGTGGACGACTGGTATACATATCCCCCCCCCCCTCCCCTGCCCACCCACCCACGCATGACTGGTATACATTCACCCCACCCCATCCTCACCTCACCCCTCATGGGCGAACTATACCAACTGAGCGTATTATTCAGGTCTCAGTCTCAGCCTAGGAAATGTGTACAGCAAATTCAGATCTAGAACCAGAAGTAAAAGAGAAGTTTGTAAAGAAAACATGTTCCTCATGGCAGTGTAGATTATGAATACAGCAAAAAATGGTTGTATTTTGCCTCACTTTTAGTTTTAGTTTTATAATGAATTGCAGGCATAAATCACGATCGAGAAGTCGATCAGGAAGTCCCCAAAGAGAACGGGACCGGAGAAGGTAAATGGTTTGCAGTTGTCACTTTTCTCAGGCTTGTACCCAGAGAGGCCTTGTCAGGACAGTTTTAAGTTATTCTTTACATCTTTTATTGGAAAAGCAATGTCCACAGTTCCAAATTGCGATTCTGATATAAAGTAAAGAATACTGTTTTAGTAACTTTTACATTCCTTCAACAGGCAGTTGCACATACAAATGATTAAACTGGCATAAATTAAACATTTTTGCAGAGACAGATCTCGATCTAGGAGTAGATCAAGAAGTCCAAGGAGAGATCGTGACCGGGACCGTGGCGCTAGAGGTGGTGGTTTTGGTGGCGGCGGAGGTGGAGGAGGAGGGTTTGGTTTTGGTGGAGGTGGCGGTGGAGGACGAGGTGGACAACCAGGGCAGACACTGCGAAAACCACGATGGGATATGAGCAAACTGACTCGGTTTGAAAAGAATTTCTACATGCAACACCCAGAAGTTGCTGGCAGACAACAGGTATGCATAACCTTACTTTTCTGTTTAGGATGCCCATCATGCTGATTTTTTCACAGTAAAGATACATAGATAATTAAATGAGTATCACTCTTTGTGATTTCATGTTGTTTAATCAGTGATTCACAATGACAATTTCAAAGTGAACAGTGCCTGAAGAAGACAAAGCAAAAGCAGTGGATGAACTGACAACACAAAGGAACGAAAGAATTAACGATAACATAAAGAAAGTATCAGATATTCCTCTAATAGTAATAATAAGGATACTCAAAAGTAACCAAAGTATAATTGAGTCAAAAGAACTAATTGAGGAAAATTTCTGATTCTCAGTAAGAAAGTGCTCTCATGAATATGGGTGTCAACGTGATTATTTACAGAGAATCAATTTTGCAGTATCATTATCAGTATTGGTTTATTATCTATGTTTTAACTCTGAGGCTTACCTTTTTGTGCTTGCAGGATGAAATTCAACGGTTTTACAATGAAAAAGAAATCACTGTCTTTGGAAAAGACATACCTAATCCAGTGTTTACCTTTGAGGAAGCTGGCTTTCCAGGTAAGACTAAGAGATTTTTTTTTTAAAAATAGAGAACAAGATGTATGCTGCTTATGCAGTGTGGTGCAGATTAATTACACGGGTCCTCAGCGATCGTCAAATGTGTCAGGACCATGGTAGCCATTCGGGCTACTGCCCTGAACAAAACTGGTAGCCCGAAAAAAATTCTGGAAGCCGGAGTGGCTGCTAGGTTCTGATTCATCTCGGAATTCCTGCTCGCCATTCGGGCTACCACTACCGGAGCTTCCACTCGCCCGACGATAAATTTGGTAGCGAAAGCGAGCGGGCGAGCGCATTTGACGATCGCTGGGTCCTTAGATGAGTTGGGGACACAGTGATGACCGTACACTAGGCTAGAGTTTTTGACAGTCACAGACTGTATGAAGAGTGTGGTTCTGAGTGTCTCATACCAGGTCAGCACTTTACCTCCTGGTAAAAATGTTTCAGTGGTTTTGAATTAGTAGACCTAAGCAAGCCTTTATTTTTCAGTATAGGACGTTGGCTGACTGAAAAAATTACAGGATCTTCGTCCTGAGAAAAAATCAGCCCAAAAACTATAAGATGTGTGTTTGCCTTGGCTGGAAAATAGTGGGACATTTTGGGAAAAAAAGTAAGTCTGGAAGCGTATTGCATCTCAGTTTTTACCAGTTGTGCAGTTTGAATCCCATTTCCACCTGCCTGGGTGCATCATTTCAGATTGCTTGGGTTTTGTTTACAGATTATGTGATGCGACAAGTACGAAAAAATAGCTGGACGTCGCCCACTCCCATTCAGTCCCAAGGCTGGCCCATTGCCCTGTCAGGACGGGACTGTGTTGGCATAGCACAGACTGGATCTGGAAAAACACTCAGTGTGAGTTTCATTCCAAAGTAGCACTTCTTCCTTCATGTATGTGTTACATTATGTAAACATTAAAAGTGAAAACAGAGAATCATGTTACAATGTATGCAAGAAGGTGTAACTGTTAAACCACTCTTCCAACAACATAATGATTCTTTCTTCTTCTTTTTTTCCAGTTCATCTTGCCAGCCATTGTTCACATAAACAATCAGCCATCCCTGGAGCGTGGTGATGGACCTATAGTAAGTATTTCTAACTTCACTTAGTAAAAGTGTTTAAGCAAACACAAAGTTAAAAGTTTTTAGCCCTTGGCATGCCATCTTAGTGCGCCACATGGCATAGAATATCCACCCCAAGAAAGGGAACCAATCAGAATGGTCAGAACCTACCGTGAAACATGCAGTCACAGCTGGGGGTGATTTTGAATAGCTGTAGCTCTTATGACATCACAGCCAAGGAAAACCCCATAATCACATCTGTTTCACGTGTGCACAGCACTGTGGCGCTCCACAGTGTCCAGTTAGTACCCAGCTTAAGGCAGCGGCTTTCCAAGAACCTGTCCACATGTGGACAAAGAGATTTTCTGTAAACTGAGTCTTAATGTCTGTTCTGTGCTTTTCAGGCATTGGTACTGGTTCCCACACGTGAGCTGGCACAGCAAGTACAAGTGGTGGCAACAGAGTTTGGGCTGTCCTCGCAGATACGCAATGCTTGTGTGTATGGAGGGGCACCTAGGGGACCACAGATTCGTGATCTTGAGAGAGGTGAGTATGAGCTGAGCTTGCATGTTCAACAGAGAAAATTGTATTACTGTTGCACAGCTGTAGTGCTGTCCTCTGACAGTATTTAAAACAAACACACCAAAAAACCAAACGAAACATGGAACTTTGCTGCGTTGATGGTTTGATCTGCAAGTAAGTTTGAGTTTTAGTCTTGAAAGATGCTGTGTTTATGGAAAACTTAGCTTTTGTGATTTTTAAATTACATCAGCTTTGGTGTCTTTCTCCTACAGGGTGTCAGATCTGCATTGCAACTCCAGGACGCTTGATTGACTTCTTGGAGTCCGGCCGCACAAACCTGAAACGTACAACATACCTTGTGATGGATGAGGCTGACCGCATGCTGGACATGGGATTTGAACCACAGATCCGCACCATTCTTGAACAGATCAGGGTGAGTGAACAAGCACTTGGCATTTGTCAAGTTCACTCCGTGATCTTATGGTCACTTTGAGTTACAACAGGACTGTTAGAGTGATGATGTGGCGGTTAAACAGATTCAAACATATTGAATATTTTTCATTCAAAATTTGACTTGCATATGAATCTGAAATTCTGTTACGCTGAGCTCCCACCTGAAAGTGTTCAAGTGTGTGCAACATTGCATCATTTGAGGCTGGGAATGGTGCAAATTTTGGAAGTTCAGGTTTCTATGGGAGTCCTGTTATAACTTTGGTGCACACACATCAGTATTGCATTTCTACTTCTAGTGAACACCTGACTGGGAGAAAAATCAAGTTTTTTGTTGACTGCCTTTTGTTTGTGGATATGTGATAGACACCTACTTACTGAATCACATTGTATCTTGTCGAGCATTATATATTTTTGTTTCACGCAGCCTGACCGCCAGACTCTGATGTGGAGTGCCACTTGGCCAAAGGAAGTTCAACGACTGGCCGAGGATTTCCTGTCTAGTTACATCCAGGTCAACATCGGCGCTATGGAGCTCACAGCCAACCACAACATCCTCCAGATCATTGACGTTTGCATGGAGCATGAAAAAGAAGACAAGTTAGTGTTCACTTCTGTCTCTTGATACGCCTCTTCTCTCCCAGTAATTTACATAACATGTACATAAAAGTGCATGTTTCATTGTGCGGACTCCGAAGCAAATTGAGGACCATTTTGTTTTAGCAAATTCATGAAATCTTATCTGGTGGGTCCCAGTGGTTGAACAGTTGCAGTGAAAATAAGCTTGAAAACCTTGGATAAGTAACGTTCATAATTCTTGTTGGTTACAGGTTGTCCAAACTCCTGAAGGAAATCATGAGAGAAAAGGAGAACAAGACAATCATATTTGCCGAGACCAAGCGCAAAGTGGATGACATCACCAGAAGGATTAAAAGGGAAAGGTTTGTCTCGCTCCTCGCTCTCATTTTCTTGCACCTTTAGAGATCAGACATGTGACTTTTTTTGTGTGTCTTATCTTGCACACATCACTAACTGTGATTCAACACGTATAAGAAGTCGTCGCATTCCTCCTACTGATTCAGCTGAAATCTGATTATTACTAATTTCTTTTACAGATGGCCGGCTATATGTATACATGGTGACAAGTCTCAGAGTGAAAGAGACTGGGCTTTGAATGGTAAGTGAAATGCCACAGTGAAAATGCAGTGCATAGCTCCTTGCAAAGTTCTACTTGCACTTTTTTGTGGAATAACTTCCCAAAATTCTGAATACTCTTCTTGATTTACCAAGTGTAGATTTCTCAGCTAACAAAAGACAGAAAGCTTATCTGTGCAGGGTACTTTTCAGTTTAGATGTTTGTTTTTGTTGCAGATTTCCGTACTGGAAAGTCACCCATTCTAGTCGCTACTGATGTTGCTTCGAGAGGTCTAGGTAAGTCATGTGTTGGTGTTACGTTGTTTTGCGTCATGTTGCTCTCTCTCTTCTCTGGCCCTCATACTCAAGTTTTAACAGTGCTTTCTTTTTTCTTCTGGTCCTCCAGGCAGATCTTTCATCTCTATCCTGCAGCCCCTGTTGAAAAACAAAATCAGTTTATGGTCTTCCAGAGGGTGGTTCAACTACCCTTCATATTAACATACTGTAGCAGTCCCGTTACACACATTCAGTAGCAGACTGGCATTGGGTGTCACTGACAAAAGTACAGAAATCCCATTCTTCTGGTCCAATCCTCTTGCCATATCTGTTTTATTTCCTCCTGATCCAACTCCACCCTTGGTTCTCATCAAACATCATCCTTGCATGAGAGATTAGACATCAGTTCTTTGGTGTGTTTTTTTTTTTTCTTTCTTTCTTTCTTTCCCCATGTCAACAAATAAGGCTTTTACTGTTAGTTTGTAAGTTAATTATTGAAGGTTGCTCGTATGTTTTGGATGTTATCTTGTGTATTGTTGGATTGATTTGTACTGATATTTGTAATGTAGTATGTTCATATGATTTGTGAGTTTTGTGTGATACAGTAGGGGTATTTATACTGCACTGATGCAGACTTAGGAATGAGTGGTTTGGGCAGCCACAGAGGTAAGTTTGTTGTCATCGAGGTACATTGTACGTGCATCTTGTTAGGTATACTATATTCCCAGCAATAGTGGGTGGAATATTTTAAAGGGGGGGGGGGGGGGCACATTGGTATGCAGGAAAGGGAAAAGAAAGTTGGGGGGGGGGGGGGAGGGGGTCTGAATTGTTTTGGTTTGAAGAGTTGATGTAGGCAGGGACAGACAGATGTTGATAGTACTTCAGGAATAGATTGTTTTAACTGCTCAGGTGCAAATACATGTATAACAAAAATTAGATGGATTCAGAGTGGTACTTTGCAACCTGTTGAAAGTTCATTTCAGTGCTTTGTAACCTGTTCAGAGTTGGTTTCAGTCATTCATAACTTGTGGAAAGTTTGTTTTGGGTAACATTTTGAATTTCCTTTGCTGTGATTTTTCACATCTGAATTGATTTCCATGTTATTTTGACCTGGACTGTGTCCTGTTCACCAGTTGGGCAGGCATTTGAACGGGTTGCAGGGTACCCATTTTCAGGAGTTGGGTTGGGAGAGGGGGGGTTTACTGGTAGTGATTGTGGCCTGTGTGGCTGTGGTTGTGGAGAAGAGACGGCAGTGCCAGATTCTCATCACTCCCTTCACCGTACAGTGTGTCTGAACAGAGCAGCAACAGCAGCAGTGGCAGAAATGGCAGGCGCACTGTGTCCGGCATGACATGACTTAACCTGTGAGAGGAGAGGACTCGATGGGAAGCGGCCAGCACACGCAAAATGAGCTGGCCCCTTCTTCTCGCCTCTCGTCCGCTCAAGTGGTTGGTCAAGTGCCCGGTCCAGCTGTAAGTACGGGATGGCTTGGCCAGGTGGTTATGTTTGTCCCCCCTTGCCCCCTTTCCTTCCGTTGCTGTTCTCCTTGGGTGGAGCATTGCTGACCTACTGATGAGAGCCACAATGTCTTGTTTGTGACACATTTAGCAAGGGACATCTGTTCCCTGTAGGGATTTGCAGAGTTGAATATTTCTCCAGCGTCACTCATGCTGGACTTTTTTTCCTGCCCTTTCAGCTTTCCTGATACGTTTTCTTTCTTCTTTTTTTTTCTTTTTTTTTCTCCTATCGCTGTAACTTGCATGACAAAGCTTCAAGTTCATCTGCAAAGAACATGAACTGATAAAAGATATAAATGGTGCACATCTTGTAGAATATTTGTAACTGGTAGCTGCAGTTTAACGGGATTGTGAGGAAGTCAGTGGTGTCAGCACCTCCCACCCCAGTTGTGCGCGGCGGCTAGTCCACCATGCCACCCGTAAGCTGACCGATCAGCCGCCTCTCCTGTCGGCCAAACTTCCGGCAAGCCACCAGTCATGTCGGACTGCACTGCTCAGCTGCAAACTATTATTTGTTTTTGTTGTTGATACGTAGCGAGCGGGAGATGTGTTTGTCTTAAAGATGGAGAGTGAGTGAATGTGTATCCCATGACTGAGTGAATTTGTGGATCTTAGGCTTTTGATACTAAAATAATAGCAAACGCATTAGTCATGAAATGTGTGTGATATGATTCTATGTTCATGCTTTCCTTGCAGAAAACGCTTCACATATATTACTCTTATGCATTATTCCATTGTGACTTTTTCATAAGTTTGTTTTTGTTTGTGTTCGACAGGTGTTTTGAAGTTTTTAAGTGTCTGTTCACTCTGATTTTTTAGAAATGGGTTAGAATATATATGCAACAGCATACATAGAGTTGCCTTCATCATTTTGGGGGGTGGGGATGGGTGGGAGTTCACTGTATCATTGCTTGCCATTGTCCTCTCTATCTGTTGATGCTGATTACCATATATATATTCATATTATGTTTGGGTCAGTTCATTGGTCTGTGAACATCATGCAATGCTTCATCCATTGTCTGTGATATGTCATGTTTTATTTCCATTTGTTTTGTTAAATACTTAGAAGTGCTAAAATAAAAAGACATACTTAGATTAGGAAACAGATCTGTGCTGTACTCAGAAATGTGATCTTGTGATTCCCTGCGGCTTTTGCAGCATAGATTTTTTTTTTTTTTTTTTTTGTAGGGGAAAAAAGGTCATTTACCAACAAATCAGAGGGGATGACCTAAACAAAAAAGGTTATCGCAACAGAATAGTCTTCCATTTTGCAAATTTTTTTTTATGTACAATGTGTTCGTGTGTGCACTGTGTTAATGTGAAACTACACTAAACTCACAGTCCTGTCTTCAAGGATCACATTTCTGAGTATGGTCATCTTTCCTTACTGTTTTTCCCAAAATAACTGGCCTTCACCGCCTTTCCCTGGCGGTGTTTACCACATTACAGATGTTGATGACATCAAGTTTGTTATCAACCTGGACTACCCCAACAACTCGGAGGACTACGTGCACCGCATTGGGCGCACCGGGCGCAGTAACAACACAGGAACGGCGTACACATTCTTCACTCCCAACAACTCAAAGCAGGCGAGTGATCTGATCGGCGTGTTGCAGGAAGCCAAACAAGTGGTCAACCCCAAGCTCATCCAGCTGGCTGAGAGTGCACGCAGCTTCACTGGTAAGTTTTTGCTTGGACATTTTGCTTCCTGTTCAGAGACTGTTTTCCATTTTCGTTGACTTGTGAAATGAATGTAAATGCTGTCACATAAAGGTAAATGTTGTTGCTGCCCGTCTGAGAAATGTGTACAGTATTGTGGGTAATTTTGATTTTTTCATCCGACAGGTCGTTCCCGATTCCGAAACCGTGGGCGTGACAAGGAGAGAGATCAGAGTTTCTCTCGAAACAACAGGGATCGCAGTGGCAGCCGTGAACGTGATCGTGAGCGCAGGGATGGTCGTCGTGAGCGTGATGGTGGCCGTGCCAATGCTTCTCGGCCATCACGCTTCAGCGATGCCAAGGCGCCTGTTGCGAATGCAGCAACTTCTCTTCCCTCACTTATGAACCTCCGTACCAGCAATGCTTCTGGTGCAGGGTCCACCGCTCAACCCACATCACTGATGACAACTAACCTCAACATGAGCAACGGTATCGGCAACCAGCAGCAGCAGAACAAACCCCAGTTCAACCAGAATGGCACCAGCTTTATGCCTGGTTTGAACCAGAACTTCAACAACGCTGGTGCCGGCAACAGCATGCCTGCTAAAAACAACTTCAACCAGAACGGTGGAAGCTTTGGACAGAACTTCAATAGTCAGCAGAGCACAAGCTTGCCTCAGCAGCAGAACATGAACAGTCCTCCGATGAATCACACGGCCTGGCTGAACCAGAACTTCGGGGGGATCAAAGCCAGCACTGCCAACGGAGGCATGCCTAGCAACAGTGGACCACGGGGCCCTTTCGGAGCTGCCCCAGGAAGTAACATGGGACCTCGAGGACCAGCTGGAGCCCCTCCAGGGAGCTTTCAGAGGGCTTCTCCACCTGGAAAACCAGCCAATGCCATGGGACCACGCCCTCCATTTGGAGCTGCCCCACCAGGTGGAAACCCTGGTGGTATGATGGGACCAGGTGGCCCTATGGGTGGCAATATGATGGGACCACGTGGCCCTGCTGGGGCGGCACCCCCGGTCAGTACAGCAGCCAATGCCATGCCACCTCACGGGCCTCCTGGAGGTGCTCCTCTCAACTTCCAGGCCTTCAAGCCAACTGGCATGCCTCCACTACCCAACATGCAGGGTGCTGCATTCCAGGGGCAGATGGTCAACTTCATGCAGAACTGGCAGCAGCAGCAGCAGCAGCGTCCGCCGGTTCCTGGTCCTGCCATGGGCATGATGCTCAACCAGCCTCCACCACCACCCCCACCTCAACCTGTGGCACAGGCCCCTCAGCCACCCCTCCCTCCGGGTCAGCCCATAAATCAGCCCCCACCACCCCCTCCTCCTCAACCCATTTCTCAGCCCCCACCACCCCCACCTCCTCCAGTGAAGAGCCAGTGAACTCATGGTCACATCTAGTCTTTATGCACGGCTCCTACAGTCAGTTTGGGTCTTTGCCAGGGCTTTTTAATTTTTTTTTTTTTTTTTTGGTTGTTGTTTACACAGAGGGAAGAATTTCCTTGCTGGTCTACTCATGTCTATACACATGGATGAGCCTTGGCCTCCAGGTCCAAGTCGGCACTTGTGGACGTTGAGAAAGAGAGAGAGACAGACATTTGCCACAAGTCATCAGTACAAAACCATGACATGGTGCAGTTTGCTGCATGGCCATCAGTGCATTGAACTTGGATAGGTTTTCAGTTCTACAAATACTTACACACTGGTGGTGTTTTATCCTCATCACTTTTATCATTATTGTGTGACATTGTTGTTGTGATAGAAGCCACTCTTGTAAATGTTGGTGCGAACGCAATTACAAGATGGGGGACTCTGTCATTATTACCAGGTTTACACTTTACATTTACAAAGCAGTGGTGTTCAGTGGAAGCTGGTTTGCATGTGATAATTTACAATGTTAAAAATTTCTTACAGTTGTGAAATTGTTTTGACACTGAAAACTATCGGCAAAATCCTAGCATTTCTGTTTAAAAAAAAGGGGGGGGAATCATGCATTTATTTCTGTGTCGTTTGAAAAATGTGACACCCTTTTATTCCTAGTAGATTTCATAGATTTATAAGTAGATTGTTGTCGTTTGAATTAGGCAGTCAAAACTCGGGTCCTATCTACAATAATTTTTCAATGTCAAGTGCTCAGTAAAATCTCAGCCATCAACTGTGTGTGTGTGCGTGCGTGTGTGTCGGTCAGTGTGTGTGCTTGCACATGCGCAGGTGCGATGATAAAATTGACTTGATTGCAAGATAGTGCCATACGTTTCAGCCTGTAATTAGTATAAAGCATAATACTATAGTGAACACATACAAGACATGGAAAACAAATTGATATGGAACATTTATTGGAAATTTTCATAATTCACAGGCATTTGCTAGTAGAGTGCTCTCAACGCTTTGGGGTGGGGAGAGGTAAAGATGTAGGACACCTGGATTGAGTGAGTAAACTGGGCTGTTGTGCCCATCACAAACCAATCGGATCCTGTGCAGTAAAGTTGGTGGCAAAGTTACCCACCTAAAATCCTGAGAAAAAAAAGGAGGGGGGGGGGGGGGGGCAGTTAAAAAAAATGAGAAAGAGCAGACACAGGTTCTAGAAATGTTCCACTTGGTGACCTGCCATTTAAGATGTGCCTTCAATCCACACACTCCTCGCCTGTATACCCTTTAAAGAAAAAAAAGGGGGGGGGGGGGGAGATGACAGGAGCTTGGTGGAAATGGAACCACACCCAACAGTGACTCATCTTACAGAGGTGGAAAGGTCAATCAAGAAAAGTAAAACTGCCGTGAAAATATTCAGCACCCGGCTGATGGGGTGAAATATTTCATTTGAAATTTAGGGAAAAAAATTGAATTGTACATTTGCATTATCTTGGACAAGCTATCAGTAAAACATGAGAGGCACACAAATGTGAGTAAAAACCAACTGTGTTCAACAGGTGATAAAAGAATGAGAGGGAGAGAAAACAAAATTTGTACCTTGTACTATGCACTCATTGAGTAGATGGAAGTAATAAGTTACTCAACTCAGGACTGCCAGAAAATAAAATCCAATATACAACAAACGCTCACTATATATATATACAACCCTAGGTTAAAGTTAACTATGTACATTATGGCTACAGGGTAATCGTAAGAAAACCTTTGCCAACCACTTCACTGTACTGAAAGTTCACTCACAAACTGCACACCTCGAACACACTAACCATACATGCTACATTCACACCAGAAAGTTTCTTCAACATAAAACAGTCTTCGCACCACAAAAGAAGCAGCTGGTCAATCCCAGGCACTGACATTAAATAAATCATCAACATATATAATACGCCCTTTCAGCTGAGGGCAAAGCTCCGATAATGAAATGCTTTGTGTAAATGGGATATTGAAGCGTTATTACAGGTATCACTGTTGGCAAGCTATGGAGTTGATGGGAAGTATCCACATCTTTTTCTGGTGGGTTTTCCAATGTAATGAACCACAGGCTGTTTTCACCAGTGAAGACTGAAAGAAATAAAAAGTTCTCAAGAATAAAAACACCCATAACCAACAATCTCTGGTAGTAAACTTATTTGAGTTAATGCTCTTGGCATGTTGTACAGGACCACAGGGGTGGTAAATCATTAAAAAAAAAAAAAAATCTCTGCTAGAACAGTCAGTCACATATACAGAGTTTGTAGCCAGAAGAATATTCTGCAGAACCCGCATTTCATATGCATCGCTGTAGAGCTACATGTACATGATTATGGTATGCCACATCTAAAATCTTGTCAAAAGCTCAGTAGGGACAACTGAAACTCAGCTGACTTCAGTCTAGCTGTTTCTGATCACCGTAGGAAAATCCATTTTTATGAGTTTTGCTTTACCGTGCTGTTGTCCAGTTTCTCAGCTGCAGGAATGCAGACCATTCAGAGAATTTATGAACATATATCAGATGCTGCACTAGTGACGAAGATGATGGCTAACTGTTGATGCTGGATGATGTTCAGTCCAAGTCGATGACCTTCTCTGGGCGTGCGCACTGCGAGTGTGACGAGCTTGACATGCTGGGAGTTGAGGGAGTGTCGTCGTCATCGTCGCCGGCACCACCTAATATGCTCTGAAGGAAGTTGCCTGGAAACAGCCCTAGAAATTTAATTAGCAGTGATGAGTGTGAGGATACAAGAAGCCTGAAAGCAGTATGCATAAAAGATTATAAAGAAAGTCTGCTGAAAACATTCATTTTCTCTGAAGAACACAAACAACATGCATGTGCCAAGAAAGGAGAGCAGTGCTGAAATGCTAAAAAGACAACCTGCATAGACAATGCTGATTATATTAGAACTATGTTTCAAAGTGCAGGCCTTTAAAATCGCCCAACAAACATACTATGCACACAAATTATACCCAAAACATCTGAATCAGCTGAATTCTGTGCCATAGCTATTCATTCTTCTACAGCCTGCTCAATGCAAAATATCACAGCATACCTTGATCAGCAAGTACCTGTTGAACATACAGCTACGCAAAAACTGATTGAACAAACCAGAGGACAGCTTTACAGACTGTCGCTAGGAGCTACTTTCATGACTTGTAACTCACCGAACAAACCCTGAGATGAAGACGGTGGTGGAGGAACACCAAAGAATATCTGACCTATTTTGTCCAGGTACTGTAAAGAAAAATGAACAATGAAGAACAAACATGGCTATACACGTACTTGGGAGATGTAACACGACATATTCAGAAGGGAAAAAACCTACAAAATCTTATTTGTAAAATGTGCCAACTAAACACACTTAACAGGTAAGAGCAAAAAGACTGCACATATTTTTTCATGTGCTTAAAAACGACTACTTAACTTCAAAAGTAGAGACCATCAATATTTCCTGATTATATTGTATGAATGAATGCATTCACAGTATTCAAAATCACTGACACAATCAACAAAACCATTTCTGTGGACAGTGCTATGCCCAGAAAACATACCTCTCTGTAGGTTGGGTCTCTGTTGAGTGAAGGTTGATATTTCTCACAAAGAATTGTGAACACTGCTATTTTCCCTCTGAAACAAACAAAAAAAAAAAGCCCAGAAATAAAGTATCATAATGTCATCTTGCTTAAATTCACACATTCAATATCAATACCGGCACAGCACTTTCCTGCAGATTCACAACTCGCTCAAAACTGCATTATGTTACGTATTACAAAACAGAATAAAACTTTTCCACACCTATCCGGAAAATAAAATCTATGAAAATAAATAAATGAATGTGCACCCATGCCCATAACTGCTAAGACAGGGAGAAAATGACACACACACGATCAAGCATCACAACCCTTATTCCTCAACCACTACCCCTGCCCTTACTGCCTGCCTCCCACCCCAAAGCCTCTACCCCTACTCTATCACACTAAGCACCCATCCCCAACAAATCTACAGTACACACATACATTACAAGCACAACGACTAAAGATGCACACACTGTAAAAACATACCCTTCAACTGCCAGCAAAAGGAACCATACAAAGTTGAGTAGCGGCAATACATATGGAGGCCCCTCCTTGATTGCTGGGTGGCCTGTTGTGTATGCTTTGAAGCAATCTGTTGCTGTTGTCTTGTTTTTAAGGCACAAGTACCTGGGACAAGAAAAAAAAAAGAAGGAAGAATTAGTATGCCGTTCACCCGATGAAAAACAGCTGTTTCACCCAGCCTTGGACCAAAGCCGAACCAGTATGTGCTTTTTGCTGTATAGCACAGTGCGCAGTTTACTCTCAACTGAGGTGGTTCTGTTTGCTTCATTCCCGTTTTCTGTTTTACGATCTTCGTTTTTCACTGAGCATTTATGCAGAGCTCGTAAATGAAACACTTGATTACCCCAAATAAGCAAATATAGGTTAGCAGGTAACACTAATGCACACATGATAATAGCAGACTGCGCATGAACTTAACAAGGGACATGACACTAACTGTAAGACCGCCTGTGAAATAAACAGGTCCACTTCGGAGGGATAACCACGAGCTATGTGATACTCCAGCAGCATTGCCGCACACCCTTTGCCGTCTGTGGAATGGAGGTAGTGGTATCGTGCCTGTGGGTAGTTATGCTCTGAAAAATAATGCAAGTCAAACATTTTATACTTTATTAAGTAAAACAGCACTAAATATAACAACAGCCAAAAAAAAAAAACAAAAAAAAGGGGGGGGGGGGGGGGATAATGATAAGAGAAAATTGATACTCACAGGACCAATCATCTTTTGTTATTTAATCCATCAAATATATATTGCAATGTATATTTGAGGCATTTAGACTCTGCGCCTCTAAGCTGTAGCTGTTCATGTGTCGAATTATTTGACAATTCGATTCAAAATCAATCCCCCCCCCCCCTTTCCTCCCCTGTCCTTTTGGAGGAGGGATGTGCGTGCGCTCTGTGTGTGTGTGTGTGTGTGTGTGTGTGTGTGTGTTTTGCCGGTGACTGACATGATGTTCTGTACTTTTTGTTCTGAACTGTTTTGTAATGGGCTGTGGCCTGAACAATAAATGAACTGGATTGAAAATTGAAAAATTTAATCCATCAGCTAAAACAACCGCGACGAATAATCAATATGAATAACCCTCTGAACAAAGAAGGGAATTAGGCATTTTGAAAAATTTCTACGACATCCTTACCTTGCCAGAAAACCACCCCAAACCGCTGATGTAAGTCTGGATGACCTCTGGCATACGTCTGGTCTACTGTGGTCGTCCACTTTATGGCCTTGGAGATAAAAGGCTGACGCTCAGGGCAGTCCGGGTCCATCTTTTCAAAAAGCCGCAACAAACGATCTGGAGCAAAGTATGTCCATGTCAAGTCAACTACAAGGTTATAAATCACTTAATTCTTATTGCATAAAAAAGTAGTCTGTCCATTAACTCACTTATTATTAGTGCACTCCGACTGTACCGTTACCTGCCTATAGTACACACATGAAAAAGAAATAAAATGAAAATTGAGAATAAGGAAACAGGAAAATGATGACGGAAGGCAAAACACACACACACACACCTTCTGAAAGGATTTCCTAAAATGGTTTCTGTGCCCCGCATTGTAAACCCGCTTTCCGATCTCCCCCCCCCCCCCCCCAACACACACACCCCTTCTGAAACAGTTTTCTGAAACGGTTTCTGTGCCCAGCATAGTAAACCGGTTAACCTGCTTTCCGATCCCCCCCACGCACCCACCCACCTTCTGAAACAGTTTCCTGAAACGGTTTCTGTGCCCGGCATAGTAAACCTACTTTCTGATCCCCCATCCTCATGAAAAGTCAGGGTTAAGATAAGATTTCTTCTACTGCCATTTGCTTACTACAGAACAATAAAACAAAAGGGTTTGTACTAGTGTTCTCTCTGACTAACTTACACACATTTGCACAACAATGTCATCTTAAGTGCATTGTCACTCAAAAGTCAAAGGCGCACATCTGTTCACAATACCAAGCATCTTGCAGCTGCATGTTTCACCTCCACACAACAGCCAGGGTCTTCTCTCTCACTCTCCCACTCTATACCTCAAAACTCAGTCAACATCCTCTGTCTACGAAGCACACCTGTCTACGAAGCACTATGGGAGCCCCCTCCCATTTATTTATTTTCTAATTTTTTCTCTCACAAAATCAACTTTCATCGCATGCAGTGTTTCCCGTGATTCGACAATACAAAGGTCCCTGGGACCCTCTCTCCACATTTTTACAGTAAAATCAAGCATGTCATACTGAATGCGAACTGACGACTATTATGAGGCACATTATTTTTTAGGGTCCTTTTGTAAATTTGTAATGGGTCCTTTGTAATGGTCTTTTGGTACAAAAAGTCTAAAAGTCAAAACCATTTGTTGTTGTTTACAAAAGCATTGAAGCAGAAGATATATATGTATGTGAATTGGATCATGTTAGACACAGCGAAATGGCAATGCGAGGAACCTGCACGCTTACAAAATCATACATTACGAGAGACCAAAAACGTGTGTCCCCTGTGACGCGCTGTTCTCAAATTTGTGCGTCAATTTATGAGTTTTGTGCGTACAAATATGCACACCTGGGCATAATCGGGAACACTGGCATGTGATACCTATTTACAAGCACTGCCTAATATACCACGTGAAGCAAAAGCATTATAAGCATAAAGAGGTCCTTACCAATGCTTTCATTTGTGACAGGAGCACAGGATTTCTCTAATGTGTCAACCAATAGCAGACTCAGATCTGCACCACTGCCATACTGTAAAATTAATTAAAATTTACATGATTAGAAACGACCAACCACATGGCACAAACACAAAAAGTTCCCCCTCCACAAAGGAATGGGTCATTGTGACCTTTGTTCATTTTGTTGTTGTTGATGATGTTATGGTCTGTTACCGTCTTGGTCTGTTCTCTGTGTGTGTTTCTTCTTTTGTCTTGTTTCTTGTAGCATAAGAAGCACAAGCCACCTATTATACTGATGTAAACCTTTGAAGGTAACCATGGATTGTGGAATCACTGCTCCCTCAATCAACTGATTTTACAGTAAAATTAAGCATGTAATACTGAATGCGAATTCACGACTATGAGACACATTAAATGAAGCGATACCTTGAGAATGCACACTATATAGTGATGACATTCTGTGTACCTGGTTATGGCTGAGCAGTGTCAAAGCCCCATGGTACAGGAGGTCAATTGCCTCGGCATACTTCTGCTGCCCACTGTACCTGTAAACAGTCACAATTTAATTGACAAATAAAAGCAAACCCACATCAACTGCCACAGTAAACTAAACATTGTACATGTAACAATTCTGACAATACCGCGGTTGCCGGTTACGAAGAGTCGGGTGCTCTCCAGCGCTGGAGACGCGAACGGTCCTCCTTATGTGGGCTACGCATGCGATGGCAAGCAACTGACGTGAGCGTTTCTACCGGCGAAGATGTTCGCGATAAAATTAATGAAAGTTTCTGAACTGAAAAAAATATCTAAAAGACAGGGGCGTGCGTTTTAGTGGCTACACAAAAGCGCAGCTTATCTCTCTAGCCCTTGAAGCAGATCGGCAGTCGCTTCAACCGAGAGGTAGCGGTGTAAAGGTCAAGTCGACTTGTGACTTCTTGCTTGCCACTAATTTTTATTCAAGCACTTTGGCTGTTTATCAGTGCGAACTGAACTTTTGCTTGGAAAGAAAGTCTTTCTTTCTTGATTTTTGGTTCCATAACCATTGTGTTCAAACAGCAATGTAGGTGCTGGGGACCGAATTTGTCCGCTTGTACCCGACGAAATGGCGGCTGCACACGCTAGCCCACTGAGACGGGACGAAGTTCTGCCTTTGAATCATTTTTATCCACAAATTCCTGAGTCTCGGCTCTGAAACTTTTGAAGGAAAGGGCTCAAACTGAACGATCTCACCATTAGGTAAGACCATCTCTGGGAATTTCTCCAGCTTATCTGATTTTCTCAAGCCATTTTGACAGCCGATTGCAACGCAGTGGTAGTGCGGCATCGTGTGTGACTCGAGTAGCCCACATGCCGAGTCTATCAAGCCTAGTCTCGGTCCAAAATCGCGCACGTTCACGCATGTTCACGCGCTAGAACGAGAATCGGCAACCGCAGTATTGCTTTTAAACTTCAAGCTTAAAGTTTGATAACATGCTACCTTCTATTACAGTCATTTCCTGGAAGAAATGTAACTGTAGTATACAATTTAAATTATGTGAATGCCATGATTGACCAAATGGTATAAACCTATATTCTCCATTCCCATCCATCATATACCACCTATGTATATCGGCTGACCACTTTATTCAAGAAATTCGTCAGACAGAATGTCAAACACTGAGGGAAATAATATCTGAAATTTTTTGTTGCTGTTTTACCACACATTTATGCATGTTTTATCAAGCCCTTGCATATTTCACCGTAGGTATTTTGGCCTATTCATTCTATTGTTTGTTTCTTCTTTCCATTCACTTCTTGTGTCGAATGGAAACAACCGTAACCACCGTCTATCACAAACTCTCCGTAAAGAACACGTCATAACATCTGAACGGACGGGGATTTCCCTTGAGAACTCGAGGAAACTAGCGTCATGTCTGTGACTTAGGTCCTGACACGTCTGTTTCACTAACACAAAACGTGAGTACAAACCTGAAATACAACGTTCTTATCATTTGGTGAGCCTCGTAATAGTTTCCGGCGCTAATACACGCCTCACATTTCGCAAGGACGCGTTCGATACCTCTAGAAGCGGCCATGTTGTAACAATCTGCCACACTAGCGTTTAGTGATTGGGATAATTGGGAATACAGTACATTTGAGAATGGATGGAACATTCTAGAATACTAGCTTCAAACGTATCACACAGTCTTTAGTGAGGATCATATATGTAGAAAGTATAGTTGCAGTACCTAAGTCCTTGTTTTGTTAAAGAAATTCTGGGTGAAATGGTGGAAAGAAACTAAAATTATTGGTTAAGGGTACGTAACTCGCAAGTTCCTGTAGACAAGATGGCGGCCCACGGAGACAACGTGCCCACGAAAGTGGAAGATTTTTTGAAGCAGACACAAAAAGAAAGCTTCAGGAGCATACTTGTGGAAAAGCCGATCGATTTAGAGTTTGACGAGGGCAATCTCCTTGCTTCAGATCCGAATCAAATTGACGTAAAGAAATTCAGGTAATATTTTGGCTTAGTCTGCATTGAGTCGTACCCAACGTGAAACATCCCATGTGAAGCATAGACCCGATATTGTTTTCCTCCCTCGTGGTCGACAAACTAGGCTTTTCTCCAGTACAGTGGGTCACTGCTAACTGGTCGGTACTGATTTTTTTCCTTCGTTTTGCAGACAAAACAGAGAGGACTTCCTCCAGCAGCTGACCAGAGACAACACACAGTTACTTTTCAACAAAATCTGGGAGGTATACTTTAGCATCCGATTATTATAATAATACCCGATTATTATAATAATACCATCCTATGCTCTGAAATCTATTGCAAGTCAAACATTTAATACTTTATTATGTACGACAGAATTAAAGAGAACAATAGCCCAAACGGTGATAATGATAAGACAATGCCTGCTTTGTTCAAGTTGATAGATTTCCACCACAGATGGCACAAAGTGACAAACTGAATCAACTGGACCTCAGTGAACATATGACCGTGTGTAACGGTAACCATATTCATCCTCACTGACTCAATCATATTTTTGTACAATCCTACAATAGTCATGTGAAACTTGAAGTTTATCACTAAGTCTGAGACTTTTAACATTTTTTTTTTTTTGTATTCAGTCTGTTTCCTGTCAAATCAATACATTGTTTTTTATCAGTCAGCTAAAATGTTAACTATTTCTGGTATGATTTGCAGCTTCCAGTTGAAAGGTTGGAGAATGTGGTCATTGCAAAAGTATGTTTTTCTCTCTCTTCGTAGTTTGTAAAAGCTTTCTAAATACATGTACATGTATCTCAAACAAAATGTTTTGATAAAAAGTAATCTACTGATGCACCTGAAGATCAGGCGAAAGCAAGATTCTTTCACATATTAGGATTTACAATTATAAAGACATTGGGGCGGTCGGTGGTCTAGTGGTTAAGGGACCTGTCACCAATGCGAGAGGTCAGGGGTTCGAGTCCCACTTGGGGTGAAGAATTTTTCCTTCTCGTATGTGGCACCGTTCATTTGGGCCGATCGTCGGGGGTTCTCTCCGGGTACTCCGGCTTCCTCCCCCTCTGGTTTGGAAATGTTCAGCCCACCAAATTTGAAAAATAAATGCAATTCTAAATCCCGAAATTTAAATAGCTGAGCTGACCCTTCGCACCACGTGATTGTAATGTGTTTATGTCATGTGTATGAGAGAATGCGTGTGATTCACGTGAGCGTGCGTGTTGGGTTCAGTTCGCGGCGCTTTGAGCCGATTCTTCAAATTGGGTAAAGCGCCTATACAATACTCATTATTATTATTATTATTACATGTATTATTATTATTATTTTGCCAATAGTGCAGTGCAGTCAGCAACAAGATTTTTGCACTAAACACATCTATTGCTATTTTCCATACATGCTGGTGTGTACCAGTACCAGCAGCACCTTTCCTTGTCACTAATGCTCTTTTGTTTTGTTAGTTGCCAGAGCCCACAACGAGGCTACCTCGAGAAAAACCAGTAAGTCATAATTGAGTATAGCTAAAATCATCTTTAAATGGGTTATCTTTGTTTTAGTTGTGCAATAAATTTGAAGATAGATTATAAAGCAAATAACATGGACACCGATGTCAGTATTTTAGCTTTGATAAACCCATTTTCACGGTTGCTAGAAATAAATTTGTTGTGATTTTTTAAAACATTTTTGCTAAGTCATTGATATGGTGTCATATTTCAAGAGGATACAAAAATTACTTACCATGTGTGTTTTACTATTTTCAAGTTTTAACTGTTTACCATTTACTATTCTAAGTAAATGTTTGCATTCTGAGCATTAGAACAGGTTGCACAGCTTCAGCAGTCTGCAATTCAGCCTCTTTACTTGATATTTTGACAGGTTCCAAAGGAGAAAGCGTTGACAAAATGGCAGCAGTATGCAAAAATGAAGGGAATCACAAACCGCAAGAAAGGTCGCATGGTGTGGGACAGCACGACTCAGGTGGGTACATCGGGTATAAAGTCGGTACAATATAAAGCCCGTACAACTAGGTACCCCATTAGGTGTTTGTACAGTTCCTTTCTGAATTATTAATTATTGGAAACAGCAGGTCATGGCCACTGGAAAGATTCAACCATGCACTGCAAAAAAAAAAAAAAAAAAAAATGGTGGGTTTTGAACAATTTGTTTTTGCTGTTCTGCTGGGATGGTTGTGGTTTCCGTTTTGTTTACTATGGAAAGTATTGATTTGTTACTCTGAATGAACAATATTTACGTCATACCCTTCAAACTCTTTCTTTTACATCTGGAGAGAACATTATCAAAGCAATGAAAACTCATCTTTACGATCAAAAACAGGAATGGAAACCACGCTGGGGCTACAAACGAGCGAATGATGAAACCAAGCAGTGGCTTCTGGAGGTGCCGGAGGGAGCAGGTAAACTTTTCATTATTCAGACTTTACATCAGGCTGGGGAACTGTCAGTCATCTGGAGGTGCCGGAGGGAGCAGGTAAACTTTTCATTATTCAGACTTTACATCAGGCTGGGGAACTGTCAGTCATCTGGAGGTGCCGGAGGGAGCAGGTAAACTTTTCATTATTCAGACTTTACATCAGGCTGGGGAACTGTCAGTCATCTGGAGGTGCCGGAGGGAGCAGGTAAACTTTTCATTATTCAGACTTTACATCAGGCTGGGGAACTGTCAGTCATCTGGAGGTGCCGGAGGGAGCAGGTAAACTTTTCATTATTCAGACTTTACATCAGGCTGGGGAACTGTCAGTCATCTGGAGGTGCCGGAGGGAGCAGGTAAACTTTTCATTATTCAGACTTTACATCAGGCTGGGGAACTGTCAGTCATCTGGAGGTGCCGGAGGGAGCAGGTAAACTTTTCATTATTCAGACTTTACATCAGGCTGGGGAACTGTCAGTCATCTGGAGGTGCCGGAGGGAGCAGGTAAACTTTTCATTATTCAGACTTTACATCAGGCTGGGGAACTGTCAGTCATTTGGAGGTGCCGGAGGGAGCAGGTAAACTTTTCATTATTCAGACTTTACATCAGGCTGGGGAACTGTCAGTCATCTGGAGGTGCCGGAGGGAGCAGGTAAACTTTTCATTATTCAGACTTTACATCAGGCTGGGGAACTGTCAGTCATTTGGAGGTGCCGGAGGGAGCAGGTAAACTTTTCATTATTCAGACTTTACATCAGGCTGGGGAATTGTCAGTCATTTGGCAATTTTCAGTCAAATTTCCTATCCTTTCAGCCAAAACATCCACGTTTCAGCCAAAAAAAAAGAAAGGGGAAAAAGGTTGCACAGGAATCATGATACATGTAATAGTATATGGGACTTCAGTGTTGAAGGTGTGCATATCAGTACCAAGGCAGTATAAATTTAACTTCTGGGTGCCAGTAGAGGCCACTAAATGCCTTTAAAAATGCTAAAATTTGTTTTTCTGAAGTGGGGCGTTGCCCCCGTGGTCCCACAGTAGTGTGCTACTGCTGCACCCTGGCCTTGGTCTCAGTCTTTTTTTCCTTCAGCAATTCCCCAGCCTGTTAAATGCAACTGCAGACAGGATGAAATAATTGTATGCATACAGCATTTTACACAGCTTTCCATGAATTTCTTTGGCGGGTAAAATCATGAAAAGATTTGCTGTGGTATGTAGCAAACTAATCTTCCTCTTGAGGATCTGCCTAGCACATTTAGTGATTTACAGACTTGAGGATGAGTCCAGTTCATTGTGAAATGTGTGTGTTTAGCATGCGGTAGAAGCCATGAAACGCATTACACATTGCAGATCAACTGTTGTTGTTGCAGATCCCTATGAGGACCAGTTTGAGAAGAAGAAGAAAGAGAAGAGTGAACGTGTGGCCAAGAACGAGCTGCAGCGCTTGAGAAACCTTGCCAGAGCACAGAAAGGAAAAGGTAATGGGCAGACTTCTTTTTTTTTTTCCTTCTACTTTATTATCCCTTTTGGGAAATTCAAGCTGCTTTCCACAGGGGAAGCGTGTCGCCGCGGTGCAACGCCACCCCACAGGGGAAGCGTGTCGCCGCAGTGCAACGCCACCCCACAGGGGAAGCGTGTCGCCGCAGTGCAACGCCACCCCACAGGGGAAGCGTGTCGCCGCAGTGCAACGCCACCCCACAGGGGAAGCGTGTTGCCGCAGTGCAACGCCATCCAATACCTATTCTACTTTTTTTAAAATACTGTATTTGCTTGAGGAGGAAAACCGGATAACCAGAAGAAAAACCCCCAATGAGCAGGCCAGTAGCCAGAAAAAAAAACGGTATCACATAATTATCACAAGCTTGACCTGGGCTTGAACCCACGCTTTGCTGTGACAGCGCGGTGATGGCCGTTCAGTAGTGCAGTGGCCAAGTCCGACGTGCTACCTATTAGACCTTGCTCAACCCTGCATCCTGCTGAATGTGTTTTGTTATTTTTCACTCTGATGCTCCTTTTGGAATGTATACCTGTACCTTCTTGTGACAGGGATGTGGAACCCTGGCCATATCATGCAATCTCAAACAACATGGACCTCCATAGCGTCATCATAAACATCATCCTCATCATGCATTATTAGTTGTGTAATTTTTTTTTTTAAATTGCCCCAGCTTCCAAGCCTTGTGTGGATTCCACCCATGACCTGGGAGATGCCTCTGGTGCTGGCAAAGAGTTGGGGCAGCAAAAAAACCCAAAAAAAACCTTGTTTCTTCACCATCTGTGGCGTTCACTTACCTCAGTGTTTTAAAATTTCAGTTCCTGGGGTGGGGCTGACACCCACTGGAGCCCCGTCCAAAGACCATGTGCTGAAAGCGCTGGCCACGACACGCAAATCCGATGCATCACTCGGAAAATTTTCCGATCCTTTGCCAAAAGAAAAACCCAACAAGTTTGCGGGCAAAAAGCGAAAGGTGAGTGTCTGAAATTCAATCTCTTTCATCTTGAAATCACCCCTCCTTCAATAATTTGACGTCAGTAGACGTACTGTGTTTTTCCAATACATGGCAGAGTAAGGGCCATTCTACACGTGGCAAGTTAGCCCGGCAAAAGCGGGTTTGTGGCCCCGGCAAGTCGACGGTAAATGTACAAGCAAGCTGTACAGTCTTGCGGCCCATGACTTGCCGCGGCAAGTTTCGGATAGAACGGCTTTCTATTTTCTCGGCTTGCGTCTGGCAAGTGCGCGCGAGGCACCCAGGGAGCCCCGCCAGGACGGCCAATCGCACGCCGCGTAGTGGTCACGCGGCCAAATTAAACAAAATGGCGTCAAAGACCTCCGTATGCGCCAAGCAAGATCCACTTTCTCGCCCAGATCCACTGTTTCTTCCTGTTCTGCAGCAAAATAACTGCAGCTGCTGCAAAAGTTAATTCCTCCTCCGAACTTTCATTCACATGTTCAGCTGAGTCTGACTCGGATTCACTCGTGACCATGGCCGGGCGAAATCGCGCGAGGCCCCTTCCAAATATGGGGTTGAAAGGGGCACACGAAAGGTCAATCAGCCGACTTGTGGTGCGGCAGTTTCCGCGTGTAGAAGCAGCGGCGTTGCGGCAGACAAACTTGTGGGGGGAAAGTCGAAGGGCGGCAATTTGCCGCTTGTCACGTGTAGAACGGCCTTAAAGGGGCGGGGCTTTGGCCTCGGGGCTTGGCGAGTGGAGTTGTCTATTAGTGCATGTAGTAGTCACTGTCTTGTGTTTGGTACTTGTGTAACCGAGCGTTTCATTGATTGAGAGAATGCGTGTTGGTGTGCAGTTTGAGAGCAACTTTGTCAACACTGACGAGGAGAAGAAGCGACAGATGGACGTCCTGAAGAGAATGAGCAGTGGCCAAGCTGTGCTGGATGTCCAGAAGGCAACAAACACAGCCATACACGAAGAAGAGGAGACAAGGTGTGTTCATTTGTCTGTGGTCTTTGCTCTTATTAATCAGTCATTTTACTTTACTGTTTGCAAAGGTACCACGACAGATTCTTCATGCAGTGGCAGATCTTGTCAATCTTCAGTCATGTTCAGTGTTCAGATAAATGGAAAGCACACTTTAATTGTAGTTTCCACCTTACCTTGCTATTAACAATTGCCTATATGCATCTGTATGTTAGTACGTCCATGTTCATGTGTGTGTGTGTGTGTGTGCGCGCGCTCTGAGTCTGCCTTTCAGAGACGGGCGCCTTATAAATATGATGTATTATTATTATTATTATTACGTATTTGTGTGGGTGATGAGATGTGGTAGTGTGGGACTATGAAGAATGGCTGGGTCCGTTTGATTCCTCGTTACTACTTAACGAAGAGTAGCCAGTCTGGCTGATGTGTTGATGTATTTAGGAATGGCTCAACTTTTGTTGATGTTTCTGTTTCCTTTCTTCTTCTTAACTCTTTCGCCGCCATAGGCCACATTAGTCAACTTTATTCAACATGCTGTTCGGCCGCACAGGCGACTTAAAGTGTCGTGTCAGGGGGACTGTATTTCATGGGGTGTAGTGTTTGGACATGCATCTCGAACCACTGTCAGGGATCCACAACACCCTACCCTTCACCCCTCGACCTGAAAACGTTTTATGACATAAGCATTAATTTTAAAGAGGCCCGTTGCCCACTCGCAGTTGAAAAGAAACTTGGCACTGGAAAGAGCTGTTCATTTAGAAATTTGGCAGCGATTTTTCGCTGCAACATCTAGGTCCGTTAGCCACAAAACCCTTTATGTCACTCATAAGAAGCATCCTGTTTGCTATAGCTGGGTGAAATATGGTGCTGTGACACAGAGCAATGCAGGCCATCTTGTGACTGTTGTGACTCTTACTTTGCAGGTCAAAGAAAGCCAAGGGAGAGGGTGGCGCACAGAAGAAGAAGGGTGGGGGCAGCAAGGGGAAGGGCAAAGGGAAGGCCAAGAAGACTTTTGGAAAAGGAAAGAAAGGCGGCAAGAAAGGGCGAAAAAAGTAAAACTTTGAAAAAATGTCTAATGTCTTACCCAGTGTTGTGTATAGAGTGAATGGGAGCATGTGCTTCTTAAGCAAATACGGGGTTTAAAATCTTCCACCTTTTGATGGATTACCACCTTTGGCTAAAACTCTGCCTCCCCAACTGTCTTCTTCCTCATCTGAAGCACTCAAACTCATGCCAAAACCGCTGTATGGAATCTCCTCTGAGCAAATGCAAATTCTACAGCGCGTGCAAAACGCCGCCTGCCTTATTCTTAGGAAATGCAGAAGAGACCACAGTGTTGCACATTTCCGTCGGTCTCCGGTCATAGACCGATCAAAACTTCGAATGTCCGATAGCCCCGACCCCCAAGCGGACCCACGGTCCGATTAAAGCATAGCTCTAGCGGACACGTGTCCTATTCTTATCACAAACATTGCGGACACGCCGGTACTGCTCACTCGCTGCGCGTGCCACCTCGCCACGCGACGCCTATCGAGATTACAACAATGAACATGTCTATTTTTAACCCAAGGCTCACATTTTGACCAATCAGCGGCCAATCTCTTTGTTACTGTCTTCTGCCTAGCGCATGCGTAGTAGGAACACGTGTTATCGGACTGTGCATTGTTTTGGATGTGAGGAACACATGCGATCGAAGTACACATTGTTTTGACTGAGTTTGAAGAAGATGCCACCGAAAAAACGATTGAAAGCTGACAAAAATCAGCAAATGCTAACAAGTCTGTTAGCTTGCGAGCCCAGAGGCACCTGCTCAACCAAAAGTGATCTTGCAAGCATACTTGACTGGTTTGGCAAGAAAAAGATATGATTTGCAGCTTCAGTTTAATCCTTTCATTCCTGGAAGACCTTGTGGCTCATGGTCTGAACACTCTGAGGAGTGAAAACATTTTTTTTTTTTTGCACCAAGACAGTTTCTCCCTTTGAAAAGGGAAAAGTGATTCAGGTATCATGACAGGGGCGTAGGAACCACGGGGGCCCTGGGGGCCCAGGCCCCCGTTCGATTTTTGGAAGGGGGGCCCGAATATCTTTGGGCCCCCCTTGCTTTTGATAAGAGGAGAGGGGGTCCACCAGTGGTGGGGCCCCCCCTGCTCTGCTGTCGCAGGACACAATCCTTGGCAGTCAACACACACTGACACACACTCCTTGGCAGTCAACACACACACACACACACACACACACACAAACCTCCCCCCCCCCCCCTTCTTCACCCTGGCCGTATGGCTCACCCGACTTAGTGGGCCCCCCTTCCTCTCAGCATCTTCCTACGCGCCTGCTATACATGTACTTTGAACAGTTGAGCTGAGACATAATTTTGTTCATTCTCATGTTGATTTTGAGAAAATGTTGATTTCTGTCCAATGAGTTTTTCATATTTGAATGTTCACTTTTGTGTGGAGTTGCTCTCAGAAATGAGAATACACTGTTGTTCACAGTTGCAGTTGTGCATTACCTAGCGAGTGCCTGTCTGATGAAGTGTGTGAATGTTCGTGGTGATCAGAATGGTTGCGGCAGAGTTGGTGTCCTATTGTCTCTGCATCACCAGGACACTGTGTCCTATTACATTTTTGTCATCAGGACACCATGTCCTATCTGGGGGGTAAAAAATGTGCAACACTGAGACCATGCCACACCCTTTCTCAAACAGCTGCACTGGCTCCCAATCCCTTTCTGCGTCCAAATCCAATTCAAATTGCAACACTGGCCTACTGCCATTTCGATGGCTCTCTCCCTCTGTACCTGTCTGCAATACTTACAACCTTCCAGCCCTCCCGTACACTGCGTTCATCATCAGAAAAACTGTTAAAGGTTCCACGAACAACTCTGAAGTCAGCTGGCAATCATTCATTTTCTTACGCCGCCCCCTCCATCTGGAACGCTTTGCCTGTCACCATTAAGGATCTTCCCACGCCGACTCAATTCAAAGCCCATTTAAAGACCTACCTCTTTAGGCATGCTTTCGAGCTGTAGTACGACCACGGTTTCATCAGCACTCTGTGTGTATGTGTGTGTGTGAGCGCAGAGTGTTTCGTAGAAAACATGTGCTATATAAACTGTATTCATTATTATTATTTTATTAAAACGCATCAAATTGCACAGATTTTAATCTAATTCTAAAACTTTTTTGCCCCCCCCCCCCCCCCAGTGTTTCCTCCTCTGAAGCACTTAAATCATGCCAAAATGCACCACATTGCACTGATTTTAGTCAAGAAAAATTCTTAAGGAGCATGCTCCAAGGCACACCTGGTACGATGCCTGAGCTTTGCAGTTGTGTGCTCGTGGTTTTGCCACTTCGTCACTAAATGCTACTCACTTTACTCCTTTTAGATCGTGGACCATTTTAAGCCCTGGTAAAGTTATCTTAAGATCTGCCTGAGCACCTGTGAGTGCTGGTGATAAGTGTGTGCAAGCCTGACGTTACACTGTTCTTTTGATCAAAAATGTTTGATCGAACAATAATAACAATAATAATGAACTGAACTTATATAGCGCAAAATTCTCACAAAGTGACTCAATGCATGTACTCCCGCACTCATAGCAACAAATACGCAAACACACACACACACACACAGCAGCTGAATCAGGAGGAGGTAAGTGGGCCTAGCCGGAACAGATGCGTTTTCAAGTCGAGACTTGAAACGATCTATGTCCGACTGGTCTCGCAGGCCGGTAGGTAGTGCGTTCCAGAGTGATGGGGCAGCAAAGCTAAACGCGCGCTTGCCGACTGTTTTGAGGTTTAGACGAGGAACTTTCCATAGTTTTTCAGAAGAAGAAGAAAGAGTGCGTGCTGAACAACAGCATATGAAACAAGGAAGATAATCAAAGGAATGGTGCATCAACATCAAACTGTATTTAATTTTTCTTTCCTCTCCAACAACAAAAGTTCACTCCGATCACACAAGTGAAAAATGGGGAAAAAAAAGATCACACATTTCTGTACAAAAATAAGTAATCAGAAAGAACGACGAAACAGAACCGCAAAAATGTACTTCACATTCACATGTGCTTTAGTCTAAATGATTTCTTTTTCATGAACGTCAACATGAACATGTCAAATCTAGGAAACCTGCTGTTCAAAAGTAGAGAAGATAAAACATTTCAGCTTGGCACTCTACTGATGTGCAACTTACAAATGATGAATGATAAGTTGCAAAATCGGAAACGAATATGGAAAACAACAACAAAAACGTGGAAACTCCAACATCTATACAAACTGCCTCCCATTTTCATGGAGTTTGTTGTCTGAAATATTTATAAAACAAACACGAGAAAATTAAAAAATGAAAGGCAGGAGTGCAACTGTGCATTCAATATACATGTAGGAAACCATTTTGCTTTTACGGTTCATGTCAAGCACATCACACGCTAACACATTGCACATTAGCATCGTCAGCCTGCTAATACAGTGCCTGTTTTAGATAGCTCATACACAGTAGTTTATCGTGTCTACAGTGCTGATACCTGTACGCAATTTAACAACTTCAACACGAGTCATTGAAAGGAAGAATTTCAAGCAATTTATGAAGAAATCTGTGAATACCGCCCTATACCTAGCAACGTACTGACAACATAGCTGGATCTCTTCTTACCACATGCGGTCAGTGATCATCCATGTTTTGAACAGCATTTTTCAAAAAGAAGTTAGAAAACCAACTTTTCCAGAAATGACTGACACAAAGTTCACGAAAAACACAGTTAAGATAGCTGATTCCCCAGGTATTCCCCATTTACGGTTACGAAAGAGGTCAGGATCAGGAGGAGAGAAAAATTCTGTTCAGGGGGAAGTTGAATTCGTAATATGAAATAACAAAACCTGTGACGCCACCATCACATACAACAAAAACAAATTTTGCAAGACACTTATTTTCATGTTGCCAGCATTAAGCATCATCTGCGGCGAGGTCTGGATGAGATATCTTGTACTGTCTGTGCCATTCTTCAGCTCTCGCACAAAACATTTCACACCATGTAGGGTGCATTAAAAAACCAACATACACAATATACAAATGATTTAAGTACCATAACAATCGAGGAGATAATTTTTTGAAAAGTGCAGTTTGGAGTGGACAGTGAGACGAAAGTACATCACATTCTATACATATCACAGTTTGGTTTACATTAAAAATTCTTCTAGATATCAGCATGAATATTGAATATGGAGTTAAGATCTGTTCCGTCCCTAGGAAAGGGGGGGGGGGGTGTAATGGAAGTTTAAAACAGAAAGACATCCAATTAAAATGCCGACTGGAACAAAAAACAAAGGACTGTCAAAGGAGACAAGGAGAGCAGATCACGAAAACGCTCAAAACACGAGGCAGCAGACATATTGGTTCACTGCTGATGGTCTCCATGAACGGAGACAAGTAGAACTGTCTGTCGTTTATTTTCCTGCGACTTGTCCCCTCCGAAGAGGGTTGTTTACCTGAAAACTTGGGGGTAAACCCATTTCATCTGTTGTCCATGAAGTGTGTTAAGAGCTTTTCAGCTTTTCATCTTCCAGCACACCAGTAGTCCTTTCTATTCTGACAACTGGGAGAAACATATACTGCAATATCTAAAATTTAGTAAAAAAAATAATGTAAATAAAGAGCATATGGAAATGCTCCTCTTGAATCGTACTGGAAAGGGTGATGGAAAAAAAGCGCAGCAGTGCATGAAATATGGACATGCTCTTATGAATATACGCTGGCATAAAAGATCCACGGAAGATACACACTCACAGGCGTCTCACATACTGCAAACATAAAGCAAGATAGATAAAAACTTAGTCATCTGAGGCAGAATCCAGGGAATTGCAGAAGAAGAAAAGCAAGGTAGAAATAAGAAAGGAATGACTGAAATGGCTCACTCGATGAGAAACATGGGAATGTGAAGTGAATTGGCAAGAAACTAATTTTTTTTAAAAAGATACAGTAAAAAATAAAAAGAAAGTGATCGCGCTAGGAATTTTGAAAACCGGTCGCATCAGCGACTACCCCACACTGTCACTCAACAACCTGTGTCAGAACCGGTCCCATGAGAGTTAAAACAAGTGATAAGAATTACACTGCAAATCGACCTAAACACAATCACAGTGTCGCAACACTGTATCGGTATGAGAGGTAAAGATAGCAGCGAGTCCATCGCAAGAACAAAGAAGTCCTGGCCAGTCAGTGGGGAACAAACTATTGTGACAGTGATTAACGTTCGCTGAAACTGGGACCCCCCCCCCCCCCCCCCCTATCAGAGGCCACAGTGTTTACCGGTCCCAGCAAATTACCAGTCCCTGGGACCGGTAGCTCCAAATTTTTCCGGTAATCTGGTTTTGCAAACGGTATTTTACCGGTAATTACCAGTTAACACGATCACTGAAAGAAATTTAAAAAAAACAAACAAACAAAACCAGAAACCCTTTCATGGAAAGAAGACAGGTTATAGTCACCTGTACATACATGTACCTATGGAGCCCAACTGGATTTTTCAGTCTGATGGTTTTCTTGACCCTATCGCTTTCCTGCCCAGAGTGGGTTCAACCAAGAGATACCCTACATTTATATTTGCTTGGCATGATTAACGGCCAGCTTCACTGCAGCAAGGACTGAATAAGAGGTTTGAAAAGGGATGTCTCTTCCATAAACAATGCTAGTACATGAAATACATCTTCATCAGGAAAGCAAGTGATTATGAAGTGACAGACTTTTAAACAAACAATATACAAGAAAATTATTTTCTACAAAATCATATCCAGTAGTTATGTGTAAAGAGAAAAGGAAACATTTGAGCAATACCCAACTAAAATGGCCGACAAAGAGCGACATCTACAATTCCTTTTACTTGCTTTCATTTGTGTCCATGTGCACATACAACAAGTTCTTCAAATGAACAGGTACAAGAGAAAATGAAATTAGAAAGGAAGAAAAAAAAAAAAAATACTTGGAATAAATCTAAAAACGGTTTAAATCCACAGCAAACACACCATCAAGGTTCACACACTTAGGAAGCTGCCTCTCTCAGTACACATTAATATAAATTAATGGGGAAACCAGGGGGCTACACACATAAAGCACACTGACAAGGTTCAACTCACAGCACCACAATAAATATACATGGCCGAGCACACACTTCCACAGCTACTGCTGTACACACACTCACCGTCCATCATTTAAAAAAAAAACAATTTTTTAACCATTATAAAAATATAATGAACAAAACAATTTGATTTTAACATGGAAAAATTCAGTGTTTCACTAATTCTTAGAATTTTGACTCATTTGTTTTAGTGGTTTGCTAATTTTTTCACCAGTATTTTGCTTTTTATATCAGGAAAATTCAATTGCACAAAAAAAAAGAAAAAAATGGCAGAGTGTAGCTTTCATTCCAAACAGTATGCACAAGAGAACAACTTAGCTTGCACTGATTTCCTGGCAAAGAAGCTCTGAAAGTGGACTACAGAGCTCCAAACCTAAACTGTTAAAAAAAACCAAAACTTCTTTTGATACGTTTTGCTTTAAAAAATCATGATTTGTTTTACTGGTGCAGTGTATCCTCAAGTTTACACTTCAGTTGCGTAGGCTGTCTAGCACTTGCGAAGTTTTTCCTTAGAGTTAATTTAATTGCCATCATGGTCACGCAGTCACCAGGGTCCGTAGGTAGAAGGTTAATTTAACCCACGGTTACGGGCCCAACCCAGACTAGGACAAAAGAAGCACAAAAGCAAAATTAAATAAGAAGGGAAGCGAAGAAAGGAAGAAAAAAAATCTTCTATGACGGCTTAAGCACCTTGCTGGAATGGGCCTGCTTCCTGATTTAAAACAAAAAACAACAGAAAATTTAACCCTAGAGCTAGTTTAGTTCGAGGTTAGACTCTAACCCAGGGCTAAAAGCCCTAACCTCGACTATTACATACAGGCCCAGAAGTAAAAACAGGTCCTGCTACCAGAATCAGACAGGTCACCTACACACACAAAGACACAGGATAACCCACCCCTCTGATACATGTATGAAATCATCATGTAATCAAGCAACCGGTTCACTATTGCGGTGACGAAGGCCAAGTTAATCCAGTTTACAAACATCAAGAGCACACTGTTCCCTTATCGAAATGGGCACTCAGTCGAGGTCTAGGGCAAAGGGCAAACAAACATTAACATGTAAACAAGGCAAAGTACAAAAATTTGTTTATGTGCTCAAACTCCTCTCTAGCAAAACAATACTTAACACTTAAACTTCACAACTGAGTGATCACAGAGAAGTAAAACACGGAAACCCTGCACACGGAAATGAAAACAAAATATCCATGTTACGCAGATGACGGAAAATGATGATAGTTCGCATGTGCAGTCATCTATGCTGGTGCTGTTTGTGGGTAGGATGTAAAGGAAGGCTTGGTGTGCAAACTTTGAAATTAACTACCCTGGCTGGCAAATCACTGTAGATCAGTGTAGGCATAGAGCTGAAGACAGTTGAAAAACTGACACAATGGTTAAAAAGGATGACGTCAACGACAACAATCTGACAAAAGTTTGCACCAAGTACAGCAGAAGGCCTGAGTTTTAAACGTTCTGTACCTGCAGTAATTTCATTGTTACACCTTGACCATTGCTAGCCATAATGGTAGAGACAAACATAACACATGACCGGCCCCCGTAGTGTAGTGGTTAGCACTTCGGACTATGGACTGGGAGACCCAGGCTCGAGTCCCAGCCGAGGCAAGCGGGATTTTTCCAACCTAGGTCGGCTCCTACCCACAGCGGGTGTGCTATGGGCCCAATGGGAAGGCTGTTGCCACACAGCCGAGCTTCACCCACTTCACAGGTGCGACTTTGGGGGTGCTTCCCTTGGTATGACACGTCTTAGGATGTGGATGATTACACGGCCGGCACCGCAGCTGCCACAGTTCCCGGGCCTGGTTAATGCCGGGATATTTATGACAGGAAGCGTGGAATGCGGCCCTGTCCCGCAGTCCCAAACCACACAGACCTCCATAGCATCATCTTACCATCATCCTCATCTCCATCAACATGCAAAATAAAAATTGCCCCAACTTCCGAGCCCTCCGTGGATTCCACCCATTTCCAGGGAGGAACACCACTGGAGTCGGCAAAGAGATGTGGCAGCAAAAAAAAACTAGAGAGGCAGAAGCCTCCATGGCTCCCTTGTGACACAGGTCAAGGTCATTCACAAAAGTATGTTTGTAGAGCTCTTATCACTATCCAGTATCATGCTAAGTGATGTGTCTGGCGCTCTGAGTTCCTGGCAATATTACAATTTTCCCCGAAACAGTTTGTACAGCCTTGACCTTTGGTCAAAGTCATTCAAAAGAGATCTCATCAATGTCTATCATCATGCCAAGTTTGATGCCTCTAGCATTTGTAGTTCCTCCGAAAACAGTAATGTTAAAATTCACAACAGACAGCTTTAATGACCTTGACCTTCAGTCAAGGCCATTCAGAAAGGTAGGTCTCATTGCTGTCTATCATCATGCCTCGTTTGGTGCCTCTACTGTTTGTTGTTTTGGAGAAAATGCCAAGGTTAAAGTTTCCAAAAAAAAACGCTTGCATGACCTTGACCTTGACTAAAAGTCACTGAACACAGGTATGTATGTCTGTAAAGGTGCTGTCAATGTCAATCATCGCACATAGTTTGATGCTTCTGATTCTTCTAGATACTGAGAAAATGCAAATGTAAAATTTCCGAACAGACTGTTTCAATGACCTTGACCTTCAGTCAAGGTCATTTAAGATGGTATGTGTGCATAGGTCTTATCACTGTCTATCAGCATGCCAGGTTTGGCACCTCTGCTGTTCATTGTTTCTGAGAAAATGCCAATGTTAAGGTTTCACAAAACTATCTTGTACGGCCTTGACCTTGACAGAAGGTCACTGACTACATGTATATCTGTAAAGTTCTTATCAATGTCTATCATCATGCAAAGTTTAAAACCTCTGGCATTTGTACATTACGAGAAAATGCCAATGTAAAATTTTCAAACAGGGAGCTTTAGTGACCTTGACCTTGGGTCAAGGTCATTCAAAATGATATGTTTTGAAAGGTCTTGTGCTAGTCTATCAGCATGCCAAGTTTGGTGCCTCTACTGTTTGTAGATTCTGAGAAAATGACAACGTTAAAGTTTTCTGGACACACACACACACACACACACACACACACACACAGACAGACAGACAGACAGACAGACAGACGACGGAGGGTTAATACATAGACTCCCATTGTTACACAAGGGAGCCAAAAAACCCCAAAAAACACGTCCTTCCAAATCTTGTTGACATCGCACAAACATCTGTCACCATTTCTGCATAGGATGACAGCAAAACCTTACATGGGGAAAAGTGTAAAAACAAACAAACAACTTAACAAGTGACTGAACAAAACTACTGTGAAATATGTACATCTTTAACAAAAGAAAAAACACAAAACAGAACAGGCAGGTCAAAACATAACAGAAGAAACTACATGTACAGTCATTCTTCAAAGGAAGAGATCAAATATCCACTCGCACACGATTTCCACAGGTGATCAATGTCGGTCAACTATAAATTGGAAACTGCCCGGGGGAAAAAAAAAAAAAATTCAACAGCAGTAGAAAATGTAATCTGTGCCAGGGCACAATCAAAAGGGACAAGTTTGTGAAAATCACATCAATATTAACACAGAAATGAGCCAGCTCAAACAATTAAATTGAAAGCAATATCGTAAGTCAGGGCACGTATATGAAAGTGGATTCCCTTGACTTTTACAGTCAATCCACATTTTGCCATTTGCTTTCACTTCGTACCAAGCGTTTTCATTTTACGAAATGGGTACAAAGTGTAATGAAGCAGACACACTTCTTCACGGTTTACAGTGCATTAGTAATTCCTTGGCTGTATTATCATTCGTATGAATTAAGTTCAGGATAATCTAATTGAGGAAAATGACTGAGGAGCCAAGGAAGCAAACGGTTTCAGATCATGGTACATCTTGTGCAGAATACAATCGTCTTAGGAAACTCAGATAAATTAAAACAAGAAACAAACAAAACCAGAAAACACACAGAGATCTTGCATGAGAAAGGAGACGCTGATAATGGATCTCTGTGGCTTGTCGATGTAACTGGTGCTGGAGAGAGTTCCTGACAATGACATGAGCAGCATCACGTGTCGGTTTCTTGCCGTGTGTTTTTCTGTAGTCGTCTGCGAGCAGACTGTGGTGGCTGCTGTGTTTTCCTCACAGCATCGTTGTAGCTGAAGGGTTGGAAGCAGAATGCCTGCCAGAACACACACAAAATGGAAACTTAATAATAAATAAAGGGTATTTGTGGCGCCCCATCTCGCAAGAGCTCAGGGCGCGTACATAAACGTAACATAAAAACAGCGTATATAACTTACAACACACACACACACACACACACACACACACACACACACACATTTTTTTTGCAGGTGGCATGCAGAGATGGAGGGGGGGGGGGGGGGTTGGTTCTACTGCATGGAGAAAAGATGTGTTTTAAGTTGAGATTTAAAGACTGCTAACGACTGAGCATGGCGGATGTGAGAGGGGAGGCCGTTCCAAACTTTAGTCTTTCTGCCCACAACATGCTTTTAAACCTTGCCAGTGGGCAAGGATGATTTGCAAGCTGCATGTGGTTTAATAATAATAATAATGAGTATTGTATAGGCGCTTTACCAAATTTCATGAATCGGCTCAAAGCGCCGCGAACTGAACCCAACACGCACGCTCACATTAATCACACGCATTCTCTCACACACTGGACATAAACACATTACAATCATGTGGTGCGAAGGGTCAGCTCAGCAATTTAAATTTCGGAATTTAGTATTGCATTTATTTTCAAATTTTGTGGGCAGAACATTTCCAACCCATTCAGTCCAAAGTCCTTAAAACAAAAGATTTGGTGTGAAATTTAAGACATTTTGTTTTCCAACTGCATGCATTATCAATTCATGATTTGAAGTAAATGCACATGGAGTAAGGAAACACTTAAAAGAACGAGCAACAGCAAAGTGGAAGGCTGATATTTCTGTTCATCACAAGCTGCCAGGGGTGGGCGGGTGTTTGGGGGTTTAACGTCCTTTTCCACAACATACGGGTGATATCAAAGACGGGGCAACGATGAAAAAGCCAGCACAAATATTTGGCCCCAGCCGGGATACGAACTCACGACCCGAGCATTAGAAGTCCAACGCTCTACCATTCGGCCACCCCGGCTCCCCACCAGAAATACAGAAGAAACGCAAGAAAAACTAGCAACAGAACAAACTCCACATACTCCAACTGTCAATAACAACACATAAAAGAAATCAGCTAATCTGCTGAGAGTCAACTTATCCCCCCCCCCCCCCCCCCAAGTAAACCAACAAACAAACCCACAAAAAATCACACCAAAAACCAAAAAAAAAACTACCATCAACAAACCAACCAAAAACTGCATCGAGAAGAACAACTTCAACAACGACTTCACACATGCAAAACCAGGAGAGAATTACATGAGAGGCTGCATCAAGTTTTGGCCATGCTGCACGTCAACGTACATGGCGACCGCTGATCTCCCATTACTTCTGCATAGTGCTCGCATCCAGTATTGATCACAACGAACAACTGTTGATGACCACAGAAAACCGGTGTCTGCAAGGTCTTATTTTAATAATAATAATAATAGTAATGATTTTTTTTAGCACCTATTCTGACGAGCTCTAAGCACTTAACAGACCCCCCCCCCCCCCCACCGCCCTCTCCACACACACACCAAAAACAAAACTACAATATGTACTGCCCCCCCCCCCCCCCCCACACACCTTTTGTTAGCTAAGTCATTCTGCTGTCTCAGTGCCAACCTTTGGGAGGATGTCACTGTGCAGGTTTCTAAATGGTGTAATGCAAGGCTTAAAATCTTCCACCTTTAGCTAAAAATTTTCCTCTGAAGCACTTGCCAAAACACAAACTGCACAGACTTTAGTCTAATTACACGTACATGTATATAATTTTCCTCAAGAGAAAATTGTTTTTCCTTTGGAAGCACTTAAAATCATGCCAAAATGCACCAAATTGCACAGATTTTTGTCTAATTTTTCAAAAATTCCGTCTTTGCAGATGTGTGCTTGTGGTTTAGCCACTGCGTCACAAAATCAGTAAATGCTACACACTTTGGGATCAAGCACCATTTTAAGCTCTGAGCCCACATGTAAAACTCGAGATTGATTTAACCCACGGCTACGGGCCTAACCCAGACCAGGACAAAAGAAACCCCAAAACAAAATTTAAAAAAAAAAAAAAAAAAAAAGGAAGCGAAAAAAGAAAGACAAAAATCCTTCCATAACGGCATAGGCAGCTTGCTGGAATGGACTCGTTTCCTGATTTAAAACAAAAAACAACATAAAATTTAACCTTAGTGCTAGTTTAGTTCGAGGCTAGACTCTAACCCGGGGCTAAACTCCCTAACCCCGACTTTTACATGTGAGCACTGGACTAGTGCTAAAACCACCACAACAGCTCAGAATAAAAATCTTATATACTGGGTATTTCATGTAGTGAAAGTAAGTCCCACCCCAGCCAGCGGCGTGGCATGACTCACTTGGTCTGTATGCAAGAGTCTGAAGTCCTCAGGAGGGTTTGTGATGACGTAGCGTTTAGACGACGGGCTCTTTGCAGATACACTGGTGTCACGGAAGCGGTAGACGCCAATGCAGAGAATGCCGTATGTGCGTAGAGCATAAACAAACAGGTCACCATATTTGCCATTTTCCTGCAAACAAAAAAATAAAAACATAAAAAGGTGATTTTTTTTTTAAAAGACCGCTTGCACAGTAAAACTCTCTTGTACAGAAAAGGTATCCCCACACCTCCTATTCCTATGAATGGTGATTATCAAAAGCTGAACGATAAGAACGCTTGCAGTAAAGAAGTTTTCACAGCCGAGCTTTCTTTGAGTTAAAACTTCAGCCTCTCACGCAGGAGACAGGTCAATCTGAGTAGCTTTCTAAATGCACGTTCAAGATGTGGTAAACATAAACAACTGCAGACTGCACTCAATTAAGGTGGCAGTACAAGCAGCTCAGTGAAGTCATGTGACAGGTAGGGTAACCCAAACACTTAACATCACTAGCATAAAATAATAATAATAATAATAATAATGAATACTGTATAGGCACTGAACCCATTTTTTAGAACTGGCTCAAAGCGCCGGCAACTGAACCCAACTGTGAATCACACGCATCCTCTCACACACTGGACATAAACACATTACAGTCACATGGTGCGAAGAGTCAGCTCGGCTATTTAAGTTTCGGAATTTAGAATTGCATTTATTTTCAAATTTTGTGGGCTGAATATTTCCAAAGCAGAGGGGACGGAGGCCGGAGTACCTGGAGAGAACCCCCAACGATCGGCCCGAATGAACGGTGCCACATACAGAAAGGACAAATCCTTTACCCCGAGTGGGACTCGAACCTGACCTCTCGCATTGGTGACAAAGTCTCTTAACCACTAGACCACCTACCGCCCCAAATTAAATTAGAAAGCGACTTGCATCCATCCATACTTTTGTACTCAGACCACTGAATCCCGGAGAAAAAAATGCCCTGCCTCCTTCCCTAAAAAGTAGACCCTACAGATGAAAGCATCCTTAGCATAAGGAAACACCAACCCCGAACTGGCAAAGTGGCCCGTCAAAGAGAGACAACTGTGCAACACGGCAGCGATCTCTGTTTGCAAGGACGGCCGGCGTGCAGTACCCTCCCCTCATTCCTGCTCCCTCGGCCAGAATTTGCTCCAACTCAGGCGTGGCGCCCCCTGTGATCAGGGTGCGAATCAGCGTCAAGGCATTGTCGTTGAAGTAACTCTGAAACAAGAGGAGTAAGAGTGAGTCTGGAAGAACCAGCAGTAGTTGACAGATATTCTTGTAGGGACTTTTCAGAAGACTGGTGACATCTCTGTCTCATGCATGCTAGCACACGCACGCACGCACACGCACGCACGCACACACACACACACACACAAAATGTACCAGGCATCAAATCTGATGTCAACTTACATAACAATGAAGAACAATGAATAGAGATCATGCTCAGTGGCTTCACAAAAAGAGCAGAAAAGATGCAAAACAGACAATGTGGAGCACGAAAAAATCTTGCTTCCTTTCGCAGTGTCTTCTGAAAGGAAGACATAAGCTCTTCTGAAGAACTGGGTATTTGAAGTTTTATGTTGAAGGCCAGGCATATCCATCAAATCCTGGTTCAAAAGCAAATGGCTCACTTACTGTGCTCATGAGCGAGTCGAGCACACTAACGGCGAACGCTGTGCCACAGGCAAACGGCTGGGTCATGTACAGCTCCGTGTCTGGATCATCATCGTCATCTTGGTCCAGAAACTGTACATTGGAGTCATTTGCTGCAAAAACAAGAAGTGTAAGAATATGTTAAGTCCAACAGTAATTTGATATTCAGCAGGCGCTCGTCAGCTATCTACTGCATATGAAATCACGACAGAGCTGGCAAACTGGCAGGTATTTAAGATTAATCCTTTCACACTTATTAGGGTGAAAGGATTACAAAGAGCGGGTCAGCACCAGTGCATCAGAATAACACTAGAGGACAGCCTACGTAGAACTTTCTGTCTTGTTTTTATTTCAATTCAATTCAAAAATACTTTATTGTCTGTTCTAAAATACATTTTAAAACAGAAAATTGTCTTCAGACACACGCATTCACTCTGCTCCTTATACTATGATCATAATATTAAATAAGTCACACACACACACACACACACACACACACACACACACACACACACACACACACACACACTCAAGGATATAATGCAAAATAATAATTCCTACTCAAAGCATCACAAAATAACCAGATTCATATGCACTGGTAAGGAATGATATTCACAGACAAGGATTCAATGCCACCCATGCACTTAATAATATAGATGATCCACAGGTTTACGTACCAAGTTCTGTGATGAGAGGAATGTTGCAGCCAGACACGGAGTCCCGTCTAGTTGGCGACATATTAGCACTTCCCATGGCCGAGAATCCAGCTGGCATGAAAGCTGTCGACAAATGCCATGTTGCTGTACTCACTATAGTTTATCAAAAGAATTACAATCCCATACCAACTAATATTTAAAAAAAAAAAAAAAAAAAAAAAGTTGGGGCACCAGGTGAAGAGGTGGGAGACTTCTTGTTACTGGTACTGTAAATTGCTGAATGTACCCGTAACATATTCAAGCAAATCAAACAGAGGTGTGTCACATGCTCTCACAAAAAACCCCAGATATATTCTTGTTTTGTACCGATAAATGTAAAAGGAAACATATTTTTAATTAGCCAGCAAATCAACAGCTCCCAAACTGTGGAACTCTCTTCCTGAGTCAGTAAAGGAGGCAGTCAGCATCACCGCATTCCTGAAGCGCATGAAGACTCATCTCCTCACTGCATCACCCCAGTAGTCATCTGCACGTTTTTCCTTTTGTTTCTTTTGTTACACTATCTTTCTTTTAAAAGCTTCTCCATAAGCGCCGTGAGCACTCAGTTAGGGTGGAACTATGCGCTATACCAAGTCTCCATCATCATCATCAGAAAAAACAACAAACAAGCAGAATGTCAATAATCAAGCCGAATCAAGCAGGTGGAAACATTCACCTGGTGTTGGTGCCGCAGCCTGCAGAAGACCGATGCTGTCATCGAAGGTCATGGCCTTGATGTTGAGGGAGCAGAGGATGGCCTCCTTGTCGACCAGGTTTGGGTCATCTAAGTTTTTATCCTTAGCCGAGACTATCACGCACATATCGCACAGGTTGATGTTGACTGCTCGCAGGTTTGCTCGGTTCAGTGGAGAGCCCTTGAACGCAACAAAAGCATTAAACCACTGTTGTGTGTTTCTTTTATTTTTGTCATAGTACATGTGATAGTGTTACCACTGTCAACGCCAAAATTTAACCACAATAACGTTGACTGGAAAATATGGCTGTTCTCTGTATCTGTGAGCTGGGGAAGCATAACCAAAAATGCACACAAATGTGGTAACAGATAAGAATCATAATAATAATAATAAATAGTATTTATCGAGTGCGTTATCTCAAAGCAAAGCAACTCATAGCGCCACACACACACACAGATACACACACACGCACTTACACACACACACAGCCCAGCCTGATGCAGATATACAGGTAGGCTGAGACATTAAAATAAAGTATCCAAAAACTGCTCTGCACGTTAAAATACACAACAACCAAGCCATACCGGCAATATTGACAACTTGGGGAAATTCTGTAAGGTTTTCCATTCCCGCTGGAGATAGTCAAGGTTGCCAACTATGACGCAGTGACGCAGTTCGTGGTAGTGGAAGTTGCTGGCTCGAAGGGGCATCACCAGATTGCGCAGACCAATGAGAGGAGAGCTTGCATCAGCAAACAAGCAAACCACAACGTGGTTGGTCAGGCCTGTCAGCATGGCCTGGTTTCGGTCCTGGAAATTCAGCGAGAGAGAGAGAAAAAAAATGATTAGCAAGAATATCAGCAGAACCTTTCCAAAATTAAGACCCTAGATGCATAAAAATCCACCCTCACCAATCCAAACACATCCCCCCCCCCCCCCAACACACACACACACAGAGCTGTACATGAGGAACCACTTGTAACAGACCCTAACAGCAATTTCAAATACCCAACAAATTGATGCTAGAATTTTGAACAGCTGCAGGTCTTTACAGTTGTTTTTCTTTTGACAGGGGGAAACTTGGTCTAATAGGTAGAGCGTCGGATTTAGCCGCTGCGCTACTGAACGGCCGTCACCAATGTCACGGCAATGAAGCGTGGGTTCGAGCCCAGGTCGAGCTTGTGATATGCGATACCGGTTTTTCCTGGCTGCCGGGCTGCTCACTGGGGGTTTCTCTCCGGGTTATCCCGCTTTCCTCCCCCAGCAAAATTGCAAAATTGTTAAAATATATAAAACTAGAGAGGCAAAAGCCTCCATGGCTCCCTTGTGACAAGGGTCAAGGTCATTCACACAAGTGTATGTTTGTAAAGCTCTTATCACTATCTATCATCATGGCAAGTAAAGTGTCTCTGGCGTTCCGAGTTCCTGGCAATATTACAATTTTCCCCCAAACAGTTTGTATGACCTTGACCTTGAGTCAAGGTCATTAAAATGAGATCACCTCAATGTCTGTTATTATGCCAAGTTTGACGCCTCTAGTATTTGTAGTTCCTCTGAAAACGGTAATGTTAAAATTCACAACAGACAGCTTTAATGACCTTGACCTTCAGTCAAGGTCATTCAAAAAGGTAGGTCTCATTGCGGTCTATCATCATGCCTTGTTTGGTGCCTCAACTGTTTGTTGTTTCAGAGAAAATGCCAAGGTTAAAGTTTCCCCAAAACAGCCTGCATGGCCTTGACCTTGACTAAAAGTGATTGAACACAGGTATGTCAGTGAAGGTGTTGGCCAATAACTATCATCATGCAAAGTTTGATGCTTCTGGTTCTTCTAGATTCTGAAAAAATGCAAAAGCAAAAATTTCCAAACAGACTGCTTTAATGACCTTGACCTCGGGTCAAGGTCATTTAAAATGGTTTGTGTGCATAGGTCTTTTCACTGTCTATCACAAGGCCAAGTTTGGCGCCTCTGCTGTTTGTTATTTCTGAGAAAATGCCAATGTTAAGGTTTCACAAAAATAGCTTGTATGGCCTTGACCTTGACACAAGGCCATTGAATACATGTATATCTGTAAAGCTCTTATCAATGTCTATCATCATGCAAAGTTTCAAACCTCTGGTCTTTGTAGATTCCATGAAAATGCCAATGTAAAATTTTCAAACACAGCGTTAGTGACCTTGACCTTGAGTCAAGGTCATTCAAAATGATATGTTTTGAAAGGTCTTATGGTTGTCTATCAGCATGCAAAGTTTGGTGTCTCTGCTGTTTGTAGTTTCTGAGAAAACGACAACGTTAAAGTTTTCTGGACACACACACACACACACACACACACACACACAGACAGACAGACAGACGACGGAGGGCTATTACATAGACTCCCATTGTTACACAAGGGAGCCAAAAAACCAGGAAGGATAGGTATTGGGTCGCGCTGCATCGCACTGCATCGCGGCGACGCGCTTCCCCCAGGGAAAGCAGCCTGAATTTCACAATGACAATAAAGTAGTTAAAAAAAAAAAAAAAACCCCAAGGGAGGTGTTAGTAGCTGCCCACACAAAAGCAGAAGACGCAGACTCTTTCCTCCTCATCACTGCTTCACTGTTGATAAGCAAAAAAATACACTAACCATGATGACTTCATGTATGGGATGGTCTGGACACCAGTGGAACATGCCGGTGGAGTCGAACTTGCACGGCTCTTCAGCACTGTCAGTAGTGGGAAGTGATGCCATGGAGGGTATCAAACTTGGTGTCTCTCTGGAGGAGTCATGTGACATTGCAGAGCTTCGCCCGCTGGCAGGTCTGAGGAGCACCAATACGAGAGTACTTTCTTCAGACGAGGTCTACTTCAAAACTTACTGCCGATTTGGTAAGATGAATGTATGTACGAAGGAAAGTATTCAACAAACACTCATTCACATGAAGTCCTGAAAACTGTTGTACACTACATACAATCCTACATGGAACTAATTAAAAAGTTCCTCGAGTTTATGTGTGTATGCATGACTGTTCATGAGTATATGGCATGCGGGTTTGGTCCTTTGATGGCTGTGGATAGCATCTGCAAAAGTGGCAATACAGTTTGATTTTCAGCACTACCGGACAGCAGAATTGCATTGTACATGTACATCACATCTCTTACATGACAGAGGCTGCAGCAGCAACAACGGCAGCAGCTTTGCTGGCGGTGTCCGCCTTCGGAAGTGCTTTCTCTTTCGCTGAAATCAAGAATTACATGGTCTCTCAGAAATGTATGCAACAAAAACAAAAAATTCAAAACCCACAAACCAACAGATAAAAATATAAGCGCTCTTTCAGTTTTGTCGCGCCAACCTTATGGAACCCTCTACCCACGAGTCTGAGAAATGCACCCAGTCTATCTGTTTCCAAAGCAGTTTTAAAACATTCCTACCCCGGGTATTTCCGCAAAACCTGCCAGTAATTTCCTGTGTAATTTGTCCGTTTCACCACTGTACGTCTGTCCGTTTCTGTCAAATGTGCGTGAGTGTCTGTGAGTGATCGGCGCATTGAGTTTTAGTCTAAAGAAATGTGCCCTTCAAATACAATTTATTATAATTATATAACTGAATACGTTTACAGTACTCACCGTTATCACCACCCCCTAAGTCCGTCCGCTGCAGAGCTGTAACAGCAAACGATTCACCACAGCATTTGAGTGTTGAAGAACAGTATCGCTATGTACTGAACATTTACCAAATGCAAATTTTTTTTTATCATACTGAGTTACATTAACACATTCAGTCTGCAGATAAGAAATAAATCAGGTCGTACACGATATGGAAAAGCTGTTTCAATGATTCAGCCAGCTGTCGCACGGCTACATGCGCCTGCATTGTACATGTATATTAACACGTCAACAACTATAGCACAAAGAGTCCATGTGGCACACTCTCTCGTATTCAAAAACGTTTATGTGGTGCCCATGTTCACGCAGCAGGAAACGTTATTACATAAGGTATGCTGTAAACCTGTGAGAATCAATACAATATGTCACAAAAAATAGAGTTCACAATGAGGTGGACTCAGTTTAGGGAAAAATACACCACATGAGTTTGTTAATTTCGACCCAAAAACTGCTCCTTGACCATTGTAAAAAATGCCACCTCAGGGTACAGGATGCAACTTGATGTACGCCAATCTCAGGCGATAAAAGAGGGATTAGCGCCATCTTCCGGTGCTCTAGTCTGAGAAATGTTTCGATCCCTGGAAATGCCTGGTATACATATATATACTCCTCAACAGATTGCCGCAAGGTACCTGTACACGACACAGCAATAGTACGGGCGTAGTAGGAAAAACGTGTGATATCCGCAAGGTTTTTGAAAAGTTGTATGTGCATCGTAGGACATTAGTACAGTATCGGCAAGGTGTCTGTAAGGCAGCTTTAGAATTACCACTGCTGCCGTACGATTTTTAGGCAACTGTCCCCCCGAAAAAAGGTTTTCGCTTAAACATTGTACAGCGACCGTAACAATTGTATGGACACTATGAGGTGACTTACTGTGGCTGTGCGACGCTGGATGTGGCATGTCTATGGTTTCGAAATTTTTTTAAAACTCAGCGTTATAATCTGCCGCAAACCCGCACGGCGTACAAGAATCCCCACGGATGCCTTGGAACGGCCACAGCGACCGTGCGGACACCCCAGGATTTCGATAATTACGGGCGCCCTAAGATTCTTTATGTGACTGTAGCATAAAACTTGCAGTTTTTCGGTCAAAATTAACACACTCAGTGGTATATTATATGTAATCAGTCCACCGGATTGGGAAAATTATTTACATCATGTACAATGCTTCTACAATTAAAATGCAGTATGGCATACCTGGAGCATAATACTTGTACTTTATAAATATCAAAGTTTCTCAGTAACATCTCCATGCAGTCATGGAATTTTGTTGTAACTGAATTCTGAGAGTAGTGCAGGATGACACGGATTGTTCAAACGCAGCCTTGGAGTAAAGCCTGAATTCCACGATACCATTTTGCTTTGCACTTCGGTAGAAGAAAATAGTTTTGCATTTTGTGTCTCCTTGTCCGCTATCCTATACTATATATATATAAGATTTTTAAAAAAGGTCAAACTCCACTACCCTGTTAGATGGTAAATATATCTGGAAACAAGTATGGGGTTATTCTGGAGACGTGTTGCAGGTGAAAATTCATCAACCTATGTAACATTCTCATTATCTCATGATCTAATTTGCACACACACACACACACACACACACACACACACACACACACACACACACAAAATAAATAAACGTATAAAAAATATACACACAGAAAATGTAAATGAAACACATCATGCAGACAATACTGAATACAAGAAACATTGGCCATAATGTGTATTACAATGTAATAATAATTCTTGCATATTGTATCTATTGTCCATTAACTACGTAAGATCACAAAAGTGCATTACTGCTCCTAACTAAGGCAATAGTGAGACTTAGTAGGGCTTCGTACGGAGAACTTCGCTGAGCAGCGTAACCCACTTGCATGTAAATTAGGCACGTTACGGGTACCATTAGCTAATCGCAGCGCATAAGCAGCTCGCGGCCTCTGCCGTGTGAGCCTAATTTACATGTAAATGGGTTACGCTGCTCAACGAAGTCCTCCGTACGAAATCCTACTAAGTCTCACTACTGCCAGTGTACAGTTTCCTATTGCATATACCATCATGTTTCATCTATTTCCTATTCTGAAAGCCAAGAAAACAATAACCAAAATGAATAAAACAGAAAAAACAAAAACACAAAACACAAACAAAGAAAAAACGTTGCTGAACTTCTCATTGCCTTTGTAAAGTTTCTTTCATCCATAATATATATATAGCCACTAACATGAAATATGACAGTTCACAGACACAGAGGTGCAAGTACAGAGGTATCCCAAAACCTGAAAACTATTTTCCTGAAACAAAAAACCTGAAACTTTTTTTGGGGGGAGGGGGGGAAAGAGCTAAACCTGAAACTAAATTTTACACGGCTTCTGAACTTAGTATACTGTAGAAAATATTGTAAGGTTTGAAAAGTATGAAAATGATAAATAATATGCGATATGTATACAGTTCTCCTTTGATGGCTTACAGCAGTTCAACAGTCTCCTTGTTATACATGTACAATAAAACCTCTAATTAAAATCCGTCCAAAAATGTCCCCAAACTGAAAATTATCGTTTAAGAATACTGCTAGGCCAGAACACTGACTTTCAAAATCTTTCCAAGCCGGAATTCTGGCATACGCCAGAACAACTTGCACCCCTGCAGACATAATTATAAGCTATATCCTTCACTTCTAGCAAATTCTGGAAATGGAGTACGTTGCTGACAGCTTCCCTCTCATCAAACCATCTGCAGCAATACCTGTGATGATTATCCTTTTCCTTTTCACAAACAGTCTTTTCTCACCTTTGAATCCTTTAAACTTTTTAAGGTTGAGCTGTTTTGAAACTGAAATTAACCACCGTTTCATGTTTTAACCAGAATGGCAAGGCGACAGTTAATCAGAGACAGGGGCACTTGCCAGTATATACTTCATTTAAATCTGTATACATGCAGAATATTTTCTATGCGAACTAAACATACTCTGTGTGTGTGTGTGTGTGTGTGTGTGTGTGTGTGCTTGCGTGCATGTGTGTGTGTGGGCGGTGTGTGTGTGTGTGTGTGTGTGCGGTGTGTGTGTGTGTGTGTGTGTGTGTGTGTGTGTGTGTGTGTGTGGGAGGAGGGGGGGGGGGGTGCGGGGTGTGTGTGTGTGTGTGTGTGTGTGTGCGGTGTGTGTGTGTGTGGGGGGGGGGGGGGTGTGCGCGTGTGTGTGTGTGCATGCACGTGTGTGACGGTGTGTGTGTGTGTGTGTGTGTGTGTGTGTGTGTGTGTGTGTGCTGAGTGCCAATGCAGAATAAAGAATTGGTCAAAAGAGGAACTGGTGCAGGGTATTACTAAGTGTAAAGAGGAATAATGTGCACACAAAACACTAAACAAGGAGGAATGGCCCCATCCCATAAAGTTGTTTCTCCAAATTTCATGCTATTTTATCTGTTTTGTTGTTTGTTGTTGTTGTCAGTTGTTTTTCTTTCTCTCTTTAAGTGTGTAAGACCTATCAAAGACATCAGACCCACCACGCTATAGCGGATCTAGAATCTTAGGAGACAGAGAGAGCTGACGTCAAATCTGTGAACGCAACATTTGACATCAGCATCACTGAAGCTGTCTTTTGACACTGTGACAGAGGGTGCTTGTTCATGTCTTGTGGTTTCCCTGTTGGTGTTGTGACTTCCCCCGACAGAATTAATTTTGTAGAGGGCTGGTGAAATGTCAGAGGCAATGACGATATTTTCAGATTTTGTTTGTGACCTTAACAATGGACGTCCGCCTCACGAACGTCGTCTGACAGAGGATGCATGTTCATGTGTTGTGATTTCCCTATTGCTTTTGTTACTTCGCTGACTGAATAAATTTTTACATAAAATCTGGAAGATCTAGAGGGCTGGTGAAACTAGGACTTGAATGCCTTGGATTGTACTTATGAAATTGCAAAATTGGAACCCTTTGGGCCGGTGCTTTTCCCAGAAACCTGAAAAAATATGTGTAGCTAAAGTCTCTGTTATTCTTAAATATTCAACAGTGCAGTAGTTCCTGTAATATGTGCAGTTGTCACACTTGACAACAACGCCAGGATGATGACTAATTTGAAGCAGTCTTTCCATAGCTAGTCGGCCTTACATGCAAACCACACCTACATAAGAATTTTTTTTTTTTTTTTACACAAATCTGTCAAGAGCTACAGAGCTGTGCTACAAACCTATTCAGTATACTTGGATGAACTTCCAAAGTCGCTGAAATGAAGGCATTTGAACAACTTTTTCGTAAAAATATGTAACATTTTTTTTTTTTAATTGGCGATAACTCCTCTAAAAATGCGGCAAGAGAAAAATCGTGAAAAGTCAGCCTGGAGAATGTGACTTTCAATTTTATCTCAAAGTACCATGCCCTTCAACGGAGTGGTTTAGGATCTAGCTACAATTACATTGATCCGCACGCACACACACACACACACACACACACACACACACACACATCGCACAACTCCCGCCGAAAAGAACATAACAGCATAGTGTGCACATAAGGTGTCTATGACGCAGATTTCGTTACGTCACTGTGTGCGTGAAAGTACGTCTTGTCCGGAGAAACGTCACAGTCTTGTTTTGTATCACCGAAACTTGCTGCTGCGCACAGCGAAATCTGCTCCATCCCATAAGGTTGTTTCTCTATAGCAGCGATCGTCAAATGCGCTCGCCCGCTCGCTTTCACTACCAAATTTACCGTCGGGCGAGTGAAAGCTCCGGTAGCGGTAGCCCGAATGGCGAGCAGGAATTCTGAGATGAATCAGAACCTGGCAGCCACTCCGGTTTCCAGAATTTTTGGGGGGGCTACCAGTTTTGTTCCCGAATGGCTACCATGGTCCTGACACATTTGACGATCGCTGTATAGAGAAACAACTTTTAAAAAGAGGAATGAATGAATCAGCATGAAAGGTGCATCATGCACACTACAATGTGCGACACACAGTGAGGAAATGTGAGAAAAAGCGATGGTCAGAATCTGTGAGATGCATGCCAGAGAAAGAATACTGTAAGAAAAGACGGACACAGGAATTAAACAGAACTCTATCTTCTGGAGACGAAAGTCAGCTGACATTGTTTTCTAACACAACCTATATGATACGTGGCTCAAAAAAGCAAGTAAATCACACCAGGGTTTTTTTTTTTTTTTTTTTTAAAGGAACAGTGTAAGCCTGTACAAGTGACAACACTGCATGACAATCTCAGTAAAGGCCGTTCTTAACCGGGCGAATCACCAGTCCGGCAAACTTGTTCGGCGAACTGTGTATTGTATACGAACAGGGCGAGCGCGCACACGTACGCAGTTCCAGAGGTTTGGCCGAACTAGTTCTCTTTTTTAACCGACCGTTAATGATATGCAGTCATCACCCGAACAAGGCGGAAGTTGACACAATCGTAAACAACCAAAATGGCCGCCTTCGTAGACCGCGCAGTCCTGTCCTTATAATGTTTATCTGGACAGTTCCATAAACACGGGAACTGTTCCCACAAGTCGACAAACAGCATAGTTTCCTCTTCATTGAGGGAAATGTCAAGTGAGTCGATAGCCGCCATGCCGTCCGCCATTTTCCTCAACTTTGTACATGCGCACAACAGCTCTCCCCGAGCAACCAATCAGAGTGCAGGATCGGCCAAAGGATCGCGAGGGTTCCCATGACACGCTGTGCAGACCTCAAACCTAGTTCGGCGTACCTTTCGAACCAAGGTTTGCGAAGAAGTGTTCGGTCGGTTAAGAAACAACGTGCGCGAATCTAGTTCGCCGTACTCTTCGAACCTAGTTCGCGAACCAAAAGTTCGCCCGGTTAAGAACGACCTTAAGGCATTTACTTCACAACTAAGCTGAGTAGCCTGCACAAGAATTGGACAGTACCGAAACGTCAGCCACGAAGACAATACTGAAGAAGTACGACAGATAATGCAGCCATGAGACAACTCGACAAGAAAAAACAAGAACTGGAAGAAAAATTCAATACCTAATACCGCAGCAGCACCCTTCTTGAACATTGCCACTTTGGAGAAAAGTAAAGGCAGTATATCATTCAACTACGTATCTCATAAACTTCTCTAAAAACAGGAAAAGAAAATGGACTACTGGTGTAACACCCCAAGCTAAGTAATGTGTTGAAAAATTCCACCACCAGTACAGTAACGGTGTGTACATTTTTACATGTACATGATATAACAAAGTGCAAAATACACGTTAAAAGCATGATGCTACTTGATAAAAAAAAAAACCAAAAAAAACTACAAGTACAATGTAGAATCAACTCAGAGCTGATGTCCGTATCTCGGCAGATCACCAATCACACCAACATATGGACAAGTTTCCACTTCCCCTTTTCTGCTCAATTACAACACTCACCCGCTGGAAGAATGGTCATGAAGAACATACACTCACACGCAAAGTATACTTGACAAATTTAGTTTCTGGCACAGTACGCAGGAGAACAGTCTGAAGTTCACAATTCTTTGCACAGTACGTCATGACAGGCTAAAGAACGGTATGGCAAGCGAAACTTCCTTATTTTTACCCAGTCACATGACACATGGCCTAAGAGTTCAATTTTGCGACATCTGTGGTTTCCAGGTGAGTCTAAAGGGATCTGAAATTTTTTTGTGTGTGGTAATGATGGCCATGAAATTGCCTTAAAAAAAGAAGTTTTGATTGCTTTCATTTGTAGGAATTCCCTTCTAATCCATTTGATTCAGCCACAAACCGCAAATGTTATTAAATTGAACTTTTGGGTCGTGCATCACGTGACTGGGTAAAATATGGAAGTTTCAACCGGCCCCCGTAGTGTAGTGGTTAGCACTTTGGACCATGGATCGGGAGACCCGGGTTCGAGTCCCAGCTGAGGCAAGTGGGATTATTCCTACCTAGGTCGGCTCCTACCCAGAGCAGGTGTGCTATGGGCCCAATGGCCCAATGCCACACAGCCGAGATTCACCCACTTCACGGGTGTGACTTTGGGGGTGCTTCTTTTGGTATGACACGTCTTATGATGTGGATGATTACACAGCCGGCACCGCAGTTCCCCAGCCTGGTTAATGCCGGGATATTTATGACAGGAAGCGTGGAATGAGGCCCTGTCCCAAAGTCCCAAACCACATGGACCTCCATAGCATCATCTTACCGTCATCCTCATCTCCATCATCATGCATAATAATAAAAATTGCCCCAGGTTCCGAGCCCTCCGTGGATTCCACCCATTACCTGGAAGGAACACCACTGGAACTGGCAAGAGTTGGAGCAGCAACAAAAAAAAAAAAAAAAAAAATGAAAGTTTCACTTGCCATATATTTCTTTAGTTTATCGTGACTCACTATGCACACAATTGTAAACTTGTGACTGTTTTCTTGCTTACAGTGCCAAAAGCAAATTTGTCAAGTTTATTTAGCGTGGGACTGTACAATGAAGAAATACAAAGCCTCCTTCACACATTAATAAAATGCTTTGACGTTTGCACTTATACAGAGTTCAGCTCCAGTGAAATTCACATTGTTTAGATCTTGTAGCCCCCTACATTCTGTACATTACCTGTGTACCAACTAAGATTTATACACGACTGAGATGGAATGGCCCTTCTCGGCTTTAACTTCCGTTCGATTGCTGAGAAAAACACCAGTTTAAAATGCAGAAAAATACAGCTTGCTAACATCATTCAGGAAGAACTTTACATGTTGGCACCATCTTCGTGCCAGAGAACCATAGTAATTTAGATGTCATAAGATGTCTGTTATAGGTGCTGTATAACATTTTGCTAAGTCGCCACGAGAACCCAACATCAGTCACACCAACAGAGTCAAGGTATTCTTAAACAGATAAGATGATCCATGTATTTCTCATAAACTGCTAAGCAATTTGTTTCTGTCTGGCTGTCAACGAAAAAAAACACACACACAAACACACACACAAGAACCACTGTCCCTCTACCACCCACCCCAATGCAAGTACTTTAAATCTTACAATAAGTCAAAATATAATTTTAAAGCTTTGACCACAGAGATTGCCGCTTTCTGCAACACTCGTCGGTTAAAACACACCACTTCAAATCCAAACATTAGTGGAGTGCTGTAAACACACTGACACAGACGTCATATTTGTGGAACGGCATGCCGCACTCTGCGTGTTAATCCAAGGCGGGCAGCATAACCATGCTCTTCACTCTATCCCAATCATTGTAAGGCCCACACACCCACACCCCCACCCACCCAACTGTATGGCCTATGACTCACAGGAAAACTTCAACAGAACTCTGTGCAACTAATGTGAGATCCACTTACATAAAGATTTTTTTTTTTTTTTAATTAATCCTGATTTTGCTGCAAAAAATTTCACGCCAACAGAACATCATCAGCAGAATATCCTTTTAAACTGTTTTGTCCAAACCACCCTATTTACTTGAGCTTAGTCATCAATATGTAAGCTGATGGCGCAAGAGGGAAAAGGGGTTAATATGCAGGATAATGACACAAACATAACCCGTGAATAAAAACAATCAAACACATGTGTAACTTACATGGTCGACACTTGCACTTTTTAATGGCTCGTACATCTGTGACATCGCGGTGACAGTTCTTGCAGTAATAAAACGCCCTGGAAAGCAAACAAGGTTTGAGAACGAGAGGTTTCCAGCGCTATGATGGTGTTTGTTTAAAGTTTCAGTTTCTGGTGTGTAGCACTGCGACTTCCTTTGATGCAAAAAGGGTGGGTGGGTGTTTGGGGGTTTAATGTCCTTTTCCACCACATTCAGATGATACCAAAGATGGGGCAACGATGAAAAAGCCAGCACAAATATCTGGCTCCAGCCAGGATCCTTTAAAAAAAAAAAAGTGAAGACATTTAGTAATGAAAAAGATTCAAGACAAGGGTGATAAGCATAGTATGAGGCACCATTCACTCAGGCTGACCATCGGGGGGTACTGGTTCTCCAGCTCCCCCCCCCCCCCCCCACCCACCACCACCCCCCCCTGCTTTGGAAATGTGCAACCCACAAAATTCAAAACTAAATGCAGTTCTAACATTCCAAAATTTAAACTGCTGAGCTTGTCCTTTGCACCACAAGACTGTAATGTATTCATGTCCAGTGTGTGAGAGATTGCATGTGATTCACATGAGCGAGCATGTTCGGTTTAGCTCACAGCACTTTGAGCCAAATATTTGGGATAAAGGGTCCCTATTAATGTGATTATCATTATTATTACTATTGTACATGTTCCTCCTTAAAATTTCAATATCAGAAATTCACTTCTTCTTGTCAGTGACACCCAAGGCTTTGGGGACCTCAAGGATCTCCACAGGATTTTATTTTTAGTTGATTTTTGGTATTGTTTTACCCAGAAAACACCAGAGAGACAAAATGCATCCGATTACCTTTTCACCTCCTCCGCGGACTCCGCGATGAAGAAACCCTGAGTGGCATTCTCGATGCGCACCTTGGGCCCAGGGTTAATCGCTAGGGTGCTTTCCCGTGTGTCCTCCTGACGCACTTCGATGGCTGCCAAGAGCAGCTTCAATTTTGTGAAACACAATCTGCAAACATATTTATAACTCTTAAGAGCCCAAGCCCGACCACCCCCTGCCCACTACATGATAAGACTGGTTAGAAAGAACAAGCCACTGCACACCAGTAGCAGCCACTTCAAGCCACTATTCACGCAAGGCGTGGGCCTTCCCATCTAGGCCTGAGACCACTGCAGATTGCATAATAGTGGCTTGAAGTGGTTGCTAGTGATCTGAAGGTTTTAAGTAAAATTGTGATTTTTTAATGGGATTTTAACTCTTTCCGGACGAACGGCCGCATATGCGGCCCTACCGCGCACATCGGTTTCAGACGAACAGCCGCATATGCAGATCATGATTTTTTTTTTGACAACATTACTAACAAGAAAGTTGAAGTTTCAGCAATAGCTGCATAAATATGTTAGTAAACTACCCTGAAAATTTCAAGTCTGTATTTTGTTTTGTTCTTTTTTATTTTTATTTTTTTGAACCTCACAAATCGGCCCAACTACATGGGATGGAAAATCGGCCCGTCTTGGATGAGTTAAGTGGTATAGAAATATTTTGCTGACAGGTGAAGGTCATAACCATGGTCAAGGCAAACTGAAAAGCTCAGTTCAGGTTTGTTCACTATCACCACCAACGTTTATATAAAAAAAAAGGAACATGCCCACACACACAGGTGTACACCGCAAAAACGAACAAAAGAACAAAATGAATGCATGGATACATACACCCACACACGTGCGACTGCACTTGAGATTATTCTGCATTTACAGCTTCTTGTCAACTTCTGTAATGCACGATTAACTGAACATAAGTTCACAATCATGATCATTTTCTGACGCCACCTGGAAGATGCGCAGGTACAGAAACTGTATTCAGTAACTTACTCTGCGGCCTCAGGGAAGGTGAGTCCGTTGAATGCACTTGACAGGTACTCCGTGTACATCTCCATCGCTGTACCCCGCATGTAGTCAGTCTGCCATTGTGGCATGTCAGGTGTCTGCACATATATGTTACCAACCATGTCTGTATCACCGAGGATATGACTAGACAGGTCTAAAGCTACCACTGTTTAATCACTGTATCATTTGTAGTCTATTTGGTGTTTGGCGAAAGTCATCAGACCTTAACCTTAAGAAAGCAGATAAAACACCATTGAAGTACCTGTGTGCCTTGTTTTAATATCCATGCATCCATTCACGCCCACTCCCCCCTCCCCCTCTCTCACACACACACACGCACGCACGCACGCACACGCGCGCACACACACACACACACACACACACACACACACACACACACACACACACACACACACACACACACACACACAAGCACACACTGACTACTGAGGAACCTAATAAATGAATGAAACTTATCATAATAAAGCAACTGGAACAAGAATCAACTGCACAATTATCTGTTAAAGCAAACCACAGGTGTTATCTTCTGAAATTGAACAAATTCATAATAAGTTGTAAGACGAAGAGATCTTCCATAATTCAGAAATGAATCCCCCCCCCCCCCCCCAAAAAAAAAAAGAAAAAAAGAAAAGCCAATCAACTGTTAGTTACACAAGTGTACTTTATACAACACAACTACTGGTGCGATAACTGTTGTAATAAGTGTAGACAATTTTCTAGTAACAAGTTAGTGTCACGAACACCTGGCTTACCCACATAAAATCAAAACAACGTCTCTGAAAAAACCAGATCAGATCCCTCAGATAACATGAACATGAAACTGAGTAACACTGATCAGCAATGCGCAGGTTAAGAAGATCAGGTGGAAAATGTATACACTGAAGTGTGTGTGTGTGTGTGTGTGTGTGTGTGTGTGTGTGTGTGTGTGTGTGTCTCTCTCTCTCTCTCTGCATGTGTGTGTGTGTCTCTCTCTCTCTCTGCATGTGTGTGTGTGTGTGTGTGTGTGTGTGTGTGTGTGTGTGTGTGTGTGTGTGTGTGTGTGTGTGTGTGTGAGGACAAGCATGCTACAATAAAGAACGCAGGTGAATATTCATGTCACTTACGGGTTTGTAAGAGCGCATGGTGAAGAGGTTGGCCATGAGCGTGGAGAAGCCTGGAGCCAGACAGCTCTGAGCGATGAAGCCCAGCTTCAGTTCCGCCACACACACAGCATCGTCCCCGCGCTTCCAATCCCAGCTTGGAATGTTCAGCAGGTATGCCTGGAAGCAATTCAAAAGCATCATGATTACCAAGCAATTTGAGATGTACTTTCCAAAATCCCATTCCCACTGAATGTACATACATATACATGTACCTCCCTACCCCCCCCCCCTCCAACCCCCACTCCCAACACCCCCACACAAAAACATAAAATTAAAAAAAATACAGGTAGATGGGAGATGCTGCAGCCCAGTGACACATTTTCCTGATGAGAAGCATCACAAATGTCGTGAAATGTGGATAATAAGAAAAAAGAAAGAAAGAAGAAGAAAAAAAACCAAAAACTGACGCAGGTATTTTAGTCTTACAATCCATTCTTTTGTTCTAAACAGAACAATTACTCTATGCCTCTGTGCCTACAGATATCATGTGAGAGAGAGACTGACTAAAAACCTCACTGAAGAGCTACACAAACAGTTAAAACAGTTTATAAAGAGTCAATTTCATCCATTAACTCTTTGACGACGAAGCACAATTTCTAACACGCGATTTCCTATAGGAAATCGCGTGTTAGAAATTGTGCTTCGTCGTCAAAGAGTTAAACTCCACACACACACACACACACACACACACACACACACACACACAGAGGTGAAACCAATTTGTATCACACATACCAGCAGAACCTCCCCAACTGCTAAAATTGACACATAAATTCACACATTAGTCCACGACCTCTGACCTTGTTGTGGTACTGCATCAGCTGTACAATGACCTTGATGTCCGAGTGGTAGTTCTTGATGGAGATGACGCGCATGATGTTGGCCGCGTCCTCCTGGTCTGGGTCCTGACAATACTTGTTCGCCAGCACAAGACACGCATCTGCTTGCCGGATCTGTTAAACACCATCATAAAATCAAAACCAAACCAACACACACACACACACACACACACACACACACACACACACACAGGTCCGTTTCAAGCTTTGTTTCTCTCTTCAAAGTCTCAAAGGCATTTTTATACTTCGCTAGTTTTTTTGGTTTTTTTTTAACATTACTTTTGGCCGTGAATGTGTAGCATAGCCTACAGGTTGAACAGTGAGCTGGCTTCATATCAGCGCAATGCAAAGAAAACTGTCTGTAAAGAACACGAAGTCACAACCAAATCTAAGCAAAACCAGACTCAATATACCAGCAATATCACACATGTATAACGAACGATACAGGAAGGTCAATACAAATCCCTAGACCCGATTACAACATACACATGGCAGCTTACCCGAACTCGTTCAAGATCATTGGCATCCATGACCGAGCCCTGGAAATACTCCACTTGTGTGAAGTGACGTTTTAGCAACCCCTCCAATTCCAGATCTGGCAAACCTCTGGAAACATGTACAATAAACTTTCGCTTAGAGTAAATAATTCACTAAACTTTATGTTAAACTATTTAACTATTATGCATCAAGGCATCTGTGGCTGCAGGATAAACTATTCTGACTTAAACTGAATTAACCCATTCTCCATTGCCCCCCTCCCCCCACCCCCAACGAAACAGTACAAGTAACTGTTCTTACCGTACACTGTTTCTATAGTAATGCATACCACTGTCAATTTTTTTTTTTTTTTAAAGTTACTAATGGAGACTATGACTGATGAGAACATATATTCCTGTGTACCCATACTTAAAAAATGAGAAAAAATAGAAAGAAAAAAGAATTAACCCACTCTATCTGAGCTACGACTATCTGCTTACATTTTACCTCCCTTTCCAACGTGTCTGCTGTCAGGTTTCCTTGGCAACCCGCTGAAGGTGATGCCAAAGTAAAGCACAAAACCTAAGCAGCACTTCCCCTAAATGTAAGGTCATTTAGCTCACACTATATCACCAGGCAGCTGATGTCAGATGTATGATCGTAGAATGAGTGTAAAAAGGATTAAATCAAATTATAGTGGCATCCCTCAGGATGCGACTGTAGAGCTCTGCGTAGCTGTCGAACGCTAAAGAAGAAGAAAAATTATAAATTTTAGGTTCATATCAATTTTTTTTTAAATTTTATTTCAACTTCTGCATTTGATCTGATTTGAGGACTTTAACGCTAAATAGGAAAATGGGAGGAACACGGCACTATAAATGTAACCTTGTGCACAGCCTTCATTTTCATACTTACTTGTGAAGAAAGACGATTTCCACGTCCACATCTTCTCGGTCTTTGTGAAGGAAATCTTTCAGAAAGTTGAGCACTGTTTCATATGTGATGTGTCCACAGACGACGACATGTCTGAAATAAAAGCATCATCAAACCATCGGTCTATGTTCAGTATGAGTAACAGTCATCTTTGACAGCAACTCGTAAGGACCCATGCAAAAATGCGATTTTTGCTTGAAATATTCATATTACTAGTACCCACTTCAAGCCACTAATTCGCATGGGAAAAAGAAGAGAGGCCAGCCTCGCAACAGCTGGAGGCAGGACACTGAGGCAGAGCTTTATAAGCAGGGTACCAACTGGACTGGAGTGGCAAGAACAGCCCAGAACAGAGTGCGACAGCGAAAGGTCGTTGATGGCCTATGCTCCACTTGATGCCATGGGCCTAAGTAAGTAAGTACTTCAAGCCGCTATTATCCATCTGCAGCGGTCTCCAGCCTAGTGGGACAGCCCACGCCTTGTGTGATAGTGGCTCGAAGTGGCTGCTACTGGTGTGCAGTGGCTTGTTCTTTTTAACCAGTCTTATCATACAGTGGGCAGGGGGTGGTTGGGTTTGGGCTCTTAAGAGGTAACCCTGAATTAACACTAACAGGTGCCTCACTGTCAACAAAAACAGCAATACCAAGTAATGCCATGTAAAACAAATAAACAAAGAAATAACTAATACAGGCAACAAGAACAACAAACAAAATGCAGGCAATATCAATTTAAATCTATTGACCTAGAACCCAAGTCTTGTCCCATTTTTTTGTATCTCCCTTTACACAAAGAAATCCAGTTGCGGCAAATGCAAAACTGATCACAATGCTTAAAGGAAATTTCAAAAAGGACGGTGAAACATGACCCATACAATAAAATCCAAATTCTTGAAGAAAGTTATACACTGAAATTTATAGGCTGATATGAATAAGTATTTACATATATACCAGTCATATATAAGACAAAACAAACAGGAAAATTTGAAACAGAAAAAAAAAAAGCTGAAATACATCTGTTCTTTTAGAAAGTCTAGAGATTCTTTCATAAAGAAATGAACTGAAAACCTGGAATAAACAATCAAACCTGTTGCTTTTTTTAAAAAAAATAAACAATCAAACCAAAAACAAAACACCACAGAATATTATGCTCGAACAAACAGGATATATACCCGAAGCTGTAACTGGAACGACAAACAAAAAGAACTAAGAATTAAAATTTAAAAAATTTAAAATCCATCTTTTCTTTTTCACCACACCCCCCTCCCCCCCACCCACCCACCCAGAAGGGAAGAGAGAGTACATGCTGTAAAACAGAGAGATGGAGACGAACAGAAAGAATGTTACATAAGTCTCCTTTCGATATGTTTGTGACTGAACATTTACAGCATACAATTATGTATGGGAGTGCAGAACTGAAAACTGATTCTTCATTCTCCAACAAAATTATTTTAAAAAAATGCACTAAAACCTTGTATCTTGTATGCTGTAATGTTTTGGAGATTTCCTAAAACCTACTGTAACATAAGATCAATATTGGCTACTACACCTTGTTTGTGTCGGCGTGCCAGCTTGTTTTTGTTGTATCGTTATGTGTGCAGTATTATATGTAGGGTACATATATATATGGAAAAACATTCTGATGTAAATAAACGTACCTTTTGCCTCTCTCTTTTTTGTATGACCCTCCATATTTCTGTCTCCTTCCAAGAATTTCTGCAATTTCTGGGATGCAGCTGGAAACCAGGGCCTGTTACAAACAAACAAACTCAGGTTAATGCATGAATGGGGGAAAAAAACAAAGAAGGAAAAATCCAACATCAACAAAAAATGGTATGGTGGTATGGTACGGTATGGTATGGTATGGTATGGTATGGTATGGTACGGTATGGTAGACTTCTCCTCGGCGCACATAACCATCTCTGCTGAAATGCTCACGGAGCCGCAGGGCTGGAGGACGAAGCAGTGAAAGCCTGCTGCCGCTAAGCGCTACTTTATACATGTGCAAACCTCCACCCTGCTATTCACTCTGGTGCGTGCGATAGTATTTCTGTTTACCACGACACCGGCCACAGCCTACTCTTCTTCGAAAGATGAACGTGGGATTTTTAGCATGCACGTTTGATGTAGTGCATGCGTGTGTACATGAAGGCAAGACAGGCACAGCAAACGAGTCTGCACATGGATTTGACTCGATATGGTAAGGAAAAATCCCACCATATTCCCTCCCACCGGGGACTTGAACCAGGCAGCTCAGGATCCAAAGTCGGATGCCTTAACCACTAGACCAAATCCCCTAAAAAAAATTTTTTTTAAAACCCCAGAGCAAACCTGAAACTAGAGGCAGAGGTATGTACAATCGTACAATTGAACACAGGTAGAGGAGGCCAGACGCTGAAAGTGAGTGATGACATGCTGCTTTACTTAAACGTGTAATCTTTTACACGCTGTTAATGTCGGCAGGGGTGTGATGCATGCAGAGGAATGAATGAGTACAGCTAATGCAGGTGATTTATAACCTCTGTGTGTGTGCGTGTGTGTGTGTGTGTGCGTGTGCGTGTGTGTGTGTGTGTGTGTGTGAGTGCAGGCATGTTGGGGTGTCTACATTTGGAAGTAGGAGTGTGCACACTTTCCGAATATCTCTCTCTGTGCATTTGGGAGATTCAGCCAAACTGGTCATCATCATCATCTTTCCTTTTAATCCATTTTTATTTGGTCAGAGATCCTTTTCTTTTCAGGCTGCAGCCTTATGAAATCAACTGCCTAAGCCATTACAACATGCAAAATCCAGTGTCAGTTCCAAACACTGTCTTAAAACCCACGTCTTTAAAATGAATAAATAGTATATGTGCTGTTTTTGTACATAACTTGCAGTTACAGTAGTACATTGCCTACATGTTGCCTATGTGTGTGTGGGTTTGTGTACAAAAGCTGGTTTCTATTCATGAGTATTCTGCGTTTGTTTCCTGGTGTGTAACATATGCTTTTATGTAGTTGCTTCATGCTGCGTCATCTACTGTACCTGTTTTTGATTTTTGGCATTATGCACAGCACTTCAAACCTGTTGCAAATGTGCATGAGCACCCTGTAGGTCTCCTATATGTGTATATATATATATATATATATATATATATATATATATATATATATATATATATATATATAGGAGACCTACATATATATATATATATATATCTTTTTTATTTCCTTCAGTTTTGCACTCATCCCACTGCTTTTATGTGGTTGGTTTATGCTGCCTGTGTGTCATCCAGTGCAGCTGTTTTTTTTATTTTTGTCATTATGTACCAGTGCATACAGCCTGTTGTGAACATGCATACGCGCCCTATAAGTCTCCTATATTATTATCATTATTTTATTTCCTTAAGTTTAGCACTTATCCGACTGACTAAAACAGCCTACCTCACACCAAAACGACAACCCTATCCATCTTTTCACTACGTTTGAACTCTTCCCAAACTCACTTAACGGTAGCCATGGCAGCTTATACGCTACTGTATGACTGGACGAACACACAGCAACCAGAACTTTATCACATCCGCACTCCACATCATTTAGCGCACTGTAGGGGAAGGCAGACTCAATTCAAGAGAACAGCGACAATCATGCAGACACATAAATACCACCAAATTATAAGGTTTACCGCTGTCATCATAAAATTACGGACGCTTAATTACTTCTGACAATTGGCTTGGGATGGTTGTTGTGTGGTGGTGGTGGTGGTGGTGGTGGTGGCGGCGGTGGTGGGTTAGGGTGTATGTGCTGAGAACAGACTTAGAGGTGGGTACGTGTGTGTGTGTGTGTGGGTGGGGTAGGGGGGGGGGGGGGGGGGAGAAGGACAGGGTAAGAACTGAAATTACATGCATGTACTTGATTCAAAAATGACCATCCCTCATGTCATGTTCATCATGATATCTAGGCATATATCTAAGGGGTGAGCGGTGGTCTAACAGTGGCGCGTCGGACTCCGCTGCTGCGCTACTGAGCGGTCCTTACTGCTGTCACGGCGATGAAGTGTGGGTTCGAACCCAGGTCGAGCTTGTAATACGTGATGTCAGTTTTTCCTGGCTACCAGGCTGCTCAATGGGGGTTTCTCTCCGGGTTATCCGGCTTTCCTCCCCCAGCAAAAATGAAAAACAGGATAGGTAATGGGTGGCGCTGCACAGCGGCGATGCACTTCCCTCGGGGGAAGCAGCCCGAACTTCCCAAAAAGGACCAATCACAAGCTAATGGTTAGTGCACCCAAGTCACTCTGACAAGGGCTTCCACGCACAATCACTCAGTCCTGTTTTCACAGCTATCTGATACAGACACCTGATGAGATAAATTACATGAAACAAACAACACCACACAACAATGCCAACACGTACCGCAGGTGGCTTCATATACATGCATGTAATTACGTGCAAACCCATTTGTCATTCTGACATCTCGGTGTAATGAGCTAGGGCAACTCACATTGATTTATATCTAATAAGACTATACCATTAAAAACCTCTAGAACACAGAACTGTCATTAATACCCAATTCATTTTAACCAAATTTCAATTAGAGTGTTTCTGTGGGTGGGGGGTGAGTGGGTGGGTAGTGACGCGTGCGTGCGTGCGTGTGTGTGTGTGTGTGTGTGCACGCATGCAAGAGAGAGAGAACGAAGAAACAAACTTTATTTTCCAACGAAGTGATTTCACCAAACAATGATTAATTTTCAATCAGCCAGAGAGAGAGAGACAGACAGAGACAGAGACAGAGAGAAAAACAGAGAGAGAGAGAGAGCGCGCGCACGCGAGAGAGAATGTTTCACTGGTCACTAAGGCTAAGACCGACTGAAAACATCTATATATCAAATGCAACCTAGTTAAGAACAGGACAGACCATAAAACTTGGGATAATTCACCCAGTAATAAACACCACCGCAAAATATGAGCATGTAGGAATCATACCCCATGGCTGGCCTGGAAAACATGCTGCTGATGCACGCAGCTAAAAAAATGCGTTAAGCTGTGTCAGTACAGTGATCAATGTTTTTGCATGTACAGCTACATCACCGAGTTCTGATCAAAGGTCGTCATGGAAAAATGTATGCAAAATTTACAACTGTGTGTCTGTGTGTATTCAGCAGAGCCCCTTAGAATTTTAATCGATCTGCCTTCATTTTGATCTACAATGCTAATTCGTGTAAATTTCATTGGGTCATCATGTATGCGTGAGCAATCCCAAAATGTCAGTGAAAAACACATGCAAAATTCACAACTGTCGATGTTTTTGTGTATTCAGCAGCAGAGTCATGATCCATAGTATTTTAATCGATATGCCTTTGTTTTAATCTTCAAGGCTAATTTGTGTTTCACTGAGTCGTCATGCCTGCCCAACAATTCTCAAGAGGACACACTGAATGTTTGTTTGCTCTGTCTCCTCACAACCATTGTTTTCGCAGAGTCTGGACGTGCCTGGTACTGAATATGATTCACTAAGTTCACACGGTGCCGCTGAAGCCCTCTAGATCAATAATTTACTTAAAGCACCAGCATCTGTGTGGGCAAACACAGAGAGAGGATAAGAGGAAACGGAAGAAAAATCAATCACACACGCTTCTTGTCAACATTCTGAAAACGTCCGTCCAGATAAAGTAATCTTCTCCCATCTACAGTAGTTACATTGTGACAGCAGACACAACCATACCATATATTTCCCCTTGCAAGGTGTTTCCCTGTCCCTCTGCAGTCAGTTTTGTTGATGCCTTCCCTAGCTGAACATCAGGATTAATTTTGTTTCATTCTCCTAGCAACACTCTGTTCAGCTTGTTTGTTCATTTGTTTTTCAGATTATACACATCTCCGGTAGTTTTGTCTGCTTTGGAAATGCTCAGCCCACAAAATTTGAAATATTATAATGGAATTCTAAATTCCGAAACTTAAATAGCTGAGCTGACCCTTCACACCACGTGATTGTAATGTGTTCATTTCCAGTGTGCAAGAGGATGTGATTCACGTTAACTCCAAATTCACTGAATTCTAAACACATGTCAAAACTAAAATTATTTTTAAATTGTGTGACCTAACAACCAAAACGTGCTGAAGCGCTCAACGGACCTTGTTCAACACAAGCGCACATTTCGTTTAGCGACCAGACTGTTGCACAATTCCAGCTGTGCATCTGATATCGGCTGCAGCCATTTGCGATGGTGATGTTGATAAAATCAGAAAAAAACACCCTATATCAGCCCAGACACAGAAACAACCTGACCTTCTAGGAAAGACGAAAGAGATAAACCTCTTAACCAAACATCCTCTGCCTGCTCTTGGCGGCCAGCTGCCAACTGAACAATTACAGGTGTATTAGATGGAGTGATCGTTGCCAAAAATCTCTCTTTCCGATCCTGAATCTTGAGGTTTGCAATAACAGATGAAATGGAACTCTAAACAACTACCAACCAAGGCATGAGCACTGTGAACTGTTCTCTATTAGACCCACAGAGAGAGAAACAGGTAGATGAATGTTTAAAGGTGTAAGGTTTTCTGTCTATTATGCAATCATTTTCAACAACAGGTGCACTAGATGAAGGCCTGTGCTGACTTGAACCAACACCTTCACACAAGGGCACTGACAATTAAGCCACCTGAGCTCTCCCAACTGGCTTCAATGAAACAGAGATAAAACTACTAAAACACAAAGGTAAACCAAACACACACACGAAACGCACAGCAGCTTTTCTCCTTTTTATACCCCGGACACCAACCTCGAAATACTAAATTAACCGATAATACCCAGTTTTTTTTTTGTTTTTTTTTTTTGCTGCCCCAACTCTTTTGCCAACTCCAGTGGTGCTCCTCCCAGGTCATGGGTGGAACCCACGGAGGGCTCGGAAGCTGGGACAATTTTTATTATGCATGATGATGGAGATGAGGATGATAGTAAGATGATGCTTGGAGGTCCATGTGGTTTGGGACTGCGGGACAGGGCCACATTCCACGCTTCCTGTCATAAATATCCCGGCATTAACCAGGCCCGGGAACTACGGCACCTGCGGTGCCGGCCGTGTAATCATCCACATCATAAGACGTGTCATACTAAGGGAAGCACCCCCAAAGTCGCACCCTTGAAGTGGGTGAAGCTCGGCTGTGTGGCAACAGCCTCCCCATTGGGCCCATAGCACACCCGCTCTGGGTAGGAGCCGACCTAGGTAGGAAAAATCCCGCTTGCCTCGGCTGGGATTCGAACCCGGGTCTCCCGGTCCATGATCAGAAGTGCTAACCACTACACTACGGGGGCCGGTGATACTACCCAGTTTTGTTAAGCTTTATATTCTGGTGCATCCCTTTGTTTTGTCTGCCACCTAACATAAAGAAAGGAAGGAGAAAAAAAAAAAAAAAAAACCCACAAACTTCTTCAACATCTATTCATTAGAATAGCTCCTTACTTAGTTTCAGCACAAGACAAATCCCATAATGGTATAGTATGGTATGGTAGGCTTCTCCTCGGCGCACATATCCATCTCTGCTGAAATGCTCACGGTGCTGCAGGGCTGGCGGACGAAGAAGTGACAGCCTGCTGCCGCCAAGTGCTACTTTATGTGCAAACCTCCACCCTGCTATTCACTCTGGTGCGTGCAACAGTATTTCTGTTTACTATGACACCGGCCACAGCCTACTCTTCTGCGAAAGATGAACGTGGGATTTTTAGCGTGCACACTTGATGTATGTGCATGCGTGTGTACACGAAGGTGAGACAGGCACTGTAAACAAGGATTTGACTCGATATGGTAAGGAAAAATCCCACCATATTCCTGCCCACCGGGGACTCGAACCAGGCAGCTCAGGATCCGAAGTCGGATGCCTTAACCACTACACCAAATCCCCAAGTGATGGAAGTGAGAAGAGAAACTGATACCCTTTACAATCAGCTCCTCCACAATACTGCAGCCAAGGACTCTAGACAAATAAATATTGATCGACAGAGAACATTATCCAGGATTGCATCAGGTTTCCTGTATCGATACTGGCAGTACAAGAACTGCTACTGTTCTGGATTATTAGGAGAGTGTGTGTACATAGTGGCTGTGCAGGCCTGAGTTTTTGAGCAGCGCAAAAGCAGATGCAGTATACTAGGGGTGTCTTGAGGCATGCTCTCCCAAATTTTTATTTATTTTTTTAATTAAACTAAAATCTGTGCAATTTGGGGTATTCTGGTGTGATTTAATTTAAGTGTTCCAGAGTACTTCCTTTGAATGAAAATGTTTTGAATTAGACTAAAATCTGTTCAGTTTGATGCATTTTGGCATGATTTTACATACTTCAAAGGAGGAAACATACATTTTGTGGGGAGGAAATTTTCAGCCATAGGTGGAAATACGCCAAAAGGTGCATGATTATAAACCCTGATTTATATTTAGTGTCTGATTTATCTTAGTGTGAAATCAGAGGTTGTATGGTGCCAAATGCATCAAAATGTTGAGTTTGCTTCTCTAAAATTCACTACAGCACTTAAACAACCCAAGGTACATCAGGCTGTCACAGACACACAAAAAGGCAACTTTAACTAGTTTAAGCCCTTCTAACATTATGACAAGTGAATGTCAGTCGGACTGTCAGCACACACAGACATACACGTAACTTCAACAAACTTACAATGCTGATGAGGATGAAGAGGATGATAAATAATCGTCCGAGCACAGTTGTGGCGTAGATATCCCCGTATCCCACAGTAGACATTGTGACCATCAGAAAATACAGACATTCCCAGTACGTCAGCTCCTGGTAGTTCTCAAAGTTGAAAAATGGGTCCCCAGAATTTTCAATCTGAAATTCAGAGAAGAAAAATAAAAAATAAAAAGTTGATGGTACACACGACACAGACGGCAGTGTCACAGCTAGCTATCAAGACATGTCAGGGGCGGTCGGTGGTCCAGTGGTTAAGAGACTTGTCACCAATGCGAGGGGTCGTGGGTTTGAGTCCCACTCAGGGCAAAGAATTTTTCCTTCTCGTAAGTGGCACCGTTCATTCGGGCTGATCGTCGGGGGTTCTCTCCGGGTACTCCGGCTTCCTCCCCCTCTGCTTTGGAAATGTTCAGCCCACCAAATATGACAAAGAAATGCAATTCTAAATTCCGAAATTTAAATAGGTGAGCTGACCCTTCGCACCACTTGATTGTAATGTGTTTATGTCCAGTGTGTGAGAGAATGTGTGTGATTCATGTGAGCATGCGTGTTGGGTTCAGTTCGCAGCGCTTTCAGCCGATTGATGAAACTGGGTAAAGGGCATATATATACAATATTCATTATTATTATTATTATTACATGTGGCAAAGACATTTCGTGTTTTTGTTCCTTTTGCTACTGCTACTGAGTGCTACCAACCAGAGCAGGCTGTATGTAATGGCATTTGAGTTGTACCATCACACTTTATAAATGAAAATAAAAAGAACTGCGCTCTATCAATATGATTTAAAAATGAAAATAATAAATCACAGTGACAGAGCGCAATTCTTGAAAATAAATGACCTCATTGCACATTCGCACATCACTCACACACACATAGAACACATCCTAAAACAGCAGGCACCACGGTTACATAAATCAGTAGAAGGCAAGTTGAAACTGATAAGTTTTAAGCTGTGATTTGACAGAATAGGTTCCTATCTGAGGCTAGGAGGCAGTGAGTTCCAGACTGCTGGGGTGGTAAACCGGGAACTTCAGCAGCAGAGTTTGATTGCAAAAGTGCCAACTTACTCCTGATGCATATAGATCACATACATTTTACAAACTCACACAAACTTAGTCATTATCTATGAGCCTGAAGAGTTTGTGTATCACTTAAAATAAGCCCCTATACCTGACTACCTTTTCTTTATTTTGGAGGGGCAACATGGGGAGTTTGCTTGAGGGCGAGGGCTGGAGGCAAAGCAAGCACAAACACAGTACTAACCAGGTGCAAGAATCCAGCAGCAGCGAGCCAGAGGGAGACGAAGTAGGCAATGAGCTGGACCAGACGAATGATGGTGCTCGTCTTTAGCAAGTTCAAGTAGGTCAGGATGTCTGGGATGGACATGAGCCGCAAGGCTCTCAAGAACCTCAGACCTGTACATTTACAAAGGGTACACTTATATATATATATTATATTTCATTCAATATTATATCATTCGGGCAAATCGTCGAGGGGTCTCTCCAGGTAATCCAGCTTCGTTCTTGTCTGTTTTGGAAATGTTCAACCCACAAAAATAAAAATTACACTATTAATGTTACTCTATACCGGTATTCTGAGCAGTGGTCTAATAGGTAGCGCAGCGGATTTAGCCGCTGCGTTACTGAACGGCCGTCACCAATGTCATGGCGATGAAGCGTGGGTTCAATCCCTGGTCGAGCTTGTGATATGTGATACCGGTTTTTCCTGGCTACCGGGCTGCTCATCGGGGGTTTCTCTCCGGGTAATCCGGCTTTCCTCCCCCAGCAAAATTATAAACAATATAGGACAGGTATTGGGTGGTGCCGCACGGCGACGACGTGCTTCCCCCGGGGGAAGCAGCCCAAATTTCCCGAAAGGGATAATAAAGTAGTAAAAAAAAAAAAAAAAAATCGCTGAGCTGAGCTGAGCTGACCCTTCGCACCATGTGACTGACATGTTGATTTTCAGTGCTTGAGAGAATTCATGTGATCCATGTCAGGACGCGTGTTAAGTACAGTTTCTGGTGGTTTGTGCCAAGGAAATGGATAAAGCGCCCATAGAATTCATATAATTAATATAATCATTATTATAGCTGTTGCAGTACATAAAAGTTTACTGGCCAGTGGTGGTCATTTGAAATGTCATGAGTAACAGATGTCATGTGCCCTCTGACTAGACCCACAGGCACTCCTGTACAAACTAGACCATTACCAAAATTAAAGATCTGCAATCTCAACAAAAAGCCATAAACAGTGTTTTTTAAAACTGGGACTGTGCATAATGCAGGCAACTCTGTCACAGTTGCAGTACTTCGGAGACCCTTGTAAAACCACACCATGCGTTTGCAGTGTCTTCACTGTGCTTTTGGTCAGTGAGCGAGACACATCGCCACAGCGTCTATCGGGTGTCGTGTGCTGCACGAGAAGATTAGCCACTGCGAGCTTTCTTGCTCAATGTCAAAACGCAAACTGAGCTGTGAGATCAGGCTGCCCTTGGCTTTCATAGGGGTTTCAGGGACGCTGAAAACTCTGTAACTGTGACAGAGTTGACTGTAAAAATTGCACAGTCAGATAGTGTTTTTAAACACACACCTTGTGTGGCTATTTGCTGACATTGCAGACCTTTAAAGTAGTGAAGCAGGTGTGTCAGGGTATGCACGGATCACTCTCTGTATAACGCTGATATCGCTATATAGATATATATAATGTACTGAAACAGGTGTTGTGGATGGGCAGGTGTTGTGGATGGGCTGGTGTACAATACTGTGACTTAATTTACTGAACGACATTTGATGATTTACTCAGTCATGTTTGTAATACTGAGTCGTACCATGCAAAAGGAAGAACAGACCAAACAGAACTTCTGTCCTGGAGATCTTAGAACAAACTGTAATACATTGTACTGAGTTTAAACATGCAAAAAGGACATATACAGAGAGAGAGAGAGAGAGAGAGAGAGAGAGAAAGAGCTCTGCACAAGGCACAAACAGAGCTTCTTAAAGATCCTAAAAACAAACTGCCTGACAAAAGCAAAATATGTCTTCCTTCCAAGCAACGGCTCTGATGTACAGCTTCAGGTACAGTATCTCTCCTTGCAAACAAAACAAACACTTCAACTTCAAGTTGGAAAGGGAGTAGCGGCCTTAACAACACAGAACAAAAAAAACAAAAAAACTATTGATTCACGATCCGGTAGGGATCAGAAATGAGATTTGCTCCCCTGGAAAACAAATGAAAAAAATTGTGATGCATCTGGGAAATCCCACCCAGAGTTGAGAGCTAATCAATAGCCAAGAATGGCAGTGAAGGATGATTTTCAAGGTGGGGTCGATGGGGTGGGGGGGTAGGTGGGAGGTGGGGGGATGTAATATATCGAGAAGTAGGTCAGTGTCATTATAACAATGGAAGCTTGTTGAGCTCTCTACCGATCATGTCTCTATTTTAGGTTAAAGCAATATGGTTTAAGATGAGAATGAGTTTGGGGGGGGGGGGGGGGAGACATGAAACAAGTGTGTGAAAGTGGCTGACACTGAAAACAGAGTAAAACTGGGAACAGCTGAGCAAAACACAAATGCAATTTTAATTCCACAATATTACGTCTGCCTGCGCTAAACTTTCAACCTATCCTCTTCTCCTTCTTTTTTTTTTTTTTTTGGGGGGGGGGGAGGGTGGAGGGGAGGGGGGAGGAGGTGAGAAGGAAAGAGGAGTCCTAGCTTACAGCCTCAATACTAAAGCTCAGTTGGTATAGTTCGCCCGTTAGGGGGGTGCAAATGTATACCAGTCAATTCCGTTGATAGTTTGCATAAAGTAAATTCGTAGAACGAAATCAGCGGCCACGTGACTTCACCTCGCCAGACCCCAGTCTATCTTTGCACCCCCTCCTGCGTTGCGGGGATATAGTCGCCCCCGTTCGTGGACGTCTATTTATGCCAACAAATCGACGGAATTGACTGGTAGTGGTACACATTTGCACCCCTTAACGGGTGAACTTTACCAACTAAGCAATACTAAATGCAACACTTCATCATTCGACTCAAAACAAAAGCACAAACTGTATCTGCTTTGCTGCAAATAATGAAGTGCTTCATTCAATATATACATGTACATGTATGTACCTGATACATTACTAATGTGGTGGGCAGCTTCAGAACGACTGTCATGTGCTCTAGGGGGCCTGTCTCATAAAATCAATGATGTGCAGTTATGATGCCTTTCAATATCGTTCATGAAAGAGTGGCACACATTGTCCGGAGTCAATAATTGACTGGACCGTGCTGTCACTATGCTGCAAACATAATAGCGCACTTCTGAATCAATCTGAGAGATGGCTTATCATGCAGTACACGCAGTAACCTTCCTCCTCAGCACGTTTGCCATTGAAGTCAACCGCAGCGTTCCTTACAGCGTTCGAAACTGAGGGTCACTTTGACCCTCTCTGTCAAATTCAGAGGGTCATGTTGTAAAATCTATGGGTCACACCCAAGTACAAAAATCTTAGTTCGACAAGACCCACTGTTTACAAGACAACATTTTTTGCACACGAAGTAGCGCCTAGCGGCAGCAGGCTTTCCCTGCTTCGTCCTCCAGCCTTGCGGCGCCTAGAGCATCTCATTAGAGATGGATACGTGCGCCGAGGAGAAGTCTACCATACCATACCATACCATACAACATGTGATTTATGAATCGGAAAACCCAGCACTAGGACACATAATTATTCTCTGTTGTTTCCAGTTCCAGCGACCGTCTGAGGTGTGTTGTTTTACTTTCGGTTTTCAAGTCATGAAAACCGTGCGTCACAATGACCTACAGCCACAAAATCTCTGCGTCAAGATCCTGAAATCACTGCATAAACAACACACATGTGCGTAATAAGGAACTGTACTGCAGGGATGGATTTACTCAAAAATGCCAATGAGACATTGTCTCCTTGACCAGTCATTTTTATGAGACATTTTCATTTTCTATGAGACAATCAAGTTCACCCGCATCACTCTGTCACATGTCTGTGCCGAGAGCCTGTTCCTAAGTGCAGTGACGTTCAGGTTCTGAACGGAAAAGGACCTCTCGATCTTAGAATATTTTTTGCAACTCTTTCGAGCGAGAGTTCCTGGCAGCGCGCGCGGCGAGCGGGATAAGTAAGCCTCATCACTAAAATTAGATTAGTTTAACAGACTCTGACTGACACAGACAGCGCATCTCTGCTTCGCGTTGTCAAGTGTGCTTGTGATGTCATGTTCATGCGACATATGACGCATTTTGCGAAATTTCTATGCGACATTTTATCAAAATATGAGACATAGTCGCACGGCGCGCGAGAAAATCGATCCCTGGTACTGTGATCTACTATACTGTAAATAACCGACACAGGGCTTCACATCCACTGGAACTGTAACAAGACAAATGTCCTCACTGACTGTATGCATATGGGACATTTGTCCTCAACATTGTTCAATGATAGGAGGGTGGGTGGGTGGGTGTTTGGGAGTTTAACGTATCAAAGACGGGGCAACGATGAAAAAGCCAGCACAAATATTTGGTCCCAGCCGGGATTCGAACTCACGGCCCGAGCATTGGAAGTCCAACACTCTACCATTTGGCCACCCCGGCTCCCCTCAATGATAGGCAAAACATGTCTGCCCTGGTTAGAAAATAACCAGACATTTTGAAAATTGTTGTCCGACGCGACGTGAAGCCCTACTGGTGATTTATAGCTGACAACAGCAGCAAATAGTCAGACAGTTTTTTTTATATTACCCACTATTGTGCCTAAAATGTGCACAGAAATCTGAAAATGACACAGAAAATTTACGTTATGGTGTCCTAGGGACACGCAAGTTTTCTGGTACTGCCCTGCTCACTCAAACTCTCTGAATGATCGAATCCACTGCCAGCGACAGCAGCAGTGCGCCGAAGGGGCCAGAAAAGAAACAAAAGAACATATTACTAAGGGTATTACTAAGGGACTCTGAGAAACTGTAAACGGACCCCCTGAAATTTTGGATGAGGGTCACTCAGGCTGGTGAATTGCTGAAAGAAAAAAACACTGAAACCTAGGCCGGGGTGCAGCAGTAGCACACTACTGTGGGACCACAGGGGGCAACGGCCACTTCAGAAAAACAAATTTTGGCATTTGGCATTTAGTAGCCTGTATTGGCACCCTGAAGGAAAATTTATACTGCCTTGGTGCTGATATGCAAGCCTTCAAAACTGAAGTCCTATACATTTAATTACCTGTATTATGTGTGCAACCTTTTCCCCCTTCCTTTTTTTTTATTGGGGGGGGGGGGGGGGGGGGGGGGCTGAAACTTGGGGGGGGGGGGGGGGGGTTTGGCTGAAAGGATAGGAAATTTGCCTGAAAACTGCCAAATGACTGACAATTCCCAAGCCTGGTCACTAGCAGTACATGCAGCACCATATAATTTGGCTATTGGAAACACTGGTCAGACAGGGGTTTTGCATTCCATTCACACCTCCAGATGGATGTGCTTTTACTCACCTAACCAGTTTCTGTCCAGGTAGATGGCAACAAATGATGGAGGGATGGTGAAATAGTCCACAAATGAGAACAATTCCAGCCAGAACCATAGCTTGTCGTTGGCAGCAACAAACTGCAAAACAAAAGAAGAAACAAACACTTAACACATAGCGTCACAGCAGATGAAGCATATTTTTTCTCAAAGTCTGCAAGTGCCGAGATCTCCTATCTCTCTTCCCAAAGTCTGCAAGTTTTGAAATCTATATGTAAGCACCAATTGTGAATAATAATAATAACAATAATGAGTATTGTATCTGCGCTTTACCCAATTTCATGAATCGGCTCAAAGCGCCGCGAACTGAACCCAACACGCACGCTCACGTGAATCACACGCATTCTCTCACACACTGGACGTAAACACATTACAATCACGTGGTGCGAAGGGTCAGCTCAGCTAGTTAAATTTCGGAATTTGGAATTGCATTTATTTGTCAAAAATTTGATGGGCTGAACGTTTCCAAAGCAGAGGGAGGAAGCTGGAGTACCCGAAGAGAACCCCCGACAATCAGCCCGAATGAACGGTGCCACATATGAGAAGGAAAAATTCTTTGCCTCGAGTGGGACTCAAACCCGTGCCCTCTCGCTTTGGTGACAAGTCTCTTAACCACTAGACCAATGACCGCCCCACCGACTGAATCTAAATATCTTGCTACAACAAGTTCAAAGTTTGAAATCCTGAACTTGGGGCTCTACATGAACTTAGCTACATGTATTACAATATCTACCAGTGTCACTAACGTGCACTTGCAGCATTGAGTCCACCATGTAAAATACTGTCCATTGACAAGATCATTATGAAATATCCATGAACAGCATTACTCGTTCCTAGCTCTGTGCAATACATACAAAATTAATCAACTCAAAACAAGGTACGCAATCGACTGGGCTAAAACTCTGTATTGGAAGGACTGGCTTCCACCGCAGCACTACTGGTGAGATTTCTGTGCTGTTAATGGATCCACGTCAAATCCATCTTTCCTCATTCTTGGTGGAAAAAACAATTCTCTTGGGTCACTGTCTTGACTGTTTTTCTTCTATTCGTGCCTACAAGCAAAAGCCAAATTCAAACTGCCCATCCCATTGGTGTGAGCAAAATACACAATAAAACTTCTGAAACAAAATCAGATTTCAGACCCCTGAAAGTAAAACTGAGGAGCTGATATTAAAAGTTGCTGTTGCTGTTGTTGTGCATGCGTGCGTGCTTGCATGCATGCATGTGTTTCTGTTCAGAAATGAAGATTCTAAGAATGTCCACATGAAGGCCTTAGACTAGTTAGAGCCTACAGATCCTGAATATTTTCGTATTTTTACATTTTATGACAAAAAGTGTAAAAGAAACTACTGAACAAAATTACAAAGGTAAACAGAGTTTGTCAATATCGAGACCCCACAAGCAGGTGAAGGCAAACACACCCGAATGAAGAAGTAGATCATGAAGAAGACATTGAATGCAAGGTCCACTTGCTGGGTGGTGCTGGACGACCACGGGTGGCATGTCTCCACTGCCTTGCTTATTCTGCAACACAGCATTGACATGGCATTTCATTCTGGAAAAATCTACTTACACACATGCAACAGCAACTGATTGAATAATATATATATATACATGTATGCATAAAACCATCTCGCTTGACAAGAAGCAAATTAACCTATTTCCAGCTGAGCATTTGTACACGATAAATTACAAAAGTACGTATGTTTGAAAACTATTCATTCTATTCATTTTGGTGAATAATTATCATGAAGTGTAATTATGTGGTTTATTTTCTCTCGTTTCTTTGGGGGTTGGGGGGGGGGGGTCCTCCTTTTTTTTTTTTACTGGGGGTGGGGGGGAGGGGGTGGGGAGTGGGGGGTAGGAGGGTTGGGGGGGGGGGTGGATGTGAATGTGTTTTTGTGCTCGGTAGAGCTGCAAAACCAGTCAGCACAGTACTGGTAGCCACCACAAAAAACAATGTCCAACAAAAACTGGGCAACAAACAAGCATATTGAAATCAGCGAAACTTGGAAACTAAGCGACAGGGTCCCTTTACAAGGCTTTACTTTGCTTGTGGATAACATGAAATCATAAAGGGCACATGGCCTAGTGGTTATGGCCATCTCGCATGAGTAGACTAAGGGGTGACATTATTTCAAGAACTGAAATAAGGAAACGGCAGAAACAACCAACCTTGGAAGACAGCAACTGTTTCTGGTTATACGAGGTTGCAAGAAAACTTGGATTGACACTCAAGTGGAGATTTGTCTTCTTTTTTTTAACATTTTGACGATAAGGAATTCCTTATAAATTTCAGGGATTTTAAAAACTGAATACCTTACCTCAGGGAAATTAAGATAGAACACTAACAGTCAAACAAAAATTTTACACTGAAACACAATCATGCTTGTAGTCCGAGAAGAGAGAAAAGTCTCCACGGAAATGTATTGCCTCACAACAATAAGTAATAATAATAATAATAATAATAATAATCGCATTAATATAGGTGCTTTATCCCAAATATTTTGGCTCAAAGCGCCGCGAGCTAAACCCAACACGCACGCTCACGTGAATCACACGCATTCTCTCACACACAAGACATAAACGTATTACAATCACGTGGTGCGAAGGGTCAGCTCAGCTATTTAAATTTCGGAATTTAGATATGCATTTATTTTTCAAACTTGGTGGGCTGAACATTTCCAAAGCAGAGGGGGAGGAAGCCGGAGTACCCGGAGAGAACCCCCGACGATCGGCCCGAATGAACGGTGCCACATACGAGAAGGAAAAATTCTTTGCCCCGAGTGGGGCTCGAACCCCTGACCTCTCGCATTGGTGACAAGTCTCTTAACCACTAGACCACCGACCGTTAGTTAGTAATTAACTAACATACATTGTAGAACTTTCCATATTTGCAGTGCAAGTGAAAGAATGAAAAACGCATGAAGGAAACTGGGCCAAAGTGAAACCTTCACAAAAGTTGACAAACCAAACAAACATTATAACAAACAATGAAATCATAACAAAAACAACAACTTGTTGCTGACGTTTTGTCAATTATCATACGCTTTTCAGCAGTGACAAACGGACGTAATTTTTTCGCATTCATGTGACTGAAATTGAGAAGACAGATAAGCAGAAGTGACCAATAAGTAAAACCCAGAATACTGCAAATAATAAGAGTGTTCTAATCTCTCTTTTTTTAAATTTTAGTAATCACACACACACACACACACACACACACACACACACACACACACACACACACACATACACATTTCCTTACAGATATACTCACTGGCTGTTCTTTCAACCAAAGACATCATCAGACAATCTACTCCCCCCCCCCCTTTTTTTTTTGGAGGGGGGGGGGGTGGGAGCAAACTACCCTGGGTATTCTGTTATTGTGGTTCCTATGCTGAACACTCCCAGGATTGTCCTCAATGACCCCCCCCCCCCCCCCCCCCCCCCCCCCCCCCCCCCCCCCCCCCCCCCCCCGATGAGAGGATTATGTGTGCGACTGTTTTCAACTGCCTCACCACATGGGCAGACACACTCTGGCTTCGGAGGAACCCTGGGCTCTGACTACAGGGACAATGCTCCTTGGGTATAGTGGCCTAAATTGTTCCAAAACTATTAAGAAAGCGAAAACTTCAGCACTAGCATCAGAATACAGTACACATTAAGAACTTACGAGGCATCAATGAAGTAAATGATAAGCGATGCAATGCTCAAAAGAAACACCAAGCCCACCTGAAACAGATAATCACTCAGTCAGTCACCGTCAGACTGAGACACTAACAAAACCAATGACTGGTAGTTACATGACTGGTTTTCTTCGTAATCCAGTCTAGGCAGAACGCTCAGTACCATGTAACGTACAGAACAGTTAGCACCACTGATTAACATGGACACAAAAGACCCTGTACATCTGAGTAATCAAAAGAAGCCACTCGGGCTCTCGCCCTCACTCAAATTTACAGAAACCAAATTAACTTATTTTGAGTGAGGGGTGAGTGAGATTTTGTGTGGCGTTAAGCCTCAAAAACTCACTCACCCCTCCCTCAAAATAAGTTAATTTGGTTTCTGTAAATTTGTATGGCTTTTCAACACAAACACATTTCCATGCAACGGCTTTTCAAACTGACAATGGTATTCCAATCATCCTTGTAAGTTCTTGTAGAATGGTCAGTCATGTGAGTCACAGATCTAAACTTTGTTGTGACATATTCTTCCACACTGAGCACACTTACCAAAATTCGCCCAGTTGTCGTCTGCCCAGATATCAGTTCGCCTGCCCAATCTTTGGCCTCCGTCATCCATCCGACCTCTGGATCTGGGGTCTTGTTGAGCATGGACCCTCCTTGCCGCTGACCCCCTTGTTCTCCAACATCTCCTTTGCTTTGCTTCGCTGCACCACCTTTGTACGAGACCTGAACATTTTTCTTCTTGCGACAGCACAACCAGGCGATGAGGCGGTAGATAAGAATCACAACCAGCCCCGCACCAAAAGTGATGAGACTGGAAGCAAGGAAGGCGTACCAATGGCGCTCTTTTGAGCAATCCGTGTCTACGGTTGTGCTATTGGTAGTCGCCATGACACTGTCAGAATGCCAGCAACTTCTGTGTAAGCGGCACCTACTTCCAGAAATAGCCCCAGCTACCCTTACTGCATATTACTGCCGCGTCTTTCCTCCCTCTCTCAACACACAAACGGCGCAACCACAGAGGCAGCACCTGGCTGCCCCTGTCATTCGGCACGAGATGCCGATAATCCCACAGCAGCAAGATTAGTGAAAGCTTGTCCTAAAAACAAGTGCTACGCGGAAACACAAACACACACGGTAAAATCCTCACGTAGATCTGGACTCACGAACGTACTCCTCTGTATCCGTCTCTGACGTGACACTGTAGCATGCCATGTCTCCTACCCTTTCGAGTCGATGCGGAGACAGAAGAGTTAGAACCAGTACAGATGGATGATACGCTGGCAGGAATCTCATAGGTGAGGCAGAAAAAGACAGACTCGGTTCCCAAGCCAGATCGCTGTTGACGTAACGTGACCTTTGTTCCCACTACCTGAAATGTGTGGGGAAAGGGGGAGAAATAGAGGCACCAAAACAAACGCAGGATTCCAAGTCTCCAAGAAAGCAGCAGCTGCTGCTACTGTGTTGTGCCATGTTGCACTGAGCGCGCTCTACTAAACGCTCGCGCGCTTGCGTTCCAGTTGCCTCGCGGTAATGACATGCGCGAATACTTCGGCGGCTCTCGCGATCGATCGGCGGCATCGAGCCACACGGCGGCAACCGCGGAGTTTCCACGACAACTCATATACTGGCAGGCTGCTACCTAAGTGAAAACTGGGCAGCATGCAGCTTTTCATCATGCATACAGCTATACTGATATGTATGCCCTCCGTCCGGACTGACATACATAATGAACCTGTGCCCGGCGTCCAGTCAGTGCTCTGGGGGTCGGTGGGGGTGTCAGTTGACTGGAGGGTGGGGACCGGGACTGACGGGAAGGGGTACTCGTCCTTTTGCTATTGCAGTGACAGAACGTAAGTAAATTAATGACGTGACAGTATAAAGATCCCTGTTCGAGTTATGGTAGGTTATACCAGGGCTGTCAGTTTAGGCCGGGGCGTGCGGTCCCGCGGCGATGCCGCGGCCGGACCGGCGGGCGCCTCAGCTCAGTGGGTTGGCCGCCCGGTAGTCAGTGAAAGGTTTCGATCTCGAATCCAGTCAGTCACTGGGGCCACTTACAGGCGGTGACGTTTGAGGCGTGACAACAGAAAGAAAGAAAAAAAAAATTCGTTATAGTGTTGTCTGTGAATATTTTGGGCGAGAGTGGAGCCGAGTCAGTGACCGACCGATCCGCGGTGTGCCCGCGCTTCACTGATCCGATGCCGGGAACTGGCCTTGGACTGCTGAGTTCTTTTGCTGCATTTTCTGAAAACAACAACAAAACAAACAAAGAAACAAACAAAAATACCACAAAAAAACTCTGATAAAACCCACAGACGGTAACTTGCATGACGTAGCAGCGGTACGGTAGCAACAACAACGACAAGCAAAAAAACACCGTCACCACCACCACCACCACCAACACTGAACAAAAACAACTGAAAAAAAACTCTGAGTAAAATCGACAATAACGTAGCGGCAGCGACAACAACAATTACTGCAAGTGATACTCAGTCAGCTTCTCTCATATAAACTGGCTTTCAACGAAGTCAGTCAGTTGACCTTCCGGCAGACTTAGTTAGTGACTTAGTCAGTGCCCCCCCCCCCCCCCCCCGGCTCAGTTCCGCCCGCGGCTCAGTGTGAATGCGGAGAAATCCAGTTCAGCGAAGCGGAACAAAATGAAACAGACAATACCGTCTCAGCAACAAAAATAATATCAACACACAATCAGCTTCTTTCTCATAAACTGACTTTGGGGAAAAAAAAGTCAGCACTGAGACTGATCCGGTGCTGTGCGGCCGGGCAGACTTTCCGGCGCGGATGGCCCCTGCCGCAATCCCAGGACGCTGAAATCCGGTCCCGTGTTCAGTGAAGCGGAACAGACCGTTTCCTGTCTGAGAAGGCACCGACAAAAGAACCCCTGACCCGGCACCGGTCACCAGCGCGGATAACGAGACTTCCACTGATCGATGATGCTGTAGTCAGTTTGTCACCCTGGCGGCGCCGACACTGAGCCTGGCAAAGGGCGTGTGTGAGTGCGCTCCAATTCGTGTTGACTTTAACAACTCACGTGTGTGCGCAGGTAACGTGAGGTCAGGAGTGATTGAAGACCGTCAACTTTCAGAATGCTACGGCTGACCATGGCGCGTGTGAATGAAGTCAAAGAGCTAGCAGGCGTAAGATTTTTTTTTTTTTTTTTAGTAATATGGAACTTAATTATGACAGGCAGTGTGGGTGGGTGGGGACCTTATCAAGATATGGCGGGGCCAGGGGTTGGGGGTGGGGGGGGAGGGGAGGGGAGGGGAAGGTGGCTGTTCGTGAGTTTTAACGCTCTTATGGGTGATATCAAAGCGGACGGGGCAACGAGAAAAAGACCAGCACAAATATTTGGCCCCAACCGGGATTCGAACTAACGACCCGAGCATGGAAAGTCCAACGATCTACCATTCGGCTATCCCGGCTCCCCTGGCGGGGCCAGACTGTATGTATAATAATAATAATGGATATTATACAGTCGCTTTACCCAATTTCTCGGCCCAAAGTGCCGCAAACTGAACCCAGCACGCACGCTCACGCGACTAACACGCATTCTCTCACACACAGGAAATACACACATTACAAACACTCGGTGCGAAGGGTCGACAAAGCTATTTAAATTTCGGAATTTTAGAATTGCATTTCTTTTTGCCGGCTGAAAATATCCAAAGTAGAGGGGAGAGAAAGCCGGAGTACCCTGAGAGAACCCCCGACGATCGGCCCAAATGAATGCTGCCACATATACATATATATACACGAGCGAGGAAAATTCTTTGTCCCAAATGAAATCGGACCTCTCGCACTGGTGTCTGAGTTTTAACCACTAGACCACCGACAGCCCCGTGTATTTCGGGTCAGTGTGTGGGTGGGTGGGTGGGTGAGGGGGGGGGAGGGGTTAACGTCCTTTTTTTCACGACGGAAGTCCGGCTTGATATCTGGGTCAAAAGCGGGGCAGCGAAAGAAAAGCGAGGACAGTTTAGTCTTGGTCCAAGCATCTTAGACGCCTCGTACTTGCTTCGCGCAAGGCCAACGAAGGTCAACGGTCAGCATCCGCAACTGTTGGGAGATAGGACCGCCGCGGTAGATTTTGGCCCAGTGATTCCACGACATTCCCAAAATTAATGGAAGAATTTCACAATTACGACCTCCAACCAACCGCGGGTGGGTTGGGTTGGGTGTTCAGGGGTTTATCGTCCTTTTCCACCACATAGGGTGATATCAAAGACGGGGCAACGATGAAAAAGCCAGCACAAATATTTGGCCCCAGCCAGGATCGAACTCACGACCCGAGCATTAGAAGTCCAACGCTCTACCATTCGACCACCCCGGCTCCCCTCCAACCAACCGCATTGTGAACATGGAACCATTACACCCAGAAGCGACCCAAAGCTGTTGCACAATGGATGATTCAACACCGCCGGGATGGCCTCCAAGAACTGTAAACGAGCAAAAACCCCTTGTGCATCCCAGCGTAGCCATGGCGACGTCTTGTCCAACAATTATAAATCAGAGAGCAGGAACCCCCAAAGGCCCAAACCTCATCAGCGGTGCCAGGCAATGTTACAGCACGTTACTGATCTCCCACGCCTTCCACGGAGGCCCTCACTTCGAGCCGCTACAATGCAAAATCGTCAGGGATACAAAACGTCTTCCTTTCTAAAAATCGAAACTCTGTGGCCACGCAAGGAACAGGCGAGAGTGGGCACGAGAGTCGTGCGTATGTAAATTCAGTTCATCGCAGAATTGCAAATTTGTCGTACCGCATGTCACACTGACGAGAAACACGGAAACACACCATATTCGTTGTTTGATCAGGCGACTAAAAACACTCCTGTCTGACACTTATCAAGTTTATAAAATATAGTCCCTCTATGTGTATAGTCTTTAACCTCTGCGTTCAGTTTTTGAAAGAAACTTATTAGATGTTTAATATATCAGAGTATTTACCTCCTGTTTTATTGTATGCCCTTTTATTTTTACTGACCTGGCAGAAAGGGACTTCGCCAGCTGCCGCGAAACAGTCTTTGTTGCGTGTGTATGTAAATTCAGTTCATCGCAGAATTGCAAATTTGTCGTACCGTGGCCCGCATGCCACACCGACGAGAAACACGGAAACACACCATATTTGCTGTTTGATCACACAAAAAACACTCCCGTTTGACACTTATCAAGTTTATAAAATATGGTCCCTTCAAGTATATATAGTCTTTCTTTAACCTCTGTGTTCTGTTTTTAAGTCCTGAAAGAAACTCGGGGAGCCGGGGTGGCCGAATGGTAGAGCGTTGGACTTTTAATGCTCGGGTCGAGAGTTCGCATCCCGGGTGGGGCCAAATATTTGTGCTGGCTTTTTCATCGTTGCCCCGTCAGTCTTTGATATCACCCGTATGTGGTGGAAAAGGACGTTAACCCCCCAAACACCCACCCACCCACCCCTAAAAGAAACTCATTTAAACCCATCAGATGTTTAATATATCAGAGTATTCACATTCAGTTTTATTGTATGCCCTTTTATTTTTAATGACCTGGCAGAAAGGGACCTCGCTTTGCCGCGAAATAGTCTTTGTTGCTTGCGCGGCGTAAAGCCCTAACTAACTAACTGACTAACTAACTAACTAACTAACTAACTAACTAACTAACTAACTAACTAACTAACTGACTAACTAACTAACTAACTGACTAACTAACTAACTAACTGACTAACTAACTAACTAACTGACTAACTAACTAACTAACTAACTAACTAACTAACTAACTAACTTGTTTAACTAACATCAGCCTTAGGAAGTCGTCTATGTACCAGTGATGTTTTAGGAAAGTTTCTGTAGACGTATTGTGAACGAGCAGACAGTAAGCAATAACTGATGGTTTTTGGAAACACAGGGAGAATAACAATCATTCTACACTGAAACAGGACCCCTCAATGTCAGCGGCATCAGTGGCTGGATCCGGAGGCCTGTAAGTACCGTCCGGCCGCATGCCCACGTGTACATAATATACATGTCATTAGCAATGTACTGTGCCAGGACTGTCCACAAATAGCAGCTGCGGTGTCCAGCATTTATCTATATATTGATACAGGCATGGCCGAATGTCGGCCATTGTGTAGTACGAGTACAGATGGTCAGTGTACAAAGGACAGGCAGACGCCGGCAGTTCAGTTGATCCGTCTAGCACCACCGATTTCATTAAAAACAAAAAATCTAACCGTTTGAGCATTTTGTGATGAGAGTTGGGGAAACATGTAGGAATGTGATGTTTGCCGGTCTTGGCTCATCCATCAGATGTCTCCGGCCTTCCCATGCAGACTGACAGCTAGACATCTTATTTATATGTAGACTTGACCCTGTATGCCCGTCCACAACCCCTCCCTCCCCCCTCCCCCCCCCCCCCCGACCCCCCCCCCCCCCCCTTCTGTCTCACGGGAACATCCCTTTGCTGAAACCCAAAATGACTATGATGATCGTGAGACGCACACACACACACACACACACACACACACACACACACACACACACACACACACACACACACACACACACACACACACACACACACACACACACGCACACACACGTCAGTTCTGTCTGATCAGTCTCAGTGCGGCAACGAGATCTTACAAATGTACTGTCATCCCCGTACCAGGGGCCGTAACGCTACACTAGGTAGCGTTACGGCCCCTGGTACTTTGATGATGTACTGTCGGCACTAGTTCGTATACTACAAACGCTATAGGCCTTTCCCGAGTCAGATTAATCGGACTATGTCGGCACTTGCTCAGCAAGACAGAAGCATCACCAGCCTTGCAGCCTGTCTGTACCATCAGTGTATATCTCTGCTGAACTGTAGTGAATCAGTCAGTTAAAGTCTCAATACCTATGACACGCATACAACAGCGTGTGGAAAACTTTCCACGAAATGCGCTATATCTGTGCTTCGCAATCAGTCACTTGGGTCACAGTATACCATCAGAGACCATTGTGGTGACTCTGGCCGGCGTATAAGTTGTTCTAGAAGTGTACCGCGTACTGAGCAGACGACTTTATTTGGTTGCTGACTGTGGACCAGCGAGACGGCGCTGACTATGCTATTTTTATCAGCTTTTTCGCGCCCCTGTTTCCTCAAAAAATGGACCGTAGGCTCAAAGAAAGTCGTATTTCTCTAATATTGGAAGCCACAATGTCGTGAAAACGGTCGCAATGGCGAAATGAAACCGGCGTCCTGCTATCTGGTAAACAGCCGGAGAGCTTCGAAAGCGGCAGTTTTCCATCTCAGCTGCGTTACGAACATAGACGCTTTAACCCTTTCACTGCCAGACGCGTTTCGGTTCACTCACGGATAACATCTCTTCACGTCACTTTGCTGTAAACAGGAATCAATCCAGAGATTTTTTTTTTTTATTCCCTCAACTACTGGAAAGTCTAGACTTGGCATTTTGAACTAATTTGTCAGTGGAGCTACTGATGCGATTTACGAAATCCTGCGACGGCGGCATTGAAAGGGTTAACTGATGGCAACTAGAGGTGGTAACTGATACACACCAATAGTCCTTAAATAACTGTCCTAACTCCCATGACCGTCGGAAACCTTTCCGGATTCCTCTAACCATTCATGTCCTGGTCACTGAAGACGCCATATACTCAAACCCGTATAAAAACCAGGACATTGTGTATGTATGTATGTATGTACGTCTGTGGCCGTCTGCCATTGAATGGCCAACGTCAGGGGCATCTTACCCATCGACCGTTCGGCCATGACAGTAATTATTACGTCCCTTGGGGCAACCCGGAATACGAAGACACAAGTTGCTTGCTACGCGGCATACATTCAATTGTCTTGTTGCCGTGGTGTCACTGACTCACTGTGTATGCCGTACGACGCCGCTGAGAGAGGAATGAAATATTCATCAGCGTTAAAGACAACTAAGCCTCCAAAGTCAGCGAACGTTTCAGAGCTAGAAGCGACTCGGACCGTTTTGCAACAGTCTTCAGGGCCCGTATGTAAAACTCGAGGTTAATTTAACCCACGGCTTCGGGCCTAACCCAGACTAGGACAAAAGAAACCCCAAAACAAAATTAAATAAAACAGGAAGCGAAGAAAGAAAGACAAAAATCCTTCTATAAAGGCATAGGCACCTTGCTGGAATGGACCCGCTTCCTGATTTAAAACATAAAACAACAGAAAATTTAACCCTAGAGCTAGTTTAGTTTGAGGTTAGACCAACCCGGGGCTAAACTCCCTAACCCCGACTCTTACATGCGGGCCCAGAAGCGGTCGTCAAGCGTTACTGAAAGCACCAGCAAAATTCGTTCCCTTTCGTTTCATCTGTCCAGGCAGTACTAGTTTCATGACTGTCCGACAAAGTTTTGGTGGGTGGGCGGGTGGGTGGGTGTTTGGGGGTTTAACGTCCTTTTCCACCACATAGGGTGATATCAAAGACGGGGCAACGATGAAAAAGCCAGCACAAATATTTGGCTCCAACCGGGATCGAACTCACGACCCGAGCATTAGAAGTTCAACGCTCTACCATTCGACCACCCCGGCTCCCCGACAAAGTTCCGGTAAAAAAAGGAAGTATTACAGGATAAATAAGAAATATCAGAGTTACACTGAGTACAATGTTTTTCTTACACCCGTGGTTCAGCATCGGCAGACGACAAACAATGATGGCATTTTCAACCACGATTCTTGAACGAAACGAAACGAAAACGGATTCCGTTGGTGCTTCTTAAGTTCAGTAATGACAGCCTGAGCTGCTATGCCGCCACCGGCCATCGGATCTCCAAACGTGATTTGCGAATTTCACTTTCCCCGTCAACTTTACACTCATCCTCAATCAGGAACGCCACACAGACCACAGAAAGTGGACCACGGATGAATTTTTGATGATCTCCATGAAACTCTTTTTTTTTCCCCTGGCTACATCCTTTCTGTACTGGGCCGCTAAGGTGGCATTTACTCAGAGCTACGGTTCAAGATTTGGGCCCGCATGTAAAAGTCGGGGTTAGGGAGTTTAGCCCAGGGTTAGAGTCTAACCTCGAACTAAACTAGCTCTAGGGTAAAATTTTCTGTGTGTGTGTGTGTGTGTGTGTGTGTGTGTGTGTGTGTGTGTGTGTGTGTGTGTGTGTGTGTGTGTGTGTGTTTCTTTTGATCAGGAAGCAGGTCCATCCCAGCAAGATGCCTATGCCGCTATAGAAGGATTTTTGTCTTTCTTTCTTCGCTTCTGTTTTTTTTTTTTTTAATTTAATTTTTCTGGGGTCTCTTTTGTCCTAGTCTGGGTTAGGCCCGTAGCCGTGGGTTAAATAAACCTCGAGTTTTACATACGGGCCCTGTAGTGGACTTCAAAGTAGACAACTTAGCAACCCCCTCCCCCCAAAAAACAACAACAACAACAACAACAAAAAACCAAAAAAACCTCGCACTGAGAAATGCACGTTACCAGCGGCTACCACTTTTCCTTGTAACACTGTGGTAACCTATGAAGAAGAGACAACCACACATAGATGAAATTTCAAACTTTAATGAATGAGCTTATCTTGTAAACAAATAGAAATGCAGTCATGTCAGTATTTTGTTTGTTTTGAGCTAAGTGATGGTGAACAGCAAACTGTACTATTTTCGGCGGCGTAACGTTCAAACACTTCAGGTGTTTTTTGTTGTTGTTGTTGTTTGTTTGTTTATCGTAACAGACAGCAGTCAGTTTGGTGTGTGTGTGTGTGTGTGTGTGTGTGTGTGTGTGTGTGTGTGTGTGTGTGTGTGTGTGTGTGTGTGTGTGTGTGTGTGTGTGCTGGTCGATAGCAATATTCCACCTTTCCACATGAAACTTTTTTTTCAGGAGGGACAGGTCCTGACCACGATCGTAAGTCACCACCGACAGCCTGTACCACGCTGTGAAATAAAGGACATAACCTGCAGACGAGTTACTCAACTATATATGATTTAATGTAATTACTTTCTCCTGAATTATCGTCCGTTGCTGCGGGCATCCAATGCATCAATGTTCCGTTGCCGCCTTTTTACCAAGAACCCTGGCCTCCAGCCAATCAATTGTATGTTTTACTGGAAACACTTCGCGGCCTATGGCAGGTCATTTCAAACTGATGCACCAGTCAAATGCATTTTGCAATTTTCCAGCGGCGCCTGAGGAGAAAACCCAAAAGCCAGCCAAGGCAGAAAAATACGCAATGTAGATCATACAAGGGAATCGATAAACTGCAATAGAATTCACGCCTCGGCCGTGCCAGAGATTTTTTTTATCTTTTAATTTTTTTTCGACACCAGGCGAGAATGAAATCTCTGTCTGCAAGGGAAGCAACCCGCCTACTGAGTGATCTTATCCTTGATCTATCCGTCTTTGTCAAAGCATAAAGATGGCGTTGCCACACAGGGTGCTGGCGTAAGCCCACACTACTTTTTTGTATTCACGTCTTTGTTTCTCCAACAGTTTTTCTTTTCTCGTCTTTTCAGCCAGCATCGATTTCCTTTGTCGCGTGTTAGTGTAACCGTGGTCCGCCACGTGCGTTGTGTCATATTACTCAGGATGATCATCCTGATTTTTTTTTTTAATAACTGAACAATTAGTGAGCATAAACAAGAAAAACTTATAGTAGCGCTCAGGGTGGAACAAATACAGAGTGACAGTACTGCAATGGCGGATCATAATGAAATCAATCCTAAAATCTGAGCGTTTGAGCCGAGTCGGTGGAGAAAGACAGACAAATGGAGACACGAGAGACAGACAGATGTTTATGTGCTTCAGATACATTGCTGGTGATAGTTACGCCGGGAGTCAGTCGTTTCCCGAGCTTTGCTAACAACTGCAGGTAAAGTTATGACAAATGAATAGGTGAGATGATTGTCGTAACTACCCGTTTTCGTACAGTGTTTCATAATATGTCCATAATGGTGATTAGTACTGACGTACTGTACCAAACAAACCATTGTTTCTCGACTGTCTGTCACAGCTGTTGAGCCCGGTTTGCCTGTGTGAGTACAACCTAGCTACTGACCCCTGAAGCAAGGTATACAACATCGGTCATATAGACGACTCCACTCGACAAGTCCCCGAGGCCGAAGCCCCGCCCCTTTACTCTGCCGTGTATTGGCAAATCGCAGTGCGTCCATGACGTCATTGTATGCGAAAAGGAGTGATTTCAAGATGAAAGACATTGACGTAATGGCCTTTTCCCTCAAATGACGTCAATGGACTTACTGCTGTCTTCCCATGTTCCAGTCATATCAAACTACATGTGCTTCCCTTGTTGTAATGTCTGGCAGGAAAGTTTGCCAGACCATGCCATGTGTTGTGCTCATTATGCCATTACACGCGATTGGCTGAATTCCGGAGACTCGCCACGTTTGATTGGCAGGAGTGGAGTCGTCCATTATCGTTGACTGCCATGTTTTCCATTTCTCAGACAACAGCTGTATACAACATACACACCCACGATGTCTACTGATGCTGACCTACTATCGACTTAACTGCAATGTTGATAGAAGTCCACTGTCGGTAGTTCAGGGTATCAGTCTGTGACGGACGGCCATGCAAAGACCTCTGCACGCTACAGGGGCTTTGTTGTAACCAAAGGCCACATCAGTATCTAAACAGTATATTCCTATTAATATTTAAACTGTATTATAAGGGTATCATTTTACGTTTGTGCATAAACCGAAGTCAATGATCATTATTGCCTGCATGAATTGTCCCACGTGCATACACAGACCCGCAGCATGCATGCATTTTTCGCGGCAGCGTTGTGCTCTGCCACGAAAAATGCGTGCTTGTTGCGGCAAGGGAGACAACTCATGCAGGCAATAATCTCGAAAAACGCTGAGAATGTACTGTGCTGGTCAGTGCGACAGTTCTCAGCGCTTCTGTGCACACTGTGAAATAACACGGGGACCTCAAAGTTGTTTGTAACTGTTCACTTTCCTTGTCACCGAGTATTTTTGTTCTTTCCTTCTTATTAGGTATCACTTAGCTTTGCTCGGTCTCAAATATTTGTGCTGGCTTTTTCATCGTTGCCCCGTCTTTGATATCACCCTATGTGGTGGAAAAGGACGTTAAACCCCCAAACACCCACCCACCCTTGCTCGGTCTCGGTTAGCCCGACTTGGCCGTCGTCGCAGGGTTCTAGTGTTATCGACGGACCCGGAACAGGGTTGGTTTGGCCGTTCTGGATAGGAGCCGACCTATGTAGGAAAAATCCCGCTTGCCTCAGCTGGGATTCGAACCCGGGTCTCGAAGTCCATGGCCCGAAGTGCTTACCACTTCACTACGGGCGCCGGTATTATCAAAAACTCTCATCCTGCAAGTGGTTACTTCCTGCGGTACAAACGGTTTTATGCGATAACACCAGCATCGTATCGTTAGCTTTGACTTTAAAAAAATCTGCTTTTGAAACTTATTTCTGTTACAACGAGTGACAGTTTTACAGTTACTCGACACACACAGATTGTATGAGGTCTGACAGGAAAACGAATGTTCATTAGTTAGAGAAACATATTTACGATTGACATCCGTGTGAATGCCATGATATCGATCACAAAATCTAATTCATGATTGGTGTGTTTCAAACAAAGCCACTTTAGTGATCAACAACAACAAAAAACAAAAATAACCGGCCCCCGTAGTGTAGTGGTTAGCACTTCGGACTATGGACTAGGGAGATCCGGGTTCGAGTCCCAGTCGAGGCAAGCGGGATTTTTCCTACCTAGGTCGACTCCTACACAGAGCGGGTGTGCTATGGGCCCTATGGGGAGGCTGTTGCCACACAGCCGAGCTTCACCCACTTCACGGGTGCGACTTTGGGGGTGCATACCCTTGGTATGACACTTCTTATGATGTGGATGATTACACGGCCAGCAACGCAGGTGCCGTAGTTCCCGGGCCTGGTTAATGCCGGGATATTTATGACAGGAAGCGTGGAATGCAGCCCTGTCCCGCAGTCCCAAACCACACGGACCTCCATAGCATCATCTTACCATCATCCTCATTTCCATCATCATGCAGAATAAAAATTGCCCCAGCTTCCGAGCCCTCCGTGGATTCCACCCATTACCAGGGAGAAACACCACTGGAGCCGGCAAAGAGTTGTGGCAGAAAAAAAAGCCAAACCAAAAATAACAAAAACAGCAACAACAACAACCAGAAAAACAACAAAAGGCAACCCCCCCCCCCCCCCCAAAAAAAAAAAAGAAAAAAAAAAGAAAGAAAAGAAAACAAACAAAAACCAACCAACTAAACAAACAAAAACCCGAAACCGAAAAAACGACAAAAATTTTGAATTCGATGTACTGCACAGATCGTTATCTTCGTAAGTGGACCTTACTGAGTTCCTTCCCTTTTCAGCTCACATTTTTAACAACCTAAATTTTGCAGGAAAGGAGATAAAATTACCCAAAGTAGTCATAATTATCATTATTCAGAAAATGCTGACTGCATTTTGACAGAGGAAATGGCAATCGGCCGAGGTAGGCCCGGATTGGGTGAACAGCCGATGCGCACGTGCCAAAATCTGCTGTGCCAGAATAGATTCGCTCATTAGAACTTATCTCACCCAAAAATCTGCGGGGCCGACACTGAGCTGTCGAAACCAATTGCCTGGTTACAGCCATAGGTACACACGCACGCCGCACGCACGCACGCACACGCACGCACGCACACACACACGCACACACACACACACACACACACACACACACAGATATCGGTCAGTATTAAAACTAATACAGCGACAAGCTTCGATCTGTGAAACCGGTGTTCTTTTTCTTCCGTAAACACCCACAGCCAATCTTCTGACTATTAATAGCGTTAACGTGAACTTGGCACCTTCGCGGACAAGGTGTCAAGGGTGGTGGCAGGGGCGATGTCCTGGTGAAGGTCGTCCCAGTCCCTGACTGTGTAGGGGAAGAAGGCCATAATTATTCCTGTAGTCTGTACCGTAGATAATCTTCGACACAATCTCTCTCTCTCTCTCTCTCTCACACACACACACACACACACACACTTCGATCATTGTAACCGGTGTTCGAGACACTCTCTCTCTCTCTCTCTCTTACACACACACACACACACACACACACACACACGTGTTACGACAGCAGTGTGTGGTGCATCAGGTCATTAGCACCTAAATTGTTTCTGCTGACTTCTGGCAGGAGATGTTCTGTGTTGCGGCGAAGTAGGACAGATAAGGTCATGCGTGCTCCACTGAGATCCTGGCAGACAGGTAAACAGGTGTTATTTCAAGCGTTTGCCTCTTCGCTTGTTTCTTGCTGGCAGGTTGTTTTTGCCATACGTTCTTATACAAGGAAGGCAAGGATGTTAGGTAATTTACACTCCATAACCGTGGCAATGACAATGACAATGACAATGACAGTAATCTTTATTTTCCAACGGTAAACGTTTTGGCACGAGAATATGAGCAAAGGAAGGACAATCTATAAGCTACAGGAATATATGGGGGAAAATGCAGAAAAAAGTTACACATTTAAAAACTCAATGAAAACACACACACACACACACACACACACACACACACACACACACACACACACACACACACGCACACACGCACGCACGCACGCACGCACACACACACACACACACATATGAGACAACCTATTGGAGCCCATGCTGCTCATATGACGGGTACATTCGATAGATCTTTGTATAAGCTTTATTTTAGTTCACATATAAACTTGAAGAGACTTAACCGTGAGATCAAATAAGGAGGATGAGAACAGCGTGCAGCGATATCAAAATTAAGTTACAGACGTTTAAGTCGAACTTCGGATAAGTCGAAACAAAAAGCTTCCCCGGCCAAACGTTCTTTGTATGACTAAATTTTCCACGGATATGTCGCACAACTAGTACTCCCAAACGGATAAGTCAAACTTCGGTTATGTCAAACAAAATTTGCCCCGTTTGCTTCGGATAATTCGAAGTAGTCGCTGGCACTGGAATATTTGTTGTATGTATGTATGCACGTATTTGTATATATAAATGTGTGTGTGTGTGTGTGTGTGTGTGTGTGTGTGTGTGTGTGTGTGTGTGTGTGGTGAGCTTGTAGTACTTGATTATTTGTCGTGTTTCATGTACCACCACTGTTATTTAAATTTTTTTAAAAATAATAAATTTGACTTGACTTGACTTGTTGTTGTTGCTGTTGTTAATTCATTTTCTATTTTAGTTGTCCCCTGTGGGACTTGAAATTCGGGTCTTGCCCTGCAAGCAAAACTAAAGCCAAGAACATTACAGTGTGTCATAGAATAATCAAGCTCCATCCTTCCCGGGGAGTCGGGATAGTCAAGCGGTAGAGCATTGGACTCTCACTGCTCGGGTCGCGAGTTCGAATCTTGGCTGGGGCTAAATATTTGTGCTGGCCGTTTGCTTGCTGCCCCGTCCTTGATAACCACCCATATGTGATGGAAAGGGCGTTAAACCCTAAAACACCCACCCACCCACCCGGAAGCCTTCAACCTGCCGGTTAGACACGTATTTATGTCATCGTGTTGGTCACATCGCTGCAGCAGCTGCTTTTTCATGTAGCTCAGATTTTCTTCGAATGAGGCTGGTTATCATGTTCATCTTATCACGTTCGTGAAATCAGTCTTATGTATGGTAGGCTGTATGTATGTATGTATGTATGTATGTATGTATGTATGTATGTATGTATGTATCTATGTATGTATGTATGTATGTATGTATGTATGTATGTATATATGTATGTATGTATGCATGCATGCATGCATGTATGTATGTATGTATGTATGTATGTATGTATGTATGTATGTATGTATGTATGTATGTATGTATGTATGTGTGTGTGTGTGTGTGTGTGTGTGTGTGTGTGTGTGTGTGTGTGTGTGTGTGTGTGTGTATTAATGTATCAAGTGAGTACTTCTGTTTCATACGTGTATCACCATCATCATAATCATGATATTTGTAAGAAATGTATTGAGACTGTATGTATAACTGTATACATGTATGTAATGTTTTGCTATTGTACTCACCCAGAGCTCCAGCAGGAGGTTAGGCGCCAGACACATTATTATTATTATTATTATTATTATTATCAATATTGGGGAGCCGGGGTGACCGGCTGGTAGAGCGTTGGACTTCTAATGCTCGTGTCGTGAGTTCGTATCCCGGTTGGGGCCCAAATACTCGTGCTGGCTGTTTCATCGTTGCCCCGTCTTTGATATCACCCTATGCGGTGGAAAAGGACGTTAAACTCCCAAACACCCACCCACCCTTATTATTATTATTATTAGGTCCGTTAGTGGACAGTGTGCTAAACTGACAATGCGGTTGCTCGTGGAGAACCCGAGGCTACACTTTATAAGTTTATTTCACGTCGTTTGTGCACTTTTATTATTATTGTTGTCAATGAAGTGCACTGGCTGCCCGTTGTATACCCGCATCAAGTACAAAATTGCAACACTGTCTTTCCGTCATTTTGAGCAGTCCCTTCCTCAGTATCTCTCCGACAAGCTTACCACTTATGAACCATCTCGTACTCTCCGCTCCTCATCAGAAAAGCCCCTAAGAGTTCCCAAGTTCAATCTCAAAACTTTCGGTGAGCGCTCTTTCAGTTTCTGTGCCCCCCAGGAATGGAATTCTCTGCCTCCCTCCCTTAGGAACACCCAGACCCTCCCACAGTTTAAGTCAAAACTCAAGACTTACCTATTCAAGATAGCATATGATCTGTAGCATCACTACCCGTCCTGACAGCCCCCCCCCCCCCCCACTCCCCGCACACATATACTTAGTGTTTCATGTTTCATGTATGCGTGAGAATGTGTGTGTGTAGCGCACTGAGTGTTCTTTGAGCAGACTGTTAGCGCTTTATTATTATTATTATTAAGTGCAAGGTTCATTTTTATCTCAAACCACGCGCAATACAGAATATTCGACAAAAATGAACACAGGCAGGCCAACCACAAGAGGATAAAAATATAGACCTCTGATCCCGACCAAGGCTGTTTCAGATCCTTGTGAATAACACCTTTGCTCCGTGGTTCTGACAACTCGGCTATGTAGCCACCTGCCGGCGGGATATGTGGGTGACTTGGGCATTGTTCCAGACCGTGGCAGGATCACAGTTCTGATAGTGGAAGCGTGGCCTGGCACCACTGGGCGACTATTGGATCAGCAGGCGTACGTTTCTGGGTGTGTGTGTGTGTGTGTGTGTGTGTGTGTGTGTGTGTGTGTGTGTGTGTGTGTGTGTGTGTATGTGTGTGGAACTGTTTGGCCACACAAAAAGCTTTTGAAAGGATCTCCGGCTCGCTGGAAACGGTCGTTATGTTGAAACAAATGTCGACCGGCTTGTCAAACCTGTTTTATTGCAATTTTAAATGCAAGTAGCCTTTCACTCAAACGCATTTTTTTTTTTGGGGGGGGGGGGGGGGGGGAAGGGGGTCGTTGAATTTTGAAGAAAGCAAATGAGTAATGATTTTCCGTTCAATTCAGTTTAAACAGCACAAGGTTTTGGCTTCACTTCCAAGATCGGAAATCCGGCAGCGAACGTGTGTGTGTGTGTGTGTGTGTGCCAGTGTGTGTGCCAGTGTGTGTGTGTGTGTGTGTGTGTGTGTGTGTGTGTGTGTGTGTGTAGGGGGGGGGGGGAGTGGCGGCGGGATAGCCGAATGGTAGAGCGTTGGACTCTCAATGCTCGCCCGGGGCGTGAGTTTGAATCCCGGGCGGCTGGGGCCAAATATTTGTGCTGGCCATTTTCTCGTCGCCCCCGTCTTAGATATCACCCCTACTTGGTGGAACTTGAAAAGGACGTTAAACTCCCAAACACCCACCCACCCTCACAGCCCAAGGCACTGTGCGTATTGCCAGTGAAGCGCTCCGGTACACGAGCTACCCCGGTTCCTCCCCCGGGCCAGTGGTGAACTGAAACGCCAGGTATACCGTCATGTATTATATAAACCACGTCCATCAGCGCCGCCTCTGCATTATCCCTAACTGCATCGACATTGTTTTCAAAACACAGGCCTCTCGCCAAATGTGTGTACAGAGTAAACTGCTGCGCGCGCGCGCGCGCGCGTGTGTGTGTGTGTACAAGTTCGAAGACTCGTAGTGCGACGTTCACGGTCACTGTACAGAATATCGCGTGAACGCCGTCCTTTCTAGTAACGCTAACTTGGTATAGTTCGCCCGTTAGGGGGTGCAAATGTATAACAGTCACGCGCAGGAGGAGCAAATAAACTCCAGTCGAAGCCCCGTAACGCGGTGAGGGGGTGCAAATGTACTCCGGGGTCTGCAGAGGTGAAGTCATGTCAGTGGTCGCTGACTTCGTTCTACGACTTTACTTGATGCGAAATTTCGACGGAATTGACTGGTATACATTTGAACCCCCCTAACGGGCGAACTATACCAACTGAGCCACAGTGACGGGCTATTTCCATCTTTGCTAAGCCAACTTATGTTTTCTCTACTATGATGAAAAACGGACGAGATGGCCAAATAAAACATCCTTCTACCTGGCAAACAGCCTTAGAGCATTGTAAGTGGCAGTTTTACATTTGAGTGGCGTTACCAACGGCGTTAGAGGTTTTAAAGATCTAAGCTCCCGACAAAAAGCTTTCCGAAGTGTGAAAAACGCACAGTCAACTCTGTTACAGTTGCAGAGTTTTCAGCGCCCCTGAAACCCCAATAAAAGCCAAGGGCAGCCTGATTTCACAGCTCAGTTTGCGTTTTGACACTGAGCGAGAAAGATCGTGCAGCACTCAACATCCGCTAGACACTGTAGCGATGTGTCTCGCTCACTGACCACAAGCCAAAAAATGTCACGGCAAACTCGTGCCCCGGTTTTATTAGGGTCCCCGAAGCGCTGAAAAACTCTGCAGCTGTGACGGAGTTGACTGTGCTTGCACGGTCGACTCTGTAATTTTTTTTTTCACACTTCGGAAAGCTTTTTGTTGGGAGCTTAGATCTTTAAGCAAAACCACGATCGACTGAGAAGGTGGGAAAATCACTCACGCCGGATTGTAAGTTATGCGCGAGAAGGACAGGTGGGGGAATCACTAAGGGCGGATTGTGAGTTATGCAGCCGGCACAGCCTGTTAAAAGTGTTGTCTCTCACAGCAGCACCACGGAAGATGAGTTGTAATGAGAACTGTCAGCAAGTTTGCGCTCCTTCTACAGAATTTACGGCGCTGTTGAAAACGCCGACGAACGCACTGAAAAACACCGAGAGACACTTGCAACAAATCTTCGGTTTTGCAGCAGACTTTTTACAGCAGTAGTTTCGTAGATTCTGTCAAAGTTACTTTGGTATTTTAGCCTGACACGGCCTCACAACATAATTATAGCGATGCACAGTGTTGTTATTGCTATCATTATCATAATTTGACAAATGATTTGGCCTAGTGATAACGGTTTTTGAGGCCGCTACGGATCCTCAGACGCAGGTTCGAGTCCCCTGTGGGCAGGATTTGTGTGGGATTTTCCCTTACCCAGTCGAGTCGAAAACAATCACACACCATGCATGCAGGTAAACAATCACACACCATGCATGCAGGAAAACAGTCACACACCATGCATGTAGAAAAACAATCACACACCATGCATGCAGAAAAACAATCACACACCATGCATGTAGAAAAACAGTCACACACGATGCATACAGGAAAACAATCACACACCATGCATGCAGGTAAACAATCACACACCATGCATACAGGAAAACAGTCACACACCATGCATACAGGAAAACAGTCACACACCATGCATGCAGAAAAACGATCACACACCATGCATGTAGAAAAAGTCACACACGATGCATACAGGAAAACAACCGCACACCATGCATGCAGGAAAACAGTCATACACCATGCATGCCGGAAAACTATCACACACACCATGCACGCAGGAACACAATCACACACCATGCATTCAGGAAAACAATCACATACCATGCATGTAGAAAAACAGTCACACACCATGCATGCAGGAAAACAATCACACAACATGCATGCAGGTAAACAATCACACACCATGCATACAGGAAAACAATCACACACCATGCATACAGGAAAACAATCACACACCATGCATGTAGAAAAACAGTCACACACCATGCATGCAGGAAAACAGTCACTGTGACACCACGCATGCAGGAAAACAGTCACACACCATGCATACAGGAAAACAACCACACACAGGAAAACAGTCACACATCATGCATGCAGGAAAACAATCACACACCATGCATGCAGGAAAACAGTCACACACCATGCATGGGAAAAAATGGGTTGCGCCGGACTATGGCCGGCGATGGGACGCCCCCCGACGGGGGAAGAAATCCGAGTATGAAGAAATTAACAAATCAATAAATAGTTTACCCCCCCCCCCCCCCCACACACACACCATCTCAGGTGTGGCAGTATAATTTGGCAAATGGGAGCCTAACCATAACGAGGGGAGCGGTACCATTGTAGCGGGGAGCCTAGGGACAAATGGTTTTCCGATTTCCTGTGTTTTCTTGGCGCTTTCGCGAGGGACGTCAGTATTTTTGTAACATTCTCTGACACACAACTACAGCTGAACCCATCTGTGTAGGGGCTGGAACCTTTCACTGGCACTGTGGTGACGGTAGGTAGGCAACCCAGGTTGAGCAAATTCTCTACGGGTAAGCTTGCTTCAGCAGACACCACTCGATCGCAATTTCTTGGTCCAGGAAAAGAGGGCTTGAGGGGGAAGGCAATTGAGGGGTGGTGGTGGTGGTGTGTGTGAGTGTGTGTGTGTGGGGGGGGGGGGGCGTTGGTGATGGGTGATGGTGTTGTTTTACAACCATTGACATACTCCCTGCAAAAAAAACACAAAACACACACACACACACACACACACACACACACACACACACACACACACACACACACACACACACACACACCCCCCAAAACAACAAATAAACAAACAAACAAACAAACAAATCACTTTCAGATAAACGCGCTGTTGACATGTTTACTAACCCAGCTTATGTTTTGGAACAGTTTCACTTGTGAGTGCGTATGGGGTACGCTGGAAAAATAATAATAATGAGTATTGTATAGGCGCTTTACCCAGTTTCATGAATCGGCTCAAAGCGCCGCGAGCTGAACCCAACACGCACGCTCACGTGAATCACACGCATTCTCTCACACACTGGACATAAACACACTGATTACAATCACGTGGTGCGAAGGGTCAGCTCAGCTAAATTTCGGAATTTAGAATTGCATTTATTTTTGAATTTTTGTGGGCTGAACATTTCCAAAGCAGAGGGGGAGGAAGTCAGAGTCCCGGAGAGAACCCCCGACGATCGGCCCGAATGAACGGTGCCACATACGAGTAGGAAAAATTCTTTGCCCCGAGTGGGACTCAAACCCCTGACCTCTCGCATTGCTGACACGTCTCTTAACCACTAGACCACCGACCGCCCCAAATGCTCTACCTTGATGGTTAGTAGAGCTCGTAATGCGACACTATATTGTATACACTTGCTCAAATTCTACGACTGTTGGTACAACACTCTCGCTCAGTGTACTAGCTGTGAGTGAGCATGCTTCTGTTGGCTCAGTGCCAGCATTTGAGATGCTGTCACTGTACAGGTGTCTAAGTAGTGTGATGCTAGATAACACGAAAACCCGCTCATAAAGATTGTGCTTTTAACCGGCCCCCGTAGTGGATGTGGATGATTACACGGCCGGCAACGCAGGTGCCGTAGTTCCCGGGCCTGGTTTATGCCGGGATATATTATGACAGGCAGCGTGAAATGCGGCCCTGTCCCGCAGTACCAAACCACACGGACCTCCATAGCATTATCTTACCATCATCCTCATCTCCGTCATCATGCATAATAAAAATTGCCCCAACCTCCGAGCCCTCCGTGGATTCCACCCATGACCTGGGAGGAACACCACTGGAACTGGCAGAGTTGGGGCAGCAAAAAAAAAGAAAAGAAAAGTGCTTTTAACAGCTAACCCGTTTGATAAGTGGGGTCACCACATCTACTGCGCTTGAGGCGTTACCAAGCAGCGCCCGGAACTTGCAATCACGAGGGGAGCCGGGATAGCCGAATGGCAGAGCGTTGGACTTTCAATGCTCGGGTCATGAGTTCGAGTCCCGGCTGGGGCCAAATATTTGTGCTGGCCTTTTTTTCTCGTTGCCCCGTCTTTGATATCACCCTTACGTGATGGAAAAGGACGTTAAATCTCCAAGCACCCACCCACCCACTCAGCCACCCTCGCAATCACGAACTGATACCATCACCTCTTTGTCTTCTCCGACAAAACTGACTAGATCCACCCCGACGCCACAGTTCTGTTACTTTAACGAGTTCCATACACCCGCAAATCTGTTACCTTAGAGCAGGAAAATGACATAGTCATGCCAAAGTCCAGACAACGCATGTCTGCTCAACGTCTCCCTTGATATGAGTCTGACTTCTCCCCCGCCCCCCTCCCCCTCTTCCCCCCAGGCAATCACCTGAAAGGTGTGAGACTGAACAAGCTGTTCAACGTACCTGGAATACCCTGCCTATCGGAGAGGTCGCGGAAGACGAGAACGGAAAGGCAGTTTCTGGTTCGCTATATTTTTGGTGCCTCTAGGGGGGAGTGCCTTTGTACTTTGTTGGCCACGACGTAGGTAGTAAGGTGTGTGGGTACAAGTTACAAGATCTGTCTTTCCCACAACTGCGTGTTAGGCCGGATGCACGGGGGGTGTAAACAAAATGGATGCCAGGGTTTCCCGTGCTGCTCCGCTTCTAACAGGCTACTAGTACAGGACACTAATACGCGACGTTTAGTTTGATATGAATCAGTATATAGCGTTTTCTGAAATTTGCATTCGTGTCCAGGGCCCGCATGTAGAAGTCGGGTTTAGGGAGTTTAGCCCCGGGTTAGAGTCTAACCTCGAACTAGCTCTAGGGTTAAATCAGTTTTCTGTTGTTTTTTGCTTTAAATCAGGAAGCGGGTCCATTCCAGCAAGGTGCCTATGCCGTTACAGAAGGATTTTTGTCTTTCTTTCTTCACTTCCTTTTAAATTTAATTTTTAATTTTGGGGTTTCTTTTATCCTAGCCTGAGTTACGCCCGTAGCCTTGGGTTAAATTAACCTCGAGTTTTACGGGCCCTGTTGCCAAAAAGTTTCGACGACTGCTCATTCGCAAAGCTAAATGTTTGACATATAAGCATACGCGTACGCGTCTTTGCGTTGTAGTCAGCAGGGCGTTAGTCAAAGTCGTTGCCTGGTTGATAAACGGCCCCTTCAACTTCCCAGTTTCACGCCGACAGGCCGAAGTCTGTTGGAAACATTCAGGCTGAATACGTGTGGTTCACGTGAGCGTGCGTGTTGGGTTTAGTTCACCGGCGGCGCTTTGAGCCAGTTAAAGAAACTGGGTAAAGCGCCTACAAAATACACAGTTGTTATTATTGTTATTATTTAATAATATTGCTATTATTATCAAACACTAGGCGCCACTCAAATTTGAAAATGGAAACGCTCGGTGCTACCCTCGTTTGAAAACACTATGTGGTGACGGTGCCACTTTTTGAAGCAGAGTAGCACCGGACACACTCTCACCAATTTTGACTACACCCCGTGGACCGGCGGATGAGACTGGGAGTGCTGGCTCGGTCAGTGCATTGTGGTTCACGCCTTGTTTCAAGATGACGTTTCTGTGCTGGGGAACGCCCATCATTGCACACGCACTGATCATGCAGCCAAACGGAAGGCTTCCACAAGTGCACCCATATAGCGTCAGTCGCCCAGTCGTATTTTGATGGCAAAATGTTTCTGAAAAAAAAATCATGTCTAGCCAGACATAGCCAGTTCATTTTTCTATCGTGGTCCACTTCTTTGGAACAGTCTGCATGTTCATGTGCGTCATGTTGAGTCGGTTGACTCGCTCAAAACTGCGTTGAACTTGAGACGCAACTCTTCCGGCTGCATTACAAAGACTGAATCAGTTTTTCACCATCATCATGATTATTTGTAAGAGTATATAGTATGACTGTGTGCATGTAATGTTCTGGTACTGGAAGGCCCCAGCGGGAGGTTGGACGCAAAAAAAAAAAATCATCATCATTATTATTATTACATACGCAACACTCATCTGTGTCTCTGGTTTACACACACACACACACACACGCACGCACGCACGCACGCACACACCCCTGCCACTCCACCAGCAGGAGGGCTCAGAACGGCGGAACTGAGCTATGGTAAACCAGTCATAGAACAGTCTGAATAAGAAGCTTTTCAGTTTGGCTTTAAAATCAAGCAAGTTACATGCATTACGAACGTACATGTACTGGGGAAGAGAATTTCAAATTATCAATACAGTCGTTGAACAACAGTCCTGTTTCAGTCTGTGAACAAGAAACAACGGGCTACACTTCAGCAGCGTAGTACATCCGGCAGTACATACGGGACTTCCGACTGATTAGCGACGCGAAGTGCACAATCACTTCCGGCAGCAGTACATGACCTCGAAGATAAAAGATCAGCAGTATTTTCCCTTCCCTTTCCCTTTCACATGTAAAGCCGATTAGCGATGCACAGTCCACAGTCAGTTTCGGCAGGAGTAGATGACCTTGACGTGTGACAGACAGCCACTGAACGAAGGGCACGCGTTCAAAGTAGCAATATGAAAGTGTCAATACGCTTGTCAGGCATACAATAACAACGCTGTGATAAACTTTTCATCGACAGCGCTCAATCCGTGCATCAGAATCAGCCACTTTAGATACAGTGTAGCATCTGCAACCATTATGGTGACTCGGGTTGGTGTATATCACTATAATGTTCTAGGTACGTAGAAGCGTAATGCATACTGAGCAGACGACGTTATTCGGTTGCGGACTACAGACCAACTAGACAGCGATGACTGGAAGCTATTTTTTAGCGACTTTGTCGTATCGACGTGTAGTACAGATATGGAAGCGCTGGGCCAAGAAAGTCATATTTCTCTACTATCAGAAGCCACAAAAACACGAAAATGGACGCAGTGGCCAAAAGGAACATCCATTTATTTGGCAAACAGCTTTAGAGCTGTGTCAGCGGCAGTTTTTCCTCCCTCATAACTCATTACTAACATAGAGGGGCGGTGGGTGGTCTAGTGGTTCAGAGACTTGTCACTAATGCGCGAGGTCAGGGGTTCGAGTCCCACTCAGGGCGAAGAATTATTTCCTTCTCGTATGTGGCACCATTCATTCGGGCCGATCGTCGGGGGTTCTCTCCGGGTACTCCGGCTTCCTCCCCCTCTGCTTTGGAAATGTTCAGCCCACCAAATTTGACCCACCCCCCCCCCCCCAAAAAAAAAAAAAAAAAAAAATGCAATTCTAAATTCCGAAATTTAAATAGCTGAGCTGACCCTTCGCACCACGTGATTGTAATGTGTTTGTGTTCGGTGTGAGAGAATGCGTGTGATTCACATGAGCGTGCGTGTTGGGTTCAGTTCGCGGCGTTTTGACCCGATTCATGAAATTGGGTAAAGCACCTATACAATACTCATTATTATTATTATTATAGAGACTTTAAAACGTGAAGGACGTGAACTTCAGCTAGACATGTCAGACATGCCCATTACGTCTGCTTCTCTGCACAGCCGAAACAACTAAGAATAAGTGAACGAGTTCTACAATGCAACTCTTGCACACAAAGCCAGTTACTGCAAATTATTGATGGGAAAGCGGGGATAATTTACAAAGGCCAAGCACAATGATAGCGGCCAACGATACGCGGTCCACTGATTGCGTTAAAGTGCTCAGCTGCTTGAATAACACTCGGATTACGTCACTGGAAATTGCTGCACAGTAGGTGTGCCTATTATGTAGTCTGGCCTCACCTGACTGGCAACCGCAAAACAAATTACACCATCCGAACCAGCCCCTGCCGTGTGCCAACGCCGAAGAGCGGTTAGAAACACAAACGCAATGAGCCAGTGACTCAGATAATTGTTTATTTATTGAAATTACTCTGCTTACCATGTAGCGGCCTTTATTTTTGTGCAGCGCTACACTGACACCAGTCCAATTCACCTGACTCAGGAATGGGCCCGAGTCAGAGTCCTACATTCACAAAGGTTGTTTGGAGCGTTGTGGTGTAAGGTTGTAATATGTATTCCTGATCAGGTTCTTCGTCGTTTCAGCCGCCTTACTTTGAATGGTGCAATCACTTGGATGCGCCACGGACAGAAGATTCCCAGCCGTGTTTTCCCAGTAGTGTGCAACAGACTATAGTCTGTAGGAAAGGAAACGGTAATGACTGCGAAGTGGTCACAAGTTAAGTAAATAAAAGCGACATAAAAGGGACAGAAACCACTTAACTTTCACAAAGGACGGCACTGGTCAACGTTTCGGCTTTCGCCTTCCTCAGGACACAAACAAATGGGCCATAACTTCAACAAACAAACAAAAGGTAACTCTGCGGACGTACTGACATACATGGCGCGGGGAAAAAAAAAAAAAAAAAACGCTGGGCGAGAAAAGGACAAGAAAACAATAGTAAAAATATCACAACACCCATCCTTTGGTGACAGTAGACCATGGACTGTGTGTGAAAAGAAAAAAAAAAAGTGGGGCAGAAAAGAACAGAAAAAAATAGTAAAAAAAAAAAAAATAGCAGACATCACAACACCCATCCTTTGGTGACACAAGACCATGGACTGTGTGTGAAAAAAGTTGAGAGGGTTATGTTACGGCTTTTCGTTCTTATAGTCTGTAGGGGTCAACGTTTCGGCTTTCGCCTTCCTCAGGACACAAACAAATTTGATTTGTTTGTGTCCTGAGGGAGGCGAAAGCCGAAACGTCGACCCGTGCCGTCCTTTGTGAAAGTTAAGTGGTTTCTGTCCCTTTTATGCCGCTTTTATTTGTTTAACTTGTTACCACTTCGCAGTCATTACCGTTTCCTTTTCTATAGTCTATAGACTTTGTAGTATACGAACTACATTAATACTAGTAACAGTTTGTACACACAATCATAATGTCAGTCGAAAGTACAGCCCGAAAAGTCACGTGCTTTCTGGTGTACAGCACGGGTTGTGGACAGCAAACAGGGTACCTCAAGTTTGAGATAGACTTCTCGGGCTGAACTGCTTGTGTGACTGTTGATACATTGACGTTTGCCGACCATGCGAACGAGGAGAATGTCCACGGCCCTAAGCCTGTGGCAGACAAGACTGTGGCAGACGCTGTGCGTTTCGGCCTCTGCTCAATGCGGCCTGCCCGTGTGTAACGCCAGTCACGTGGCTAAGAGGTCGAGGTCGTACAAGAGCTATCATTGGCTTGGTTCCCGCATTAGCCCGTGTGAGGCTGGAGCTTAATGTGAATCTTAGAGGCTAATGTTACCATGTTTATGCTCACACTTCGTTCTGACCTGTTTTCGAGGTATCTTATCATCACACCACTTAAACACCTGGACAGTGACAGCGTCTGTATCACTGGCACTGAGCAAACAAAAGCGTCCTCGACGACGCGGAGACCACACCGAGCGCTCCAGCAGCGTAACAACAGTCGTAGATTTTGAATGTTCGACCGCTCCCGCAAAGCGTAAACAACATTGTATCGCATCAAGAGCTGTACTAATCATCAAGAAAGAGTATTTTCCCAGCTTACAGGCGAACTCACGAGCGAAACTGCTCCAAAAAGTAAGGTGGCTTAGCAAAGAAGGAATCAGCCCGTTTACTGGTTTTGGGAGTGAGCAGCCGTCGATGGCAGCCTGCGGTGGAGCTCATTCCTAGGAAGTTCTGCATCCTACCCTGCATTCAGTGCTTCGGTTCAAGCGCGATGGGACCAGGCAGCTGACAGCCCCGACATTAGCCAGAGAGCAGACCCGTAATGCATCCGACCACTGGGACAGACAGAAAAAAACCCCAAACAAACAAACACACAAAACAACCCCCCCCCCCGCCTCTCCTCCCCCCCCCCAAAAAATAGCAGCACAAAAAACTCAGCTACAACAAAAGAGCATGGTCCGTGGCGCATTCAAGTTCGTGCAGGAGGGAGCAACAAAGCAAAACTGAAACGAAGAAGAACCTGAAAAGGAATACATCTTAATGTTGATTTTTTTTAACGAGCGGGAAGATGAGTGCTCCAAGCGTTAATTTACGATCTTGCGGTGAAAATTTGTACCGGCCGCCATCAGTAAACAGTACAGTCCCCTTTCGTTGTCTCGGATTTCCCACATCTATGATTTCAGTTTTTGCGGACCTGTTGGGCGACACAGAAAACGTACAGCAACTTCGTTCGGGATTTCTAACCGTTGCAGTGTCACGGTAGGATCTTATAGTTGTCACACTTTTGATTCCAATCCAAGTTGCCACCCAACCGACACACAGTCAAAACCCCCTCCGCCCTACAATGCTCTAAACAGCCTTTGTGAATGTAGGAATCTGACTTTGGGGTCCTGAGTCAGATGAATCTGACCAGGTACAAGGTGATACTACAGTAAATAGCAAACAGCATGCACTCTTCGTTCTTCATCTGAAAAAAAAACTATTGAACGTTCCTCGTCGAAACCTCAAAACAGTTGGCGAGCGCGCGTTTAGCTTTGCTGCCCTGTCACTCTGGAACGCACTACCTGCCGGCCTGAGAGACCAGTCGGACATGGATCGTTTCAAGTCTGACTTGAAAACGCATCTGTTCCGGCTGGCTTTTGACTAAGCCCACTTACCTCATCCTGATTCAGCTGCTCTGTGTGTGTGTGTGTGTGTGTGTGTGTGTGTGTGTGTGTGTGTGTGTGTGTGTGTGTGTGTGTGTGTTTGCGTATTTGTTGGTATGAGTGCGGGAGTACGCGCATTGAGTCACTTTGTGAGAATTTTGCGCTGTATAAGTGCAATTCATTATTATTATTATTAAATACAGCAGCTGGAAAACGGTCGTCTTTAGACTGTGAATGAGAAAAGCCACAACAGCACTAAAAGAACGAGAGAGAGAGAGAGAGAGAGAGAGAGAGAGAGAGAGAGAGAGAGAGAGAAAAAACAACAAAAAAAAAACAATGGCTACGATCAGCAGTGTGTGCCGATCAGTACACGTAGGACCGATTAGCGACGCCAAGTGCACACTCAGTTCCGGCAGGAGTAGATCACTCAGAGTTAGTGAGACCGCTCAGCGACACTGCTACAGAGCTCCTCTGCACAGAAGTGGCGACATAATAGTGAGATTTAGTAGGATTTCGTACGGAGGACTTCGTTGAGCAGCGTAACCCATTTTCATGTAAATTAGGCACGTTACGGGTGCCATTAGCCAACCGCAGCGCGTTAGCAGCTCGCGGCCTATGCCGTGTGAGCCTAATTTACATGTAAATGGGTTACGCTGCTCAGCGAAGTCCTCTTTACGAAGTCGTACTAAATCTGCCTAATGTATACGACATGCGCTGGGGGGGGGGGGGGGGGGGGGGCTGGGGGAGGGAGACGGGGGAGCACAAAAACGTAACTCGGATCCTTCTCCCACAATTCCCGACGTTTGACCAAACACAATAAATCTCCTCTATTTGTTTGTGTTTATCAGCCTTTTAGCAACTAGCAGTCAACCGAATAAATACTTATGATTTTGAAGAACGCCCCGTTTCGTATTTGTAGATGGTAAGTTTTCTGTGACTGTACATTTTCACCCTCGCGGTGGACAAAAGACGTTAAATTTCAAAACATCCACCCACCTACCCGTCTTTACCTCTGAACGCCCGAAGCCGGCGATTTCTAATTCTTGTGCATGCGCACACACGCGGTACCAAACTAACTACCCCGACTGCTGCCCCTTGCTGTCACGCTACGGCCGCCAGGGGACTCATTACGTCGACGTGCGCGACAACTCAGTCCGGGGACCAGCTACGAGGGGAGGCAATAGTGAGGTCACCAGGAGTAATCTGTCATAGCCTCATGTGTCCCGGGACGCGGGTTGATGCGCATGTGTTTCTTGATTGAAGAGCCAGTTACTGTGCCATGTTCCCAAAGGACTGATCGTGCGTCGCTCAATGTCCTGTATACGCTACAAAAAGCCGCCTAAGGACAAATTCGGGCTGGAGATGTGAATCTAGAGTGGCCGCAATAAAAATTTATTTATTTATTTATTTATACTACTTTATTGTCCCTTTCGGAAAATTCGGGCTGCTTCCCCCGGGGGAAGCACGTCGCCGCGATGCAGCGCCACCCAATACCTTTTTTTTTTTTTTTAAATAACAGCAATTTTGCTGGGGGAGGAAAACCGGATAACCCGGAGAGAAACCCCCGATGAGAAGCCCGGAAGCCAAGAAAAACCGGTATCACATATCACAAGCTCGACCTGGGCTCGAACTCACGCTTCATCGCCATGACATTGGAAACGGTCGTTCAGTAGCGCAGCGGCTAAACCCGACGCGCTACCTATTAAACCACCGCTCACCCCCGGTTTTTATTACGGCAAATAACTTGAAAAGAAAGATAATTCCCCCCCCCTCCCACCCTCCACGTCTTCCCCCTCCCCCCCCCCCCCCTTTTCCGGACGAAGTGCAGTTTCCAAGCATTAACACATCTATCGAGCTGAAATTTTCCTTTGAATTCAGGTTAACAAAATCTACTTTTCCTGGACAAAAAGCAGTGCTTAATTTGGTGCGAGTGCTTCTTTGTTATATTTAAATGGTTGGTGTGGTTGTTTATTCTCTCTCTGTTTATTTTTAAATAAAAAAAATAAGCATTTTTAGTTCCTATGTGATGACCCTGAAATCTCTCTCTCTCTCTCTCTCTCTCTCTCTCTCTCTCTCTCTCTCTCGTAACTAGCACCCGCCATATCCCCATTAAGTCCGTAACCTAGTACGTGTTCAGATGATTGCAAATCAATGGTTTTTGCTTAAGTAGAATTTTTTTTTTTCTACGACATATGTAACGGCTTACATATATTGGAACTGTGTACGTTTACGTAACGGCTTCAATATATTAGACTCGTGTGTGTGTGTGTGTGTGTGTGTGTGTGTGTGTGTGTGTGTGTGTGTGTGTGTGTGTGTGTGTGTGTGTGTGTGTGTGTGTGTGGATGTGGATGTGTGTGAGTTTTGCATCTTGTTTGTGGTTATGCTTTGCTGTGGTTTTTTTTTGTTCTTGTTGTATTCTTCCTTTCTTATTCTGCCAGTAGATCTTTTCTTTTGTAGCAACGGCAAATTGAAAAAAATTGTATGGCTATTTTTTTTCTCCGTTGAAAAACAAAGTACGTTTGTTCTCTCTCTCTCTTTGTTACGTCACTGAATGGATCTCTCTAAGGATGTAATTTTCATTGTCCACGCATCCATATATGCAGGTGTGCCCATGGCCAAACGTTTCACATTACCACAATTATACTGTTTCCGCTAGACTACTTGTAATGTCAATGCCTGCATGGTTCCCTCGCCCTCTGTCATCGGACACCCAGCGTTGCATAAATAAAGCAGCTGCCAATGCATGTCTGTTCTTTTTCCCTGAACGATTCACCCCCATTTTTAACCCACTGCACAGCAGGCATTTTGTGGAGTGGGTGTGGGTGTTTGGGGGTTTAACGTCCTTTTCCACTACATAGGGTGATATCAAAGACGGGGCAACGATGAAAAAGCCAGCACAAATATTTGGCCCCAGCCGGGATCGAACTCACGACACGAGCATTAGAAGTCCAACGCTCTACCCCGGCTCCCCGCATTTTGTGGAACCATTCTAACACGCTACTTAGACATCTCAAGGGAGTGCCTTTTTTTTGTCGATGCTGCCGTCCTGAATGACAGCTAATAGGGCAATTGTGTCTCCATGGGCGAACGATTATCACAGTGCCAGAAATTAAGGGAATGTGGGATGGCGGCTTGTTGTTTGCGAGCCAGCCTCCCTTTCCATCACGTGAGGGTGATGTATTGAGAACGGGTTAAAACAAAAACAAAACAAGTATCACATGTTCGAGACGCTTTACAAGTACGTGCACGTCGACGACTTGTTTGCTATGGAATCCCTCAGGCGTGGTTTAGGCGCCCGCTTGCAGAACCTACGGCACAAAGTTTGAATGCCCTGATGAGCAGGAATTTGGCTGGGGATTTTCGCTCTCACCAAATCGAGTCAAAATGCACGTGCAGACTCGTTTAAAAGGGCCTGTCTCGCCGTAGTCAGTGCACACACGCATGCATGCATATCCAGTATATACTGTATCCGGAAGGGGCCGCAAAATGCAAAACAAGTGCATTGTACACATAGCGCATGCAGGAGAGAGAGAGAGAGAGAGAGAGAGAGAGAGAGAGAGAGAGAGAGAGAGAGAGAAACAAGACAAAAAAATGAGCCATGCAAATGACGACAGGAGGGGAGGTGGGGTGGGGGTGGGAGATTTCCCAGTGATGGGACAAAAAGATCCACCGAGTTAGCCGAATGGTAGAGCGCTGGGCCCGCATGTTTAGCCCCGGGTTAGAGTCTAACCTCGAACTGAACTAGCTCTAGGGTTAAATTTTCTGGGTTTTTTTGTTGTTGTTTGTTTTAAATCAGGAAGCGGGTCCATTCCAGCAAGGTGCCTATGCCGTTATAGAAGGATTTTTGTCTTTCTTTCTTCGCTTTTTTTAAAATGTAATTTTGTTTTTGGGGTTTCTTTTGTCCCAGTCTGAGTTCGGCCCGTAGCCGTGGGTGTAATTTACCTCGCGTTTTACATACGGGCCCAGGAATTCAATGCTCGGGTCGTCAGCTCGAATCAGTCCCGGATAAGGGCCAAATATTTGTGCTTGCCTTTTTCTCGTTGCCCCGTCTTTGGTATGAACCATATGTGGCGGAAAAGGACGTTAAAGCCTCGAACACCCACCCACCCACCAATGGACGACTCCACCTCTGTCAGTCAAGAGGGACGAGCCCCCAGAATTCAGCCAGTCGCGTCCCGCGGCATAATGAGCACAACATATGGCATGGTCTGTCAGACACTACAGCAAGGGAAGCACATGCAGTTTGATATGACTGAAACACGGAAAGACAGCAGTAAGTCCACTGACGACATTTGAGGAAAACAGACCACTACGTCAATCTTGAAATCACCTCTTTTCCCGTACAATGACGTCATGGACTACGGTATTTTACCAACACACAGCAGAGTAAAGGGGCGGGGCTTTCGCCTCGGGCCTTGACGAGCGGAGTTGTCTATACCGATACCAGTTTTTGGAAAAGATGACCGTGAGGTGCTCCAGCAAATACTACACACGCACCCCCCCCCCCCCCCCACTTGTTTGCTGGGTAATGACGTGAAAGAGAACGTGATCTGGTCGCGTGCTGCTGACGGTGAATCGCGGGAGAGATGAAGAGCGTGTATAATTGATGAAGTTGTTTCTTCTCACCTCGCATCCCCTACTGTCATTAGCGTGGATAAAACATCTTGCTTGGGTCTCATGTTGCGGTTAATGGCGGGGTCAAGCCTGTGCATGTTAAAGGTCTGCAGTCTGAACAAAAAGTCGCAAACTGCGACTCCTGCGACTGTGCATAATGCAGGCAACTCTGTCACAGTTGCAGAGTTTTGAGCGCTTCGGAGACCCTTGTAAACCCAGAGCGATAGTTTGCAGTGACTTCATTGTGCTTTTGGTTAGTGAGCAAGGCACATCGATACAGCGTCTAGCGGGTGTTGTGTGCTGCACAAAAAGACTAGCCACTCCGCTCTTACTCGCTCAATGTCCAAACGCAAACTGAGCTGTGAAATCAGGCTGCCCTTGGCTTTTAATGGGGTTTTAGAGACGCTGAAAACTCTGTAACTGTGACAGAGTTGACTGTGCATTTTGTACAGTCGGATAGTCTTTTTTTCAAACGCACTGATTATGGATTTTTGCTGAGATTGCAGACCTTTAAACAAATAGAGGACGGCCGAGAGACAGATCAGCAAACTGCTACAGCCCATTGGTGACACAAAAGACGTGCCAAAGATTAATCGTGTCACAAGGAAATATATTTATAATTTGGGGGGGGGGGCGAGGGGGTAGGGTGGGGCTGGGGGTATGCTCGAGAAGGGGGGAGGGGGAGGCGTGGCTTTAGAGCAAGCTAATCTCTTGAACAGACGGTATTTGAGCTTTGCACGGAAGATTCTGCCAAAACAAATAATTCCAAGCATATCTGTCCTGTACAGTTTGTAACTTTTGTTGCTTTTCAGTTTTTTTTAGTGGAATTCACTTGGCGTTCACATTCAACTGGTGTTAAAAATAGCACGTATGATTTTTGTTTCTCCCCTGCTCCCCAAGCTCCATCCATTTTAGTTGTATTGGCTATAATAATTTTCACTTTCAAATGTTAGATATCTTTGCTCTCAAAGATTCCAATGGTCTCAAATAAGAATATGAACTAGCAAAAAGGGTTATGACCTTTTCACCTCAGAATCCCGAACAGTCCTCCGGCACTGAGATGAATATTTGATGACGAGCGTTAGTGATTGTGTTGACAGAACGTCGACCGAATTACTAGTCTAGTCTAAGCCACTGACCGCAGTCTCGTCGCCACCTAGACTGGAGCAAAAACACATACATTATTTTGTGATGTACATCAACATGATTAGTACCGAGCCTCTGGTGAGGTAGCTATGGTAAGAAAAAGAAACATCTCGTGGTTTCTTTCTGTTACGAGCGTGCCTGTATCTTTGTTTGTGTTTTGTTTGTATGCTGAAAGATAACAGCTGTATTGGTTTTTTTTTTTAGAAGGTTGAGTGAGACAGAGAAGTTGCTACGTTTAGCTACTATTGTGTTTTAGTTAGCAATGTAAATCTGTTTTCCGTGATCCAGAAGTTCTAGTGTTTTCACGAAAATCCTAGAAGTGGTGACCTTGTTTTGACTGTACCTAATTTTACCACGGGAGGCGGTACGCTTTTAGGGTCAAGGTCTGATTCTCCCGGAAATTTCGTGCAAATCGCTTTGTAAGGAGTTGTTTACGATTAGAAGTGGTCATATACCGCGCGGGCGGGTACTCGATAATTCTGGATTCTTCTCAAGTTTTAAAATAGTAATGAGGTGATTTACGTTCTGATTTTTGATTGGTTCCTTCATAATACAGGTTTAGAATGTGCTAGAACGCTATGACTGTATATAAGACTCTGAGATGTTCGTGTGTGTGTGTGTGTGTGTGTGTGTGCGTGCACGAGAGAAGCTCATATGTGCGAAGCTTTAGAGTGCAGTGTGACACCAGAGAAGTGCTGTAATAAACTCCACACAGTTATAACTTTTCTACGCGCTCACGAGTCTTTTTGTGAGTGAAAGAGACTTCTTCTGCAGTCAATATAAGAACTCGCTACGTGAGGAGTGTTCGCCTGTGTGTCATCGTATTCCTCGGTAAGACGACGGGCTCTTCAAACATTCACCGACCTAACACTTTCGTGGTAAACCACTCAACCAATCATGTAAGCTGTTCATACCACGAGCATTCAGACTCTTACCTCTAGTAGCCTACGTTTTCTAGGACATTGACGTTGACAGTGAAGACCACCAAAAATCGAAAATCGAACATAGAAACAAACCAGCCTACAATGTGTGTAGCTATTATGTTAAAGACCCATGAGGGTGGGTGGGTGGGTGTTTGGGGTTTAACGTCCTTTTCCATCACATACGGGTGATATCAAAGACGGGGCAAGGATGAAAAAGCCAGCACATATATTTGGCCCCAGCCGAGATACGAACTCACGACCCGAGCATTAGAAGTCTAATACTCTACCATTCGGCTACCATTTTGTTTTGTTATTTACTTCTCTCTCTCTCTCTCTCTTTTTGTTCACGTCAGAGTGCAAACTTTGCGTGATAGGAACACATTTTCAGACAGCTGCCTCTTGGGCCAGCGCATAACAATACCAGTGGTAGGTTAACAAATCGATATACATGTACAAATATTCGCAGCATTGGCGCCGAGCCGTCTCGACCCCCTGCGATGATATGAAAGGCCGGATTCTTCCCAAGAACCGGCCGGCATTGGAACTCGCTGCCAGACCCTGTAGTCTCTGCATCGACGCTCGAAACCTTCATTGAGAGGGTGTTGAGCCTCAGCTATGTACCTCCACTGCCCCACTAATTTGTATACTAGTTTAGTTATTTAGGGCTTAACGCGGCGCAAGCGACAACGACTATTTCGCGGCTAATCAAGGTCATTCTTCGTCAGACTAAAATGAAAAGGAAGACAATAAAACAAGGGTGGGTGGGTGTTTAACGTCCTTTTCCACCACATAGGGGGGATATCAAAGACGGGGCAATGATGAAAATATTTGGACAGCACGAATATTTGGCCCCAGCCGGGATTCGAACTCAGAACCGAGTATTGGAAGTCCAACGCTCTACCATTCGGCCACCCCGGCTCCCCCAATAAAACAAGGTGTACATATATAAAAATATATCCGGTTTAAGTAATAAACACGTTTCACTTCTTTGTACATCGAACATTTAGAGGTCGAGGATAGTCCGTATTACTTGAGGTGTCTAAATTTTATAGAACAGATTTGACTCTTTGAAGAAGCTAAAGATGCTGTCTGGGGGAACATCCCGGACCAACACCTTCAAAGAATCTGCGCAGTAAAATTCGTATACTACAAACTCTATGGGCTCAGTGAGTCAGATGAATCGGACTAATGCCCCACCAACTGCCTAAGTAAGGATGTCGATGACTAGAGCTAGGCCGGTCGGGGTCTCTACCCCCAGGGGACCGCTTCGGTAGCCGGACAGGTCTACGCCAGAGACCCGAAACATCAGTTGGTAGTTACTATCCACCCCCACCCCCCTCCTTCACTTAGCACTTGACGATTACTTTTCACCCAATCGCATCGCATCCCCCTCCCCCCCCCCCCCCCCCATCCATAATAAATATTTCTGCCTTGTTCCTACCAATGCGCCGGTACCATCTTCAAACGACAATAATTCTTCTTCTTCTTTGCGTTCGCTGGGGTCACACTGGCACGCCGGTTGTCACGATGAAGTGGGCCGTTTTCTGAAGTTCCTGCCGGCTACCGTACAGCTTGGAGTGCAGACTGGTCTCTTCTGGCCACACTGCTGTTCGTAGCTCCTGGAGCAATAATGGTCACAATAATGGCAGTGGATGTCAAAAGAAGAAGGCAACATGCACAACGGAGAGGATTAAACGGGCTTATTCCATCTTTGCTCATCCAGCTGATGTTTTGAAACAGTTTCGCTCGTGAGTGTGCCTGTACGCGGGAGATACTTTGTCTTTGTGATTAGTACAGCTCTCAATGCGATTACAATGTTGCTTACACTTTGCGCGATTCAGATCGTACGACTGTTGGAGCGCTCAGTGTGGTCGCCACGTCAACGAGTACGCCTCTGTTGTCTCAGTGCAAGCAAAGATCTTGGAAACATATCTGATCTTTGGTGCAAGCATTACAGACCCTGTCACTGTCCAGGTGTCTGAGTGATGTGATGATAGATACCACGAAAACGGCTCAGAATGATCTGCGAGCATAAAATGGTAGGGTTAGCCCCTTGGATTTTTGTTCATTTTCTAACAGACGGAGTTCTCTCTTTGTCTGTCGCTCTGCGGGTGGCATGTGTTTTTATACTTATGTTATTTTGTAATACTTCTCAGTTAATGTCTAGATTGTAGTGTGTAAGTAGTTTGTAGTCTAAAAGTCAGGTTTGAAACCTGAAACCTCTACCTTGTAAAATGAATTCAGATCAAATCAAAATACCCTCTCTGTCTCATACACACACAGACACACACTCACTCACTCACACACACACACACACACACACACCCACACACACACACACACACACACACACACACACACACACACACACACAGAGCAAAGACGCCAAACCAGCATATCTGGTTTTGTTATTTTTATTGCGATCAACACAAACTTTGCGAAAACATGATAATTCACACGGAGGCAAAAAAACAATCCTAGGAGTCTTTCAAACAGCAGGAGCAAATCAATAAATAATCTACATATGAATATTATTGCTGACTGTGAATATTAATGAGCTTGATTAATATCAACACTTTCGGGTGACCTTAGGATATTTGCATTCTTGGGCCTTGCAGACTGTAACTATTGCGTCATATTATGTTCAGCAGCATTGGCGAGAGAATGAAGTTAAAACTACTGACTATTAATATCACTGAAAAGGTGAGACTGTCGGGCCACGGGCCCATGTACAAGACTCCATTTGTAAGTACAGCCAACATACCGAAACAATTGTACAAAATTCCCAACTCTCAAACTGTGACGGGACTAGCACCCAACGAAAATCCATGTCACGCAGTTTCCAATACGCAAAGTATTTTGAGTTACACACCCCGTCCAAATCGAAAATGAATAGAATCTTATGTTTAATTCCAAATGTACTACCCCTCACTGCCGTAACGTGACCAGACGTATACCGTCTGTAACATGGCTTAACGTAACGTTACGTTACGTTACGAAACGAAACACGATGCAGACTTCTATAACAATTTTAGAATCCAAAAATCGGTTTAAGAAAAAAAAATCAACAAAAAACTGCAGGTAGGTGGGGCCCGTGATTGTGGTGAGGTGTGGTGATGGGGGGGGGGGGGGAGTGGGGGGAGAGGGCATTCAAGATATCGAGGCAATTAATTAAATTAATTATCGAGGCCTCGTTTGTAATAATGATGATGACGAATGAGACGAAACAGTGGACAGTAAACTACCCTACAGCACAGCATCCCAAACGTTGGCTTCAAAGCCTAGACACTCATGTACACACTGTAAGCGGTCACCGTCAGAATAAAATAATGGTATAATTAATATAAATATATTACAGTACATAAAGCATGTACAGGGACGAACTTTACAGCATTTACTGTCCGTGGACTGGGGATCAGCAGCAGAATGTAGCCCTATCGAATGAACGAGCCTCCATTTTGTTCACGTGACTGTGACGTAAGCTGCGTTCATGCGTGGAGCTAAGGAGTAAGGTTTCCAAAATTTGAGATTGTGTTCCTGCCAAAGACCAGGCGAGTCGATATCGACTGGCGATGAAACGCATGAAACTCAAGACTTGCTTATTGTGCATTTTATGTTGCCATTGACAACACGTGTCGGGTTGCAAACAGTCGCGGCACACTTCAGCGTCCATGGTCTAATGGCATTATCGCAAAAAAAAGAAAGAAAAAAAAAGAAGAAAAAAAGTGCGATGCCCAGCGTGAAACATGTAAAAATGTCAATATTCAAACAATGGCTCAATGAATGCGCGTTGTTTGATGTTTGCTTCCGCCGTGCAACACAATACTTTCCTTTCCGTTCCTAGAATTGTCTTGGTGTCCCTGTTGGCACAATGGGTCATTTCGTCATAGCGCAACATTACTTTGGACTACCGCCAAGCAACCCATTAACCTTTTGGGCGTTTGTTGAAAGTCAATACAGTGAGTGAGACGATAAACAATATTACTGGTCAAAGCGTAGATACAGCAGAAAAAAAAATATTTGGGTGAAACAAAAAATACACCTCAAAACTGAACAGTAATTACTATGTACATCAATAGAGAAATTGTACATGTTTGGGTAAGTTGCATGTTTAGAGAAAGTAGTATTTTCTACCAGATTAGAGTAACCCACAATCATTTTTTGGTTTACTAAGACAATCTGTCGTCTTTGTTTCAATCAGTCAGTGGTAAGAGTCATCCTGTTATATGTGACCCGTTCTAACGAAAGGAACCGTAAGTCGCGCTAGGCCGAACGCCACTACAGGCGAAAAGAGTGCCGGGGTTCAGTATGGCCGCCTTGTGAGTAGCCAACTTCAACTGCTGATATCTCTTTTAGTTTTAGTAGTACAGCTTTCATTCTTATATTGAATTAAACTGCATAACCAGTTAATTGCAGTGATATACATATCTCAAAATTGATAAGTTTCGACTTAGGTCCCTTTTGTGAGAACGGGTCACATATTTACCCCCCCCCCCCCCACAAAAAAAATATGCAAATACAGTTTTTGTCATTGATAACCTTGCTGATGTGACATCGCTTATAAGCACTGCTGGAGGCTGAAACACACGCGAACGCGAACAGTTCACGCACAGTTACGTGCTATTTGCATCGAGCCTTCAAAACAGACATTTCTACTGACACAACATGATTTATCAGTGACGGCGTACAGCCGAATGGCCTGCCGTACAGCTGTATAACTTGTCGACCCAATAACTACCGACATAATCTTACGCAATGCACATATTCATGGCTCTCTGAGTATCAAAGAACACGTTCGAATTTCATCACAAAAACAACGAAACAAACACCCAAACCGAAACGAATATCGTTCTCAGGTTGTACAGATACAAGCTGTAAGTAGGCTAAAATTCTGTCTTCTGTACAGCGAGCAAAGTTGCCGGGAAAGGGCGATACTAGTTCAAGGGACGCAAACCATCAGTCAGAATATCACACTGGGGATTACCTACTCCTTCCGATGGCTTCAGGTAGGCAATCGTAAGTGGCTACAGTAACTGAGAGCATAGCTTCGTTGTGTTGGCCTTCGTCAACGGATGCGTATTCGTTTCAATGGTACATAATGGTGACACAAAACTGAGTATGACCAAACGATGCAGAAGTCGTAATTCACTAAAGTGCACTTTGTTTACACATGTAAAGACCACACACGAATCTGGATCAGTATACATTACATTGAAGTGTAACAAATGGCGTCAAATTTGAACCTTAGAACTATGTGTTTAAACTATACAGTGTTAGGTCTATTAATACGCAGGTCTGCTGTGGACTCCAACACGCGGTTAGCTTGAAATAGCACCCTTTGTTACAACTGCTTTGGCTTCGACTACAGAAATAGACTGAGAAATTACACACATGAACACTACACGCATGGTATTTAGAGGCACGTACACACGACTGCTACACGTGTATGCACTGACACACACACACACACACACACATATTGCGAGCAGCTCGGCTGTAGTCTAGACTCTAGGAACACGCAGCAGATACAAGTGCATGCATTCGAAACAGTCACTGCAATTACACTTGGCATGTAAGCAGTCCATTCACTGACACAGTAAGTCCTCTTTGAAGAAATGGGGACACACACACACACACACACACACACACACACACACACACACACACACACACACACACACACACATAGAGGGTATACAGCGCAGACTAGTTGAAAACAAAATCTTGAAGGTCACACCCCAAGAAACAAAGTCAGAACAAAATGTTGAGATTTCAGGTTTACACACTCTTTCGATAGCATCTGCACGAACGGTAGACTGTCCGTGCAAACGTCAAACCACTACATCAGTGTCACAAAGTTGAAAAAAAGTTCTCATTTCTTCACGTGCGAAGTTTTCAAACTCTTACGATGATATCGAAATTCTTCCGACTTCAGTCTTGCGCAACATCATCTCAAAAACATACATCTACGCCTAAACGATGCAATGCTTCTACTACATCTATAACATTTACTTGAAAGGACACAATACTGATATCAGACAATAACTTGCAAACAACGGGCCGCTCTGTGCCTGAAGTTCATAATATGGGTACACGTTGCATATCATCAAGTGACACATAGCGATACACGGTCCAGTGTCTATTGTTGAAACCGTGTCGCACTTTATACAGGTTCGGAGACGGGAACCCGTTTTTCATTCTCCAAAATATACTTCTTCAGACAGCTTACCACACATATCTGAGAACTTGTTGAAGGCACTCTTGGTATCACACACACAAAAATCTACATTCAACTATCTTTGGGGGTTATATGACTCTGCGCCGGGGGTTATGTGAAATCTCTCAACAACGACATTCTAAACACTGGTACTTTTGACACGGGAAAACAAAATGGCCGTGGCTATAACATACAGCAATGTGGTAATACAGGTTTTTGTCAACTTAGTTTCTCGAAACCAGACGAGCGCTACTGTCACTCCCTGTACTGAAATGGCTATAACTCTTGTCTGCGTCAGGAAAAAAATCATTATGCAACAATAATTAATTAACATACACGAAAACTTGAATGGTTACACGTAGTAGCTGACGAAGATTAGAATATTTCTAACAACGCAGTCCTCAAGGATAAATTAAATTACGTGTAAGCTAGCGTCAGAAACTCGGACAACGAAGTCACTGATTGGACGATATCCCGGCGGCAAACTTTTTGCACACGGCACCCTGATGTCACGTGCTCCGCTAGAAGTCTGTAGCCGCGGCGCTGTCCACTGGGGGAGGAGGTTTGGGGCGTGCGTGTACCGCGTCACCATTCTGTTGCTCTGGAACCGAAAACAACGGGATTTTCACGTAATAGGTTTCAGGTTTTCTGTGGCGAATACAACTACATTTCCACCCTATGAAACACTCTTCCAAAGACCATCAGGTATGTAGATTCGGTCCCCACTTTAAAACCTGCAGTTAAAACCACACTTGTTCTCAGCCCTGCAGCAGTAATGAGGGATCGACAGAACTCTGTGTGTGTGTGTGTGTGTGTGTGTGTGTGTGTGTGTGTGTGTGTGTGTGTGTGTGTGTGTGTGTGTGTGTGTGTGTGTGTGTGTGCGTGCGTGCGTGCGTGTGTGTGTGTGTGCCAGTGTGTGTGTGTGTGTGTGTGTGTGTGTGTGTGTGTGTGTGTGTGTGTGTGTGTGCCACGACTGCTGTGCCTTTTATTGTTCTCTATGGCATTATTCTCATGCCATTTTATTTCATGTTATTTTTCTTAACTTTGTATGCGTTTAGAACTCGCTGAGTATAAGCACTATATACTCGGGTTGTTTTTAAACTGGACAATAAAGATGTTTTGATTATAAAAATATCCATTATCATCATTACTATTTCACATTTCCCTTGAGGGTGGATGGATGACTGGAAATTAAACGTGGTGGAAAACACAAAGAAAACGAAAACGCCTGCCCCAAGGTTTTGCCCTCTCAGCCAGGATTCGAACTCACTGGCACGGTCTTCTGATGTCCAGTCACACGCTAAGCCACCTAAGATACCCCCCCCCCCCCCCACACAACACCCTCCCTTCCCTCCGCACGGGATATTGATCAAGTTTGTAAAATGTAAGGAAAAGCGGAGCAGTTCCCGGACAGGCCGATACTAAACGCTTGCAAAGGTGCTCTTTTCAATCCCTCAGCAGTCTTTATTTCCTGAAAAATCCAGGGAGCCGGAACACTCGAGTGGTAGCGCGTAAATGGACTTTCAATGCTCGGGTCGTGAGATCGATTCCCGGCTGGGGACAAATATTTGTGCTGGCCTTTTTCTCGTTGCCCCGTCTTTGGTATCAACTTTATGTCGTTGGAAAGGACGCTAAACCCTTAACCCGCCCCTCCCCCCCCCCAAAAAAAAAAAAAAAAAATCGTTGGGGGACCAAGGACAGTGATGAAAACTAACCGTCTCTTTCTTACAAGCAGGGGTGGGGGGGGGGGTGTTTGGGAATGTAACGTCCTTTTCCACCACGTAAGGGTGATATCAAAGACTTGGCAACAAAAAAAGGCCAGCATAAATATCTAGCCCCAGCCGGGACTCGAACTCACGACCCGTGCATTGAGAGTCCAACGCTCTACCATTCGGCTAACCCGGTTGCCCTTCTTATTACAAACAGACTTCAACAGCCCTGAAACAAAAACATTTAAGACGAACGACAAGATTAATTACCAGGCGGTGGTGTTTCGGGAGTGTCGTCCCCGACAGCTTTCTGGAGCGTCCTGAACACCTTGGACGGGATGTGTCCGCCCTTGTAGCGTCGGTCAGTCACCTCCTCCGCACTCAGCGTGTCCGGCATCCCATCATCCTCTTCGTCGTCCTGACCTTGACCCTTTGCTGGAGACACGGTCAGATACAAACAGATGTGTATATACAGAGATGTGTCATTAGTTTCTTTTTTTTCTGCGGACACCCGACTTTGACACACGAGGGGACACACGACTGTTTGATGGCGCCTTCTGGAGGCGATAACACACCCAAAATGAGTGTCTAGGATTGGGATTTTGTGTTTTGGCATTGAGATAATATTCTTTCTAAAAGTTAGTTAGAATACAAGCTACCACTGCTCAGTGTTTGAGAAGGACAGACAGCATGAAAGAAGACACGTGAAGAGGCCAAGCCGACAGAAATCAGTCGTAAAGCAACTGTTAAATACACCAGTGAGTGAGTGACACTGTCACACTCCCATATGCAAAGCACACCAAAGCCACTGTCCTGATAAGTTAACAGACCAACCAGCCAACCAACCAAAAGTTTCAAGTGACCGCAAAGAATTAAAGTGTCTGAGAACTGACCAACCAACCACACAGGCCAACAACAATATCCTCTTCTCATCTATTCCTGCAAAATTGGTTGAATTTTTTTGTAAATGAGCAGAGGTAATGAAACATGCCCGTCACACATTTCAGCTGATGAAAGTTAGTAAGCCGTCAGTGTATTATTTCAGAACAAAGCACTTGTAACTCAAACCAGTTAGTATGGCGATTGGACGGTACGGGTTTTGTCTCTGCACTCTATCCTACTATTTCTCACCACCTCCGCCCATTGAACCTCACTGTTCTCTTCTTTATTCCTAGCTGCCTTCACACCCACGAATACTCGTTGAGAGAAGCCAGTACAAGAAACAGAAAAGAGAAGGAAGAAGAAGAAAAAGAAGAAGAAGGGTGGGTGCGTGGGTCGGTGGGTGCTAGAGGGTTCAAGTTAACGTCCTTTTCCACCACGTAAGGGTGATATCAAAGTCGGGGCAACAAGAAAAAGGCCAGCACAAATAGTTGGCCCCAGCCGGGATTCGAACTCACAAACCCGAGCCTTGGAAGAAGAAGTAGTTCAGAAACAAAGCAGATGAGAAGATACGACAGACTGGGAAAAACAATGCGTGCATTGTACTTAAATTAAATCACAGCTTGAGAATTATCGCTGTGGATATTCCACTGTGATTCCTCCTCATCCCTCCGAGATACTAATCCTGCCACCCCTCCGCCCCCCTGTACCAACATCTTTATATAGATCTATGATGCACAGTGTCCCGGATTACTGGAAAAGCAATTTACCCCCCCCCCCTTCCTCTGTATTTCGTGAGTATTATTTATTTATCTTGTACTGGCATTCGTGTACCCACAGACCAAAAGATCCATCTACTTTCGCTATTTTTACCTCTTGTTTTTAAGGTGTTTTCTCCACCCCTTTCCTCCGTACTAGCACACTAATATCTACCGTATACAGTGTCCTTTGGGTTCTTGGAAACAGAATTTCCCCTTCCCTTTAGCTTTCGTGAAATATAAAGCGTCTTGCACTGGCACTCGTGTACTCACAGTCCAAAGGATCCATCTCGGCCCACGTCTGTAGCACGCGGAAGGAAGGGGAGGGAATGTGCTTGCCCTTGTAACGTATGGAGGCCTCGTCATAGTTACCTACTCGCTCCTCCTCTTCCTCTTCGTCCTTCACCTCTGCAGGGGTCAAGGTCGGGAAAGGGCAGAAGTCAAGGTCAGAGTTAGTCACACCGAAAAAAATAATACGTGCAAATAAAAAAACAACGGCAAACGTGTGAGTGTATAGTAAGTACACACGTGAAAGGAGCCAACCACAAATGATAAAAATCAATTTACACAAAAATGATAGCGATAAACCGAAAAATAAAACATGATACAGACAGATTCATTACCTGACATATATATTACCCCCACACGATAAAACTTATATATGAGCAGGGCATACCACTATGTCGCTGAAATTAACAAAGTAAAACAGAGAACACTGTCTTGTCTGATTTCGAAGCTTACCAAGAGTGCGTGTACTTGATAAAATTAATCAGTGATAAAAGGGGAAAGGTCCTATCCATCACTTAGAAACTGTTTTCTTTCCGCAAGGATCGAACCCAATTGTTATGGCAAGATCGCTCTTTTCTGTCGTTTTCAGGTTTTGGAAAACGAATACTGAACCATAACACCAAGCAAAAACTCTCCAGACTAATAGAGCACAAACAGGTCATGTGTGGAAACTCCAGGAAAGTCACACACCATTCCATGGTTTGATGAAATCAATGGCGACTGAATTGGTGAATGATGATCCACTCTGATCCTTTTTAACTCTCTCTCAACGCTGAGAGTATTTCAGAGTATCATACTGACAAATAGTTGCTTCCCTTTGACAGCGGCGTGTTAAAGTTAGGCACTTTGTGATGTCATGACTAAGAATAAAGTTACAAAGATGGCGATCTCATAAATCAAACCTCTGCAGTCGAGCGTTGTGAACGTGAGGGCCCTAGGAGGGGGCCCCAGCATAGAGAGAGTTAAAAAAGAAAGGAATTTTCGGGTTTCGATCGCCGAGAAGAACTTTATAAAAAAAAAAAAAAAAAAAAAATATATATATATATATATATATTATAAATTCAGCTTCGATATGAAAAATACCACTCCCCAGCGTAATGACGAATCAATGTGTACGTGTGCAGAAATACTGCAAGTCGTATTCAGATATGAGGGCAAGGTTACTGCGCTTTTTTCCCAAGACCACCACAAGCGTATATTTTCCAATTTTCCAGGAGCGTATATTTTCTCAGATTATCAAAAGCGTGTATTTTCCAAGATTATGAGAGGCGTGCCTTATTACCATTGGTACCAATGTTTGTGAATATGGCTTTTTGGAAGCTTAAGTTTTACACGATTGTGAAAGACAACGGTTCAAGCACCATGCACCTTCCCATCCAAAATCCACGGTACGAGGCGACAGAGAACCTTTTAAATTCTTTTTACACGTCATCGATCCAAAGCCTATACATTCGCGCAGCAGATCTCTGGTCTTCGATCGAGTTAAGCAGGGACCTGACATTTATTTTCTTTTTCGTTTCTTTCTTGTGAGAATCACCTGTCGTATGGTTCTGGTTGCTTTCTCCAGGGATCTTCTGCAGACGGTTGAAGGACTTGGACGGGATGTTGGTCTTGGGGTGAAGGCCGGTGAAGCGCATCTCGTCGTCCTCCGCGTTGTGCACGGTCGGGTCACGTGGCTGCCGGCGCGTTCTCTGGGGAGGCTCTGTCAGGGGGCAGGGGCAGGTTAGAAAAAAACTTCTATTGTCGTGTTTAGGTTACAATTAACATTGCGTGGATTTAAGAAGTATTAGCTGAGCATCAGTTTCGCATTTATATTAAGGCTAGCCAGATTTGGTGGTAAGTTTAACCCGTCGGAAAATTTGAAACTTGAAAGGTATGTACCAAATGAAATAAAGGCCCCGTTGAAGGCCTTCGTCCGAAATTTTGGGGATACTGATATTAAAATGGTTTCTTGGTTTTGTTTCTTCTTCATTTATGAACTTCTTTGAAAAGTTTGTAATTTCGAAAATGTGTTTAATTTTGTATTTTGATTTTTCAAATTTTCACGAATTTTTGATCTGCCAGGTGATTCCAGGATCTCTAACACTGAACTTGAGGTCAAAACCAGCACGACACGTTCCAAATGGAAACACGGCACGAACTGTGCGAGAGAATGATATGGCAGAGAATGATTTTGGCGATGATGTACGGAGAACTACAAAGCAGCAGCGTACAATGCACTAGAAGCGTTGCTGCGTACTGAGGTGTAAACAGCAAATCGCGCACATGCTCGTAACAAAATTAAATGATCAGTACTTTCTTTCTTGAAGCACACATCATAATTCAAACTTACTGGAAGGAAAATAACAATCAAATGGTTTGCACATAAAATAATCAAAATAATGACGATTTAAAAAAAAAAAGGCTCTCCACATACTGTGAAAGATCTCTTCTCAAATTTTGTTCGTTTTCGGAGACGTGTAAATCGACCATGTTTGTTGGCACTCAACCAAAATGACAGCATTTGTGTTGATACAGGTTACCAGGCGAGAGCTCAGTGCAAAATACTTCAAGCTTGCATTGTTACTTGAATATCCTACATGTGTCTCCTGGTTAGGTCTGCGGCCAAATTATCTCTTAAAGATAAAACATAAAGATAAAGATAACTTTATTAATCCCATTGCTGGGATTAATAAAGTTATCTTCTCTGGATAGGTCACATAAATTTAACACTGTGACCAAAACAGACTGCAAAAAGATTCCTTCTTCAAGTTTCAAAGTCCTCGTGAACACATGCATCTCTGTATATCGTCCAAAAAAAATCTAATGTGAAAGCGCAGATAACAACCATAAGCATGAATAAACAAAACAAAAGACGCTCCACAAAAGAGGCACGTTGGAAGGCAAAAACTTCGGCTAGCTAAAAGGCCTGCACACACGGCTAGTACTGCAATGGCTAGTCTACAAAAAACACCAACACCACAGCATTGATATGCACATGTACCTTCCTTGCCGCCCTGCTTGCCTGAAAGGGGATACACACATCCAGGAATGAATTCATCATAACCCCACAGTCACCTTTATCGTCAATCATTACAAGTAGACGACTCACCCATGGTATGCTGTGACCGGTTGTCATCAGTTAAAAAAGCTAAAAACAACAACCAAGAACTTGCTTACCCAAAGACACTTCGGGTGTTGTAAATGATATCCGTCATTAATCACACAAACCTGGCCTACTCACTTACAGACAGGTGCAAAACTGCGAACGATATTTTTGAACCCCGTGAGGAAGGGTTTGTGGGAGGTGGGGGAGGGGAAGGAGGCGGGGGAGGGGGGGGGGGACTACGAACCCTTCTCAAATTGCCTTGCTCCTCTTATGTGGTCAATACCCAGCAACAGACTAATTAGCGTTCAAAACTCTCACTCTGCATCCTGTCAATCACTCGCGGCAGCCAATCAGATCTCTACGGCATCACTCCGCGAATAATGAACTTCTAAAGCTGAGCCAATAAGCGGCCTCACCTGGCTCGTCCTGCGTGTTCTCCGTGTCGGTCATCCACTGGAGGACCTTGAAGGACATGGACTGTTTCTTAGGATTGGTGCCCATGTGGATGGGCAGGTGGCTCTCGTCAATCTCAGCCCGCGGCCCCTCGTCTCTCGCGCGGACGTAGTCCTTCTGAACGTAGCCAGCTGACGGTTTGCTGCACAGACGTTAGGAAAAAATGAGCGTGGGATCAAGCGCAGGCGCAAGGACACAAACTGACCGTGGAGTCAATGTGGTGTTTACTCGAAGTACCCTGTTTGGCGAGTGTGCTCGTCTGTAGTAATTTTTGTTGTCGTGGAAAAGCATGATTTTTGTGGTTTTTGTGTTATGTAGGTCAAGGTGCATGTTACGCGGTCACGAAACGAGTCAAGCTGCCAGTGAAGCTGGGACGTTCTGCACAGAGGTCGGACACAAATGAGGCAAGCGGATTTGTGTGAACTGCCTCTCTGGCCTAAAGAGAAAGTAGACGTGCATTACTCCAGTGAGGCCTGAGCGGAAAGGAGACATTCAATTTAAAAAAAAAACAAAAACAACAACTCCTGTCAGGTGCGTGCCCTTGAATGGTCTGTGCTTGGTAATTTTTGTTCTAGATTGAAGCATTTTTAGGAGTGACTATGATGCCTGAGGGTAATAGGGAATATATTGGCATTTTGAAGCCCCGTGCATTTGTGTTCTTTGACCACAAGGTCACTGTTCCAGTTCAGATCTGGCTTCTGTACTACTTGGGGCGGTCGGTGGTCTAGTGGTTCAGAGACTTCGTCACCAATACGAGAGGTCTGGTTCGAGTCCCACTCGGGGCAAAGAAATTTTCCTTCTCGTACGTGGCACCGTTCATTCGGGGCGATCGTCGGGGGTTCTCTCCGAGTACTCCGGCTTCCTCTCCCTCTGCTTTGGAAATGTTCAGCCCACAAAACTTGAAAATACATGTAAATACAATTCTAAATTCCGAAACTTAAATAGATGAGCTGACCCTTCGCAACACGTGATTGTTATGTGTTCATGTCCAATGTGTGAGAGAATGCGTGTGATTCACGTTAGCGTGCGTGATGGGTTCAGTTCGCGGCGCTTTCAGCCGATTAAGAAATTGGGTAAAGCGCCTACACAATACTCAGTTATGACTATTATATTATATGTACTTACTTTTCGTATGTGCCGACGGAGGCTGGGCCGTGTTCCTGTGGCGCCGACATTCCGGGTTTCTTCTTGTACGTCTTTGGAGCTGTAGGTGGGCCGATTTTCCTGTAAACAGATAACAAATGTTTGCGAAAACTAAAAGGACCACCACCACTACGAGAGTGTCTTGATGACTACTTTCTCCATCGGAGTACAATCATTTTTTTTTTAAATGTTAAAAGTTCATGTTGGAGGGGGGGGGGGAGCCGGGATAGCCGTTTGGTAGAGCGTTGGACTTTCAATGCTCGGGTCGTGAGTTTGAATCCCGGCTGGGGCCAAATACTGATTTGTACTTTTTTCTCGTTGCCCCTTCTTTGACATCACCCATACGTGGTGGAGAAGGACGTTAAGCTCCCAAACACCCACCCCACCGTTCATGTTTGGATTTTGTTCTTCGAGAAGACCTGACTTGACCGTTGATTTGAAGCGGAAGCAACGAAAACATGTTTTTATTCAGAAGACGATTTCAACCCTCAACCTTCCGACCTCAAGACTTTTCGCACTTGTTGTAGTGTGTAGGTGTGTTCCTTAGCTCACTTTTACGTCTGTACTGTAGTCTAGCAAAGGCAAGGTTGCAAAATAGCCGTCTGGCCAAAATCATCTACCGTTGAAAACAAAAGGATTGTCCCTGTCATTGTACTTCAGCCAAATACACAAAATCAAATAAACCGAAAGGCTTAAAAATCATTTGTCCCCGAATTCATTTTTATGCATCCATGCACGATGTGTTCACTTCACGTCTTGGATGTTTCGTGAGGTTCTTAACACTGTACCGAAGGTTCCCTAATGTGAGACATCGATACAATATTTATCAGTGAGTGTTTTTTGTTGTTGTTGTATAGTGTATTGTATTGTATATTTGGTGAACTTACTTTTTCAGTTCGTTAAGGTCCACGCCGTATGAGAAAGGCTTGGGTCCGCCGCCTTTGGATTTCAACACAGAAGACAGCAACTCGTCTGGAATCTTCTGGCCACCTTCATCCCTGTCCTGCACGTGCAACAAGGGCATTGAAAACTAGGTCCTACTGACTTGAATGCCCCGAGCACAGGACGCGGCGGCACTTGTAGTTTGCACACAACACTTCAAAGCATACATGTGTTAAATTACACCGAGAGCGAGGTATTTCTGACACTGCTCTTCAATATAATTAATCCGCAAGCATTACGCCCTTATAATTAATCTCATTAGCTTCTACGTTTTGTTTTTCTTTCTGTCACACAACAAGTAAGCAACATACTGCATTTCAGTACTCACGACTACCGACCTACATTTACTACTGCTATTACTAATACTACTACTATCACTACTGATGCTACTACTGCTACTAGGCACTACTACTACTACTGTAACAGCAGGCTACTATAACTAGGTACTACTACTACTACTACTACTGCTACAGCAGGCTACTATAACTAACAACTAAGCTACTTTATATGGACAGCTATACAATACGACAAAAACTACATGACCCTGCCACTACTAAAACAATGACGAACTACACAACTTCTATGACCATGGAGATTACGTCAAACTGCTGTTCACTGTTGAAAGAATGTCATACGAGTGCAGCTCAAACCTACAACTTCCTTCATCTTGTCTTGCAAAACTACAGCCGTGTGCATCAGACAGGAGCTGTCATGCATTTATTTTTAATGTCGAGCAAAATGTCACGCTCACATGTTTGTCACTGTTCAACAAATCTCTGAAATACGGATTTTACGTTTACTTGGTAAAATAACGGGGGAAAAAATGTGGCATGAAAATCGGTGTAATAAGCCAGATGTACTCCCCGTCTCGTTTGACTCGGGGGCACTTCTAGCTTCAAGCTGAATTAACCCGGGGGACTTCCAGCCTCAAGCTGCTTAGACCCGGGGCATTTCCAGCCTCAAGCTGCTTAGACCCGGGGCACTTCCAGCCTCAAGCTGCTTAGACCCGGGGCACTTCCAGCCTCAAGCTGCTTAGACCCGGGGCATTTCCAGCCACAAGCTGCTTAGACCCGGGGCACTTCCAGCCTCAAGCTGCTTACGCCCGGGGCACTTAACGCTGGGGAATACATCCTAAGCGTAACACCGGCGCCGAACTACGATGAAGCCTTTTCAAAAGTGCACATTTTATGCGGGCAGATTTTCACGCGTATTTCACAGACAGAACTTTTTTATGAGGAGCACGTCTCAATATTTGTAATGTTGGGACAGCACGCGGGTGATCGCTGGCTGTGCACGTAGCTTGTCGGAACGGGGATGAGAGTGCAGTGAAAACCTGGAGTCTACTCGTTGAAAATGTCAATAGGGTGTCGCCACTCACTGTTTAACTGACAGCACCTACTTGAGAACAGAGGGAGCGAACGCTCGAGTTTAAAATTTACACAGAGAGAGAGAGAGAGAGAGAGAGAGAGAGAGAGAGAGAGAGAGAGAGAGAGAGAGATGACAGGGTGGGGGGAGTGGAGGAAAGGGGGGGAGTGGAGGAAAGGGGAGGAGGGGGGGGGGAGGGGAGGTTGAGAGAGAGCGCTTTGTTTGACGAAAAGAAACGAAGAGTGAAAAACTGACGGGAATAGGAGTGTTAGGAAGAATAGGGAGGGCTTGTATGCTCTGTGTGTGTGTGTGTGTGTGTGTGTGGTGTGTGCGCGTGTGTGTGCGCGTGTGCGTGCCTGCGCGGTGCGTGCACGTGGCGCATGTGTGTGTGTGTGTGTGTGTGTGTGAGAGAGAGAGAGAGAGAGAGAGAGAGGAGTTGTGTCTGATGCTGGAGTGTTGTGGAAGAGAGAGAGAGAGAGAGAGGGTGGAGGGGGATGGGGCTGTCTGTCTTTGCTGGCGAGAGCTTAGTAGTATTGTATCCTGATATGTCAAGCTATAAGAAGACAACTTACACCACACAAATAGCCATGTCAGACAACACCCTACACCCTTTTCCGCCTTCCAACTAACTTGCCCTTTAAAACTATTTCCGACTGTAAAGTGGCTAAGCCCTGTTTTCCCACCAAATTCCTACACATGAATAGCTGGGGTCGTTTCACAGAGCTTTCATTGAACGAGGGGAAAAAGTTCGCGCTACGGAATACAGAAGCATAATTTATGACTCATGTGCTCGGGTATTCAATGTTCACCGACACACAGAAAGCAATTTAAGGTTCAAAGCGAGCCTTTGAGAGAACGGCAAAGCGTAAGTAAAAAAAACCTCATGCTGTGTTCAAAGGAGAGAGAGAGAGAGAGAGAGAGAGAGAGAGAGAGAGAGAGAGAGATTTCAAGGCCATGAATTAGGGACGAAAAATGGTTTTCGGATAATTTTAAAAGAAACACCACGCAAAGAGACTATGGAGAAAAACTTCGCCCCATTAAATACATGTACCACTGAAATCGTTTGGGTCATTATATTACATGTAACGTGACTGTGACTAGCACTGCCTCGATGTCGGTTTCAGTAGCGGCCACACTTAAGTATACTTCCCTTTCAATTTTGAAAATGCATTACAGAGGATTAACTTCACAGCTTGTGAAATCGCGAAAAAAAACCAAAAAAACCTGCCTCGATGTCGGTTTCAGTAACGGCCACACTTAAGTATACTTCCCTTTCAATTTTGAAAATGCATTACAGAGGATTAACTTCACAGCTTGTGAAATCGCGAAAAAAAAAAAACAACAAAAAAACTGCCTCCATGTCGGTTTCAGTAACGGCCACACTTACTCCCCTTTCAATTTTGAAAATGCATTACAGAGGATTAACTTCACAGCTCGTGAAACCGCGAAAAACACCCCTCCCCCCCCCCCCCCATACTCATGCTAGTCATAGATCATAAACATTTGACTGCAGCTTCAACTGAGTCCAGTCACAAACAGAGGATAAACAAACCGTTACCTTACAAGTGCAGACGAAATGCGGGTGTAAGGCAGAGTCCCTGCGCGGCTTTCTGACACCACTGGTCGAACTCGGTTACCTTCCTCTACGAAATGCACCAAGAACTGCAGCTGAAGTACCCACTTGCAGTTGTTAATGATTTACTTCAAGAAATACTGCCTCCCAAATGTCCTATTAAAACTTGCCAGGTCGCACACAGATCAGTGTAAACCAACACTCAAAGGCCACTGTCGCTAGTTTGAGTCATCGGGACTTGCACTGTGAATATCGCACTTTTACAGCGGGCAAATCCGCACGGCGCAACCAGCGGGCACGCAGCGACCGCGGTAGCTCAGCTACTGTCGCAGGATAAAAGACTGGGAGCTGAAGCCGCGTCTCTGTTCCCTAGCTGGAGGCTCGGTAGCTACGGTAAAAATTTGAAACATCTCGTGGTTTCTTTGGTGCTAAACCACTCGAACTAATCATGTAAGCTCTATTTTCTACACCCGATTAATCTTACGGAGAATGGAACCGTCCTGGAGGAAGGGGGGAGGGAGGGGAGGGGGAGGGCAACACTGAAGAGAAACTAAGTCATGAAGCGAGAGCGAGCGAGCGAGAGAGAGAGAGAGAGAGGTATAGAGAGAGAGAGAGAGAGAGAGAGAGAGGTGTTTGGCAGTTTAACGTCCTTGTCCACCACGTAAGAGTGATATCAAAGACGGGGCAACGAGAAAAAGGCCAGCACTTAATATCTGGCCCAAGCCGGGATTCGAACTCATGAGAATCCAGCGCTCTACCATTCGGGGAAGGGGGGGGGGGGCGGGAGAGAGAGAGAGAGAGAGAGAGAGAGAGAGAGAGAGAGAGAGAGAGAGAGAGTACCACAATAATTACCCTCGGCGCTCTTGGGGACGACAAGTCCCACTGAACACTTTTTTGCATGGCGACAAAAACAGTATGGGTGGAGTCTCTATGTAGCTCGTCTTGTACCGGGCGAGGCAGCGAACGCTGTCAACACTACGTACTTCAAGGGGCGCGAGGCGGATGTCATATTTCTGATGGCACTACATAACGTTTGGCATATTACCGCAGGGCAACTTGCTTTATTCATAAGATCTTGCGAATAGGAGAAGCGTTCTCGAGAGCACACACACTTCTGCTCTATGTACTAAGGCGTACAACTTCTCTCTGTAAGGTGTTAGTTTAAACGCCTTTCTATAAGGACTAGGCGGGATAGACTGAAGTAGGCTAGAATAGTACTGCAAGATTTTGTTGTTTTGCTAAGTGAGGCCGGTAGAATTTTCATTGTAGCAATAAGCACCAGTGTACAAAACGTCCAAAAAGAAATATAAAAAGAAGAAGAAGAAGAAGAAAAAAGAGTGAATAATTATAGAATCACCACTTAGACAACTGAATTAGTTCTTCAGGTCGGTCGAAATACAAAGTCATACAACTAAAAAAAAAAAAAAAAATCTGATACAAGTTTTGCAGATTTCTGCGTCTTTCAGGAAACTTCAGATTTTCAAAAATGCATTGCCCCCAAAAGGACACTCAAACAACTGATCCACTGTCAACAGTGTCTTGTCACGGTGGCACAACCACAGTAGAAAACCTCGCGACATCTTTAAATGGTATAATTTACTTCATAAATGTATTTACATCCACTATCTATCAAGCTGTGTCGCTTTATGAAGGCCGCCTACTGCACTCGCGTATTTTGAGATGAAGCGGCGGGGCACAAGCTACGTACACAGCTCAAATTCTGAATCGCGAAAAAAAGTAACTGACAGTGATAAATTAACCTTTAATGCAGGCTTTATTCCTTGCAGCGAAGCGTTATTTAAAGCCCGGTTTCATGGCCAGAAAACGAGAGGGCGGTGCAAGGCTTATGTTCCATTTGTACTTGAAGAAAGAACCAGCTCGCGATCTTTGACGCTTCCAGTGTACACAACTTTGCCGCACTGCAGGGGATATGCACACATTTAGCCACGTGAGTGAACTAATACATTAATACATTCAAGAGGCACACGAAATGTCAGCAGGAACGCATCATAATGCAGGCATTCAAAAAGGCAAAGGCACTGGAAATTTTATACTGTAAAAAAAAATATACAGTCCGACCTGTCTTATCCACCCTAACCAGAGAATAAGAAATATCCGGCATTGAATGACAGTTGAGGATGGATGGGGATCGGTCGTGGGGAGGGGGAATCGTGATTGTGGTGGTGGTTGTGGTGGGTGGTTGTGGGTGGGATGGTGATGGACTTGGGGGAGGGGGGAGAGGGGTGATGCCCTTTCCGGGGGAAGGGCTGGTGAGCACTGTGGCAACATGAGTGGCTACAAGAATGAAACACTTGTATAAACACTCTTTCCGGTGACCACTTTTAAGAGTGGCTGTCTCATGGAGGTGACTGTTAAAACAGGTTTTACTGTTAGATCATCGTGCTCACAGTCACATATGTGACCCATTCTAACGAAAGGGACCGTAAGTCGCGCTGAGCCGAACGCCGCTACAGGCGAAAAGAGTGCCGGCGGTCAGTATGGCCGCCTTGTGAGTAGCCAACTTCAACTGCTGATATCTCTGTCAATTTTAGTAGTACAGCTTTCATTCTTATATTGAACTAAACTGCATAACCAGTTAATTGCAGTGATATACATATCTCAAAATTGATAATTTTCGACTTTTGTGAGAACGGATCACATATTGTCACGCTGGAGAAACTTAAAGCAAGGCCGAGCATGAAGTGATATACAAAACACTGGCACTGGCTTCCGCTGAACACTGAAATCAAAACATCTACTAGCTAGCACACATACAAAAACATCAGGCAAAACTCAGAAACGTCAGGCATATAAAAACGAACTTCCGAACTCTGCAAATCGTAAACGCCTATGTCGCATGCACACTGATGCTCCTAAGAAGAACGACCGTCAACAGATCACCAAGAATTCATTATAAAGCAGAACACTCAATAACTAAGAAAAAGACAGCATGTTAACGCAAGCTAGGGACCACCAGCCGAAGGGGTAAACACATTCAAGCCACGGAAAACACATGCATTCGCCGACACCACCCGTACACAAGTTCTAAAACTAGAACTATAGTTTGCCAGGAGAGGAGGAGGGTTCACACTACGTACAGCGGTATACTGAAAGCCACGACGATAAAAGCAGGGAAATGAACTTTGGCAACACAAATTCTGCACGTCTGTATTCTCTGCATTTTCAATTTATTCTAAATCGTACATGTCTATTCACTTTTCTATGCAGCTAATGACAACTAAGGAGGGAGTCCCGTATTCACTGACAAGGTGCAGAATGATGTCTTCTTGAACGATAGCAAAGGAAAGTGGATCCCTTTGTGGGCTTTAAGGAAAGCCATAAATATTGTGCTGACACAAAACAGGTTACATCGCACATTTAGCACCTGAAAAGCCGGACGTATGTTCCGAAAGAACAACGATATCAACTTACAAGCAAACTCGTCAGTTTGAACAAGAATGTGTCTTCAACACACACTCAAAACGAACGTTCATTTCGGAACAGCCGTACAGTTTCAGAGGGTCTTAATGTGCACCTTTCTGTGAGTACGGGAGCTTTCCTATGAGCTAGCGAGGTCACCAAAGGCACGACGGCAGAGATGCAGCAAAGAGAAACACCACCACAGGTTTGTCACCTACACAGCAACAGATCTGCGATTATGAAGATCCCCGTTGCCTCATTAAATCTCCACAAAGAGTGGTTTTCGAACTCCCACCTCGGGTAGGGAGCAGTCAACTCTTTCCATAACATTAGTTTAAGCCACAATTGTTGTTTGGATTATCGCCAAAGAGCTGCTGAACACCGACTACGAAATGTTTCATTCTTTAAAAAAACAACAAAAACAACAACAACAACAACAACAACAACAACAAAACCCCACTGTGTGGAGATCAAACATGACGAGGGGGATTTTCACGGTGACAGGGTCGATATGCATGAAGTGCGATGTGTGTTTGTCCGAAATGCCCGCTGGTGTTACGCACAAGTTCGTGCCAGAACCCACCACATCCACGGGGCATTTCGGACGAACGCATTTACGTAACTTCGTGCGTATCACCCGACGTCTCTCTGTACGCATCGGCCGTGCCCTTGGTGACTCTCATCAAACGGGTGGGGTCTCACCTGAGGGTCTCGCCGGCTGTACATTCCCCAGTCGGCTGTCGGAGGGGGCGGTGGGGGAGGTGGGGGTGGGGGTGGGGGCGGGGGAGGGGGTGGTGGAGGGACGGCAGGCGCAGGCGGGACGGGCGGAGGATGTTCAGAAACAGGGGAGCCAAGCCCCAGGCGCGACAACTCCTCATTCAGGTCACCCACCGCGCGCTGGAACTCCGAGTGGCTGGCCGAGGCTCGCGGGGAGCTCCATGCCGGGGCCGAGGGGATGGAGCTGGGGGCGGGTGGTGGAGGGGGAGCCGGAGGACCTCCCCACTCACCCGGCCTGTAACCTCCCGTTCGATCCTCGACGTCCCGTGACGACTGCGGGGAGAAGGTGGGCCTGGCCGGACTGATGTAGTCGGGTTGAGCGGATCGGACGCCAGGCGAGGTCGGTATGGAGTCCTGCCGGCTGGGCGTGCGGGTGTAGGTCGGGCGGGCCTCGTACACGCCGTCCCCAGGCTGCGGCTCGTACCTCATGGGCTCCGCGGGTCGGTAAGGCTCCGGAGCTGTTCTCTGTGGTTCTGAGTAACTCGACACCGGCTCGCTATAGCCAAAGTCCGACACACCGGCCTGGTTGAACTGTGAGTTTGGTACGTACCCGTCGTTGTACTGGTTGTTCCTGTCCCCGAACGACTGACCCCTCTCGTAGCTGGGCTGGCGGCGCGGGAAGGTCTGTGCGTAGGAAGGCGGCGCCTCGGGTCGCGCGGACGACATGGGCGTGTACGGGTCTGGGTCGCGCGAGCTGTAGGAGTTCTGCTGTTGGTACTGCGGCCTCTGGGGCTGGTAGGCGTTCTGCTGGGACGAGATGGGGCTGGGCTCGTACGACGCTGGCTGGTTGTATCCTCGCTGTGACGGCGCTCCGCTCTGGTAGGACGGCTGCTGCGTGTAGGAGCTAGTGGGGGACGTGGGGCCCTGCTGTGACGTCGAGCGGCCGTAGCTGCTGGGCTGAGGCTGCGAGTAAGGGCTGGACGAGTACGAGCTGGCTTGTGGCCGCGAAGGCTCGGACGAGTATGGACTAGACACGTTGACACGGGTGAAGGAGGGCGCGGCGCTGGACTGCTGCCCTCGGGGACTGAGCGGCTGAGTGTTGGACGGACTGAAGGCGGAGTTGGAGGACGGGTAGAAGGCGAGGTCTTCCAACGGGTCGGGCTGGCGCGATCCTATACGGCTCTCGTACGCCTGGGTGGGGTTGAACCGGACCTGCTGGGGCTGTGACTGTGACGGGTCCCGGCTGCTGAAGCTGATCTGCACGCTGCGAGGTTCCTGCTGCGACCCGTACCCGACTCCCCTCGGGAGCGACATGGAGCTGCCGACGTTGTAGGCGTTCTGTGAGCCCGCCGCGGACGGCCTGTACACGTCATCCGAGTACAAACCTCCGCCGGCCGACTGGTGTTCGTGGTAAGGGTCGGACGCGCGGTAAGGGATCGTGTAGTCGGGCATGCCCAGGCCCGAGTCATTGAAAGTGTCGTAGCCTGCTCTCGTCGGGGTGGGCGGCAGCGGCGGGTCCGAGGACTGGTACCCCGCCGGTGAGCGCTGGATCTGGATACGCGTTGAGCCATCGGGAAGCCGCGTGTGCGTGGTCGGTGCGTGGTTCTGCTGCACGTACTGCGCGCGCTGTGGGGGCGAAAACTGGTTGTCGTGGAGCTGGGCCGTCACCTGGCTTCCGTAGGATGAGGGCGGGGACGCCGGCGACCTGAAACACGACGGAGGAGAATTAAATGGGCTAATTCCATCTTTGCTGAGACAACTTGTTTTGGAACAGTTTCGCTCGTGAGTGCGCTTGTACGCTCGAAATACTCTACCTTGTGTGTGTGTGTGTGTGTGTGTGTGTGTGTGTGTGTGTGTGTGCGCGTGTGCGCGTGTGTGCGTGTGCGTGTGTGTGTGAGAGAGAGAGAGAGAGAGAGAGAGAGAGAGAGAGAGAGAGATAATGATGATAATGAAGATGATGACATTTTATTTAGAACAGAGCATTTAGGCATTGCTGCCTCTGAAAGCTATTCTACATTCAAGGATACTAAACAACAAACAACAACAACAACTGAGAGAGAGAGAGAGAGAGAGAGAGAGAGAGAGAGAGAGAGAGAGAGAGAGAGAGAGAGAGAGTCGTCCTCCTCCCCTCCCAGTAACTACCCACTTTTTGATGGTGAGCTGCAGGATGTTGCCTGCCCGCTTGATGAGCTCCTGCCCCTCCATGTGACTGAGGTTGGTGGCTGGTATCGTGCCGATCTTCAGGATCTGGTCACCCTGCGCCAACCCTGCCGCCGCCACACTCCCTGGGGTCACCTACAGCACGTGAAACACGACATCTTTAAAGGTCTGCTTTATAAACAAAAAGCGCCAAACTTCATATTTTTATTTTACATTTATTGAAACATATATATATATATTTTTACTTTACGATTATACACACTCAACAATCAACTCTGTTACAGCTACAGAGGTTTCAGTGTTTTCAATATTGTACACAGGTGGGTGGGTGTTTGGGGGTTGAACGTCCTTTTCCACCACATACGGGTGATATCAAAGACGGGGCATCGATGAAAAAGTCAGCACAAATATTTGGCCCCAGCCGGGATACGAACTCACGACCCGAGCATTGGAAGTCCAACGCTCTACCATTCGGCCAACCCGGCTCCCTCAATATTGTACACATGCACAAAGCTTGCAGTCCAGCTTGAGTTCACAATCACTTCAGGATGCGTGTGGACACAGAGAAACATAATACTAGCTGTGTACTGGTTGGACGCTTTACCCTACTTCTTGCATTGGCTCAAACCGTCGCGAGCTGAACCCAACACGCACGCTCACGTGAATCACACGCATTCTCTATCACACTGGACATGAAACACATGACAATCACTTCGTGCGAAGGCTCAGCTCAGCTAGTTAACATCGCTATTTCTAGCATTTTTCCCAGGTGCAGGACTGAGCAGCGGCTAAACAAGCTAAAGACCCCGCAGTCAAGTTTCTACACTCTAAACAAAAAGTTAAGGACAAATCAACATAACGGGTGACAGTTTCAATAAATCAGAAAAAAATAAACGAATAAGATATTTCCCGTAAAATTCGGTAGCAAGGTTAAGGGGTAATTAGTGAACATGGCGACCACTGTGTGGATGGTACGTGCGCGTCACACAGCATGCTTGGCGCGTTTGAAAATCTGCAATTTCGGCAGAACTAGACCGAGTTTCAGTGTTCAGTGAGCGGTACCTGGGGCTTTCTGCACGGCAAAAATGAGATGCAGGTCAAAGAATGCATCCCTGGTTATAAACTGTGCTCATTTGTTTGCCTACATGAGCCGCCGTTTCAGCGATGTTCAGCACTGCACCAGCATGCCACCACGACAAAAGTTGAACGATATTTGCAAGTGGTCCTTAACTTTTTGTGGAGGCTGTATGTCCGGTGGGAAACTACTGAGCGTGCGCCACACCAAACAGATTTTGACACATCAACGAGTCATCGGCCACCCTTCTATACCTTGCATCCGTGACGCTCTGAAAACACGGCGTCCTTATATATCTTTGTACAGAATACTGGCACATGCTAGAATACAGACACTGAACAGGTACATACTACAAAACACAGCAACACACTTCTGATGACATCAGTCACGCCAAAATTAATCCACTTCTGTTGCGCTCCAAGTGTAGGTAGAACCTCTACAGATCCTTTGTCTGATAAAGCAAAAAATGGCACAATAACGTCACTGCCCGTATCGCAGTACCAGAAGACTGATAGAGAATGTGCCATTTCTCTCTTTCCGAGGGTGAGCCGAGTGCCATGGTGTCACTTGCTGCACGTGCAATGCAGAGCGCATATAGTGAGTCACGTCTCAGACAGCTGGCGATGTTGACATTCATGTTTGTCTATGGATGCATGAAACAGAGATGCGCTGAGGTGTCTCACGTGCCTGCATGACTTTTTACCGTTTATGCTTTCTGGTCCTTGAAGTACAGATTAGCCAAATTTGAAGACACAAAAATTAAAAGCAAACGGAGCAATTTATTTGAAAACGATTAAAAGCTGACTATCACTCAATGCACGTGACACAGTTAACTGACTTGCAGACCTAGGTAAACCCAGTCAAGACTTTCACAGGAATGTGTCGGTTCTGTTTGAAACCAACCACAATCGATCCCCTGATTGTGATCACAGCTCACTCCTAACTGGTCAGAGATCACGAGCGTCTTTTTGCGGGTTTGGCGATCGCACATTCAGCATTAATCATTCCATGCTACAGTCAGGCTGTGTTCTGCATATCATACTCAGCACAGCGTTGGCACCACGACAATTAAGAATTAGGCCAGCTACGGTGCACGTGCCAGGTCTGTTACGCTGCACTTCAGAATTGGGACAGGTACTAGACGACGAGTGCTATTTCATAACCAGACAACCAGAACAACTGTCAATTGCCAGACATAAGTCAGTTTTTCGCCTAAGTGTCACCGTTGCCAAGAACCTGGCTTTTCTTATCGGTGAACTGTATTCCCTACGATCAATGGTTGAGCAAAGTTTGCTATTAAAGATCTAAGCTCCCAACAAAAAGCTTTCCGAAGTGTGAAAAAAATTTACAGAGTCGACCGTGCAAGCACAGTCAACTCTGTCACAGTTGCAGAGTTTTCAGCGTCCCTGAAGCCCCAATAAAAGCCAAGGGTAGCCTGATTTCACAGCAAAGTTTGCGTTTTGACACTGAGCGAGAAAGATCGTGCAGCACTCAACATCCCGGCGCTGGACACTGTAGCGATGTGTCTCGCTCACTGACCAAAAGCCAAATAATGTCACGGCAAACTCGTGCTTTGGTTTTATAAGAGTCCCCGAAGCGCTGAAAACTCTGCAACTGTAACAGTTGACTGTGCTGCACGGTCGACTCTGTAAAAAAATTTTCACACTTCGGAAAGCTTTTCGATGAACAGTTTTCCACGCGATGTTGTATGTCTGTCATAGGTATTGAGACTTGAAAAAATACTTACAACCATGGTCAGATTCTCTCCTACAGCAGCGCGTGCCATCCTTACATCAAACGCTCGCTTACATCCAAAAACATCTGCTCACTCAGGCGGAGTCCAACGCGTACTACGATTCTACAGGTGAAGCACTGCTGCCCTTTGCCGTATCAACGAAAGGTCTGTTAGAAGGCCAAGAAGGGGTATTTACAGCCGGGTGTGGGAGGTACCCGGGGAGAGGGGGTAACGGGGTGTTTGCCGTCCTAGCTTGCTTCCCGGTAACTCATTAGTAACGCAGGACCCGTGCGTTGTGTGTACAGAGGTCAGAATCTCGCTACAAGCATGTTTGGATTGTAAGGTCCCTTCCGAAAAGAGGGATTACCCCGTCCGTCGCCTCTTCAGCGCTTGAACTGCCTGTCCAGGTGGTCTGAAACTATGGTGACAGATTCATATTCTTCTCAGTGACTTGGTGTAGTGGCCTTTGCGCCACATTCCAAAACTTGTGACATCTGAAAAGGTCAACACTATTTTCAAACATCAAGATTCCTAGCATTTCTAAAGACTCGGAGACGGTGGGTGGGTGCCGTGAGGAGTGGGCGGGTGCCGTGAGAATTGTCCATCCAGGCTATGTCCACAGCGGGGGAAGGGAAGGGGGGGGGGGTACTTGGAAAAAGAAGGGGAACTGAAAAACAGTGTGCGAGTTTTGACCCCGGGGACTGAAGACCTGCAGCCAACAGATCAAGTGTGTGTGTGTGTGTGTGTGTGTGTGTGTGTGGGAGAGAGAGAGAGAGAGAGAGAGAGAGCGAGAGAGAGAGAGCGAGAGAGAGAGAGCGAGAGAGAGGTTTCATTTTCGACTCACTGCCTTAAGTTATGCACAATTACACCTCATCTAACAACACTACCACACAGCTAACAGAAGTGGTGGCTATCTCACACACTGCAGAGGAAGAACAAAAAAAAAAAAAAAAATTCTCGGACAGTAGCGTAGTGAATGGCTTCAGACAAATGACCCCTCTTGACTCGCATCGCTACTGGATGCTGCAAGGGGTCAGGTTATCACAGGGGTCAAGTGAGTGCAAGTCCCAACCCCGGACCCCCAGCAAAGGACAGCGAACCATCACGACGAAGACTTGTAGATAACCCCCCGCGGGCCAGGAATTCAGTCAGATAGGCGCCTGACCGGAGGCAGTTTGGATGCTACCGGCAAAACTGAGTGAGTGAATGAATGAGTATAGCTGCTTAGCGTACTGACGAGTTGATCAGGGTTTGCCTGCACTACTATAAAAATAAAACATTGAAAAAAATTATGATAAATGTTTTATGCTCGAACTGTTGTAAGAATTTCAGAGACTACCTTTTTTAAGTGGTATTTTTGTGTGTTGTTTTTGGTGTTGGGGTGGGGGTGGGGGGGGTGGGGAGGGGTGCGGGTGTTAGTGTACGTCCTTTTCTACCACGTTAGGCCACGGCACTTTCATGTCTCGGCTGGGACTCGAACCCTGGTCTCCCGGTTCATGCCGGTCCGAAGTGCTAACCACTACACTACGGGGGCCGGCTCCACCGCCGGGCCGCAGTTCTGAAATAAACATTCTGATTTGACTAGACCAGACAGTCCTACTTTCTTATTCTGCATACTCGGACGCAGAGTTGGAGACAAACCACTACCTCAGTCCTCTCTCTGTAAACTTTATTTCAAGACTGACTAAGACCGTTTCGACCGCCAAAACACCGTACGATCAGATGGTCTAAGGTACATTTATAGCTGCACCCGGCGCAGACCTCACCGTGAACGTTACGTCACAGCACCTGAGCAGGCTGATGTACGGTGGTTAACTGATTTCATTAGGAACAGATGAGGTTATTAGTTCCCTGGAGCTGCTGCCGCTGCCAGATGTTATAACCAGTTGCATGGATTACGTCTAGTGGCTAAGAGCGTAGTAATGTAGTGTACAGACACGTACGGTACCGCTGCAGACGTGACAACAGAAACCGAGCGTGGGGTCAGGTTTGGTGTTTACTTGTAGGACCTTGTTTTGCCAGTGTGCTAGTCAGTGATTTTTGTTGTCACAAAAAAACGTGATTTTTGTACTTTGTAGGGCAAGATGTATGCCAGAGGGTTGCAAAAGGAGGCAGGGTGTCAGTGAAACTGCGACTATTTGCGCACAAGACAGGCAAAGGTGACGCGCCTGAGTGGATTTAGCCTTTTAGGTGAAGTGGCTTCCTGGCGCCTTACAGAAAGCAGACTTGCATTAATCCAGTGAGGCCCGAGCAGAAAGGAGACATTTAAATTTTTTGTAAACTTATGTCAGATGCGCGGCCCTGCCCGGAATGGTCTGTGCATGGTAATTTTTGTTTCTTCACTGAAGCATTTTTAGGGGTGACTATGATGCCCGAGTCTATCAGGGAGGGTGGGTGGTGTGGTGTTTGGGGGTTTAACGTCCTTTTCCACCACGCACACGGGTGATATCAAAGACGGGGCAACGATGAAAGAGCCAGAACAAATCTGATTTGACCCCAGCCGAGATGCGAACTCACGACCCGAGCATTAGAAGTCCAATGCTCTACCATTCCGACGGCCACCCCGGCTCCCCGTCTAAAGGGAAGGTATAGGCATTCTCAGCGGTGAGGCTATATAAGTATCCATTACTGTGTTGACGCCCCCCCCCCCCCCCCCCCACACACACACACAGGCCACCCTAACTTTGAAGTGACCTCTTCATTTCGTAGTATCATGATCATGATTTAACCTGAATACACCGTAAATCATGTTCAGGTAATGACATCTACTTCTGCACCACCAAGAGCCAAAAATCGAACTTTCTCGGCCACATAACACTACCTCAACAAGTTTGTACTTTGTGGTTGTTTATCCTCTCAGAGTTTCAAAATCCTCACAGCAGATTTCTCCTGGAGCGCGTGGGTGTGCGAGGCGAAATACCAGAGCAATGAAACAATCCTGCCCTGCCCTGCCTCCTTCCACAGAGACCTGCAGCTAAGCGAGGCAGGAACCACAAACGGTAGCCAGCCCTTAAGACACTACAGACTAAGGTAAGAACAGCGCTCAGCTGCTGTCGGAGGTGTACAGGCGCTGGCAAATAATCTACGTTATTATCTCTCAGCTGAAAGGGGGTGTGTGATAGCGCGAAGAGAAGAGAAAAACGAGTATTTCGCAATCGCAAACTTTCAACGGGGGTCTCTGTTTTGTATTGACGTGTTCTGGAAGAATTGTAGCTAAACAAGCCAAAAGATACGCAAGCGGTGAGCAACTCGCAGTAACAAACAAAAACAAATGGATAAAAAACATTCTGGCGTTTGGGTTTAGGAAACGTTTCTTGTGAGTGTTTCCAGTAAGGATTGGTTAGCCACTGATTGGTTTTATTTCGCTGCGTTCAGTGGAAATACAGGGAAATAATTTTGAGCATGAACAAGATAAACTTATCATATGCTCATTTAGCCACTGATTAAAATAAAAGAAGAAAACCTAAGCAAATATAATTATTATGTGTGCCTACACTGAAATAAAGGGGGAAAAACCCAACAACAACCACAAAACCGAAATCATCTGTAACGCCGGAAAAAAAACACCCAAAAACAAACAAAGAAACACCACCACCACCACCACCACCACCACCACCACCACCACCACCACCACAGGAAAGATTGAAAACTTCAGCATGATGAACTGCATACGCTGGCATGGCGCAGCCAGTATGCATACCGACTGTGTCTCAAAACCGAACATAACGACAAAGATTTTCATCACTGTCGAAATGACAACTGAGGCTGACGCCAAACACGATGATTTGACTCGGAAAACATGAAATCAAGTTTCACCGGACCAACGTCAAACCGGCCGACGAGTCACCGGCCGGAATAAGCACAGAAACCAAAAGACAAAGATCCCGAACTAACTCACAGCTTTATCGGATCCAGACATGTTGGCAATACTGCTGCATGGCCGTATTTATAAAGTACTGGCGACCTTGTAAGGTCGGGGGTGTCTGGACTCGACCGTGATACACGTGCACAGGAGTTAAACCCATTGATCCAACTTCGGGCACCCTAATGTCTTTGGGAAACCCTAACCGACAGAAAACGACTTACCTCCAAGATTTGCAGAAGACCGGCCGGCAAGACGATACCTGAGTCAGTCAATGCAACATGTCATGACCAGCACAACGCACGTAAAAACCCAACCGACCACCCACTGTCTGTAGGTACAGTGCTGAGGTCACGTTTGTGCAACACACAGAGGTGTAGGAGCGGTGGTGTCCATATGATCCGTGTTAGCGACAAAAGGCCAGGGTGCACGTGCAGGACGTGAGGGGCACAGTGTGTTAGCACCAACACGTTCCAGGTGTGTTTTCTCTCCTCACACACCTACCCACTGACCGAATTGCGGAGCTCTAATGCAAAAGGTATAACTGAACCGGTGTATGACGCGAAATGAACTACCCTCCGAGAATGATGCCAAGGCATGTTTCTTGCATACAATGCCGTAGGACTTGGTGGGGGACGGGGGGTGGGGGGGGGGGGACAGGCTGCTTTTTTGCTGAAGCAGCAACTGAGTTCAACCGGCAGAGGCCAGTACAAAACGAACAGACAAATAAACAAACAAACAAGCGTCTAAACCAAAACAAAACTAAACGTCAGGCGCAACAGTAACAACTGTTGCTATCCCAAAACAACCACCCTCGTCCATCAAAACAACAGAAACACGGTTACTTTTGTAAGGCTGATATCGGGGAAAATAATAATGTCTTTGAGGTTTGAAAAGAGTGCACAGGATCATACTTGTGTACGCGCGAAAAAAAAAAAAAAAACCTGAAAAAAATCGGGGACCATTGGTTTAAACAGTTTTATTCAGTTTGAACAAGTATAATATGCACTCTCACAATTTTCAAGAGGCCGAGCACAAGAAGTCAAAAACTTATAGGTGTGCTCATAAGTACAAAAACATGTGCGGCGGAGGCGTCAAAAACAGTATTATAATAGGACAGATCTAATATAATAGGACAGATCGGGGACCATTCTCGAGAGGGAGTCAACCTCGCGTGATACACCGACACTGACTAGTAGAGACCGCTGTAGACGTGATCTGACGTCACAAGTTGATGTAAGCAACCTGTCCGTGTGTCGGTGAACGGCGGCTGTGTGGGGGAAAATAAATACACGGTGCAGCGACATGTACATCCCCGGCGTAGAAAAAAACAACAACTCCATTCTCTATAGATGGAACAATACGATCCACTCTCAACAGATGGCAAACTAAAATCCACTTTCTACTGACGGCGAAATAAGACCCATTTCAGTGTTACAAATGGCAAAATAAAATCCACTGTCTACGGATGGCAAAATAAAATCCACTGTCTACTGACGGCGAAGTAAGACCCATTCGCTACAAATGGCAAAATAAAATCCACTGTCTACTTTGGCAAAATAAATCCACTGTCTACGGATGGCGAAATAAGACCCATTTGCTACAAATGGCAAAATAAAATCCACTGTCTACGGATGGCGAAGTAAGACCCATTCGCAACAAACGGCAAAATAAAATCCAGAACTGATATACAGGTGACAAAATTAAATCTCGCGTTTACCAATTAAACAACAACCAACAACATTATTTCGCTCCGAATTTCAGTCGTAACTTGACTGAAAACAACATCACCGGCAAAGGTAGTTTTGGAATTGAACTCTCGCAAAAGCCAGCAACATCTAGATTTGAAAGTACTTCAGTCTTACAGAACAAGAACGTCATTTGTTCCGGATGAAATGACCAGGAACATCAAGTTGGAGCACAAGTTACAGTCCATGGTTAGGTCCTCGACGGGGAGGTTGATCAGTGCATTCCTGTCTGCGAAGTTATTTCCTGCACGGCTTAGTGGGATGGTTCAAAGCGATGGCGTTGTAGAAACGGTATTTGGCAACGCCTCCCTCTCCCTCCTTTCCACCCCTCTCAAATTTATAAATCAGATACTCACGTAGTTTATGTTCCATAGCGTGGACGATAATAATACAAAGAAACAAAACCTACAACGGAGAAGTCACAGTCACCGTATGATATGTGCAATGTACACCAGAGGAAAAGACAGACAAATGTATATTACATTGTAATTATACAAAACCCTATGATACAATCCTTGCCTCGACTGAATGTGCCCAAACTGGTTTCCAAATCATGATAAGCATGCACTGGAGTAAATTACAAAAGCAACACATCATGCTTCAGCCCGAACAATCTCCTCAAACCTGAGTCCTGTCCCTACAACGCGCTGTGCACCAGACAGCACGTGGATCTTCGGGCTAAACTCCAGACTGAGCACATACACGCATTTCGGCGCACCTACAAAAAAAAGCAAGTGTAGCTTCATTATAATTCCACAGACCATTGGGGACATGGATGCGTAACATGCCCAACTTCACGAATCGAGTGGGTGGGGTGGGTGTTTGGGAATTTAACGTCCTTTTCCACCACGTATGGATGATACCACAGTCGGGGCAACAAGAAAAAGGCCAGCACACCGCGAATCGAGCAACGGCGTCCTACTCAGCCGCACTAACCACCAGCCAGGCAACATTTCTCAACAACAGATCCACGTCAAAAGAAAACAATCACCTCTAAGCAGACACTCGAAAACACAGAGCAGGCGGTCTGACGTCCAAATTCCTGGCACGCCAATGAGGAAAACAATTTCAGGTAGACGCTGATTAAACTACCTGTCTTAAACTAGTTGAAAGCAGTTTTCCTTCTAGGAATCAGTCTTTGAAGAGACATTGGTTACTGTGCTCTCCAAGTGCGGGTTTAATTTTACAGTGGCAGGCTTAAATCAGTTTTCGAATCTGCTGTTGCTATACACAATCAAAAACAGTACGCACAGATGCTGTTTCACTGAAAAGCTGACAAGAAGTCGCAGGACCACCGATACCTAGGCTTTACGAAAACGGGCCGGCCGCAAACTTGATACACTTGTATTCATGCATTTGCATCGGGAGAAATCTTGGAAATGTACACGAAAAGCCACAGGTACACCACAAGACAAGTCTTACTACTGTTGGCACACGATACAAAATTCCAATAGCAACGAACACAGCTTTTGAAACGCACACACAATGGCTACGTCAGTCAAAGGCTGCTGGATTTCCACTTACAGATCCAGTGAAGGCTGATATCTAGATGACTCGAATACTGATCCACACAGTAAATCCTCACGTTCTGGATGGCGGTATACAGTGAGAAATCCCTGGAAGCAGCCACACACTACTCAACGTCCAACAAGTCAGTTGAGCCCTTCCAGACTGAATGGCGAGACGTGAAGAGTTAGAGTGCGGTGCCGCTGCTGGGCAAGGTATACACTTCAGGTGTTTGGCATTATCACCGTGCTCAGTGGCTCACCTTGCCTCCTACACACGTACAGTCTTCGGGCGATTGGCGTGTGCAGCGTCTGAATATTGTAATGTTGCTTCTGATTACTGCCGGCCGGTGGTAGGCCTGCTAGTGCACACTATAGGAAGAACTGAAGAAGGGGGTATACTTCCAGGCCTGTACCCAACGCACCTGCGCAGCCTTTGAATCAAGTTTCTAAACTGGTCTGGCGGGGGGGGGGGGGAATGGGTGGGTGTTTTGGGGTTTAACGTCCTTTTCCACCACACACGGGTGATATCAAAGACGGGGCAACGATGAAAAAGCCAGCACAAATATTTGGCCCCAGCCGGGATACGAACCCACGACCCGAGCATCAGAAGTCCAAAGCTCTACCATTCGGCCACCCCGCCCCCCCCCCCCCCCCCCCCGGCTGAGGGGGAAGAACAAGAAACATTTCCGATGCAGTAATGTGTAGCTAGATGTTTTGAAGTTTCCATCTTTGAAAATAAGTTCAAAGACATGGGAAGAAGGTCCTTGTCATTACAAAACAAACAATTTGCGCAAAGAAATGTAAATCTCACCGTCGCATTTGAAATCGCACCGTGAGAAAGGTGTTTGTCGTGGCTGACCTATGACAAGAAATGTCTGAACGTATTCAAAAATGTAATGTTGACAACAGAATTTGACAACAGATTTTGACCCATCCTGAGCCCTGTTGCTGGTGGAATGGCAGGTGTGTGTGTGTGTGTGTGTGTGTGTGTGTGTGTGTGTGTGTGTGTGTGTGTGTATGTGTGTTATGTCAGTATGTGTTGCATACTCTTATTAGTTTAGACGGCAATTGTGAAGCGCCTTGAGCTTACCTTGTGGGGATACTGCGCTATATAAGAATGTTATTATTATTATTAATTGAAGTCGTCTGTCATCATCAGTCAAGTTAAACTGTACCACTATTATAACAAAACTCAGTGTAAAAACATGATGTAACAATCGAATTACCAAAATGTTTACCGTACATGCAAAGGTAACAAACCTTACGGTTGACTCCGATGCGTTCATCATTGACATGATCTAACAATTGAAACATCCAATGTTTTGCCTACATACCAACCTAAGACTGAGGTGACTCAGGTGCGTTTAAGACAGGACTGACAGCCAGGTAGGTACAGGCCAGACATTTGGAAGCCGGCACGGTGCCAAAAAATCGAGGCAGGAACACAGTGATGCAAAAGGGCAGCAGGTCTGCCACCCCATTGGTCGCTCGCACCTGGCGAGATGTAAGGCTGCATAACCAGTAAAATCGGTAGACACTCTCAGGAGATGAGATACCTTCCACCCTTCGGTTCGCAGGATGTCCGATACCTGCCCGACTACAGTGGCAACGGCCTGAGACTCTCCTTCGCTGATCTCTCAGGCGGGCGACACAGATCCGTCTCCTTAGCAGGTAAGGCCTTCTTCATTTCGTCAAATGTCATCTGTGAAATCTATACAACTGTTTCCGACAGATGAATTCAATGCTTTTACATTTTTTTTTACATTAAGAAAAAAATCAGGGATGAGGGCTACAACAAAAAATCTCTTGGTTTTTTTCTTTTAGGGAAACATTGATCAGGGATTCGAAACTGATGCGAGTTTTAAGAAAATTACCAAGGACCTGAAATTGAAGTTGTAACTAGCAAGGTGCTAGTTGCTGGTCAAAGAAACTTCACACATAAACCTACAATTTACTGAAATAATTTCAATGCCCCTTCTGATCTTAAACTGTTTTTTCAAAATAAATCAAGAGGCTCAGTTTGATGACAACGCAGAGAAAATTGCATGGCAAAAAGACGGGCGTTTCGGGGGCATATACAAGCCCTCAGACTCCGGTTTCGTACAAGTATGTCAAATCCGGAATAAATCAATTTGTGCCTTTGTAGAGATTTGGGGTATTCATATGCTCGACATGCATGCAGTAGTTTTTGTGCACATCACTGCACATCAGTCACATTCGCTGCTCAACATGGGGCAGGGCAACAGACCTCAGCCGGAACCCACACCAAGGTCCTGACGGCAGACCAAGCGTAAGCAGCACCTGCATCGGATCAGTGCACGAAGATGCTCAGCCTTTCTCCTGAGCAGCGGGAGTTTGTGGCCAATTCACCGTGAAAGCTGACCCATTCATGAACGAGGTCCATTTCCCATTCAGTATCAGCATCCAAGAAGACGGACCTAGCAGAGCCTGACAATTTGGGATCGGTCGTTACCAATACTGTCTCTTCCATCCGCAAGTCATGCGATTTTAGTGCCGGCGTGAGGAGTGCCTGCTGCAAAACATTATACCTTACAAGTACAGTTCTTACGGCCTGTCTACTAGTGACATGGGGTCAGAGGCTGGGTGGTTGTTTGCGCAAGAAACTTTCTTTTTCGTAATGGTGATACCAAAAGCGGGACAAAGAGGAAATTGGCCAGCAAAATGTTCTTTTGCTCCCTGCCGGATTTCAATCTCACCATCTTAGCATAGAAAGTCAGTACAACGCTCTACCAGCCGCGGAGACGGGATAGCCGAATGGTAGAGAGTTCAAATCCCGGCTGGGGCCAAATATTTGTGCTGGCCTTTGCCTCGTTGCCCCTTCTTTGATAGCACCCATACGTGGCGGAAAAGGACGTTAAACTCCCAAACACCCATCCCCCGCCCGCCTCTACCCATATACCTTCCCCCGCCCCCTCCTCTGCATTTATCGAAAAGAAGCCAGTTCAGACAAAAGCCAACAGGATCTCCTTCTAATGTTTCTGTAAACTAAACCAAGTTCTTCGCAACATAAAAGTTCAGGAACTGACGTTGTCTGGATCGGAGACATTGATACACACACCAGCTTGTTTAGACAAGCTGAAGACTACAAAAAGTTCTCCGTTTTTCTGTTCGAAGCACGGCAAAAGACCTCGCACCTAGTCTTAATCTCAATGCACGTGCTCATCTTAGCAGTTGTGAGCACGTGCAACATTTCTGCACGTGAACTTTGTGCACGGCGTCGGGCAAACCGCGTGCACTTATCTCGAACAGGCAGTTAGCGGCTTATGATGCCCACCAGGGCGTGACCGCCTCGGAGTTGATGCTCAGTTTCTCACGATGTCGTATCAGTGGTGCTGAAAGCGTGATGCTTTAGGAGTGGTCTGCCGGCAATAAGCATTTAAGGGGATGGGGTGGCAGTGAAGGGTTTGGGTGTGTGAGGGTAGGTTGTGGAACCATTATCGAGTAGACAATATCTATTTAAACGCATGTCCTTAAACGGTCAGCTTCAATCGTGTCATGTCAAATCGGGTCTGATCATTTGAAACGCAGTAATACAATGCCACAAACAGGCAAACTGTGCACATCATTCCAAACACATAACAGCAGCATCATTAGCTTGTTTAACGTCCTATGGCTTTTAGCCCTTAAGGACAAGTTGTTCCTGGCATGTGTCTTTGGCTGCTTGGCTGGGCGAGTGTCTTTGACATAACAGCGCAGAGTACACATTGTTTTATGTCTAAAATTGCCTCAAAATGATGTCAACAGCAAGCAGATGATTTCAAGTTAAAGTCATTTATTTAAATGACGATTGACGACTGGTATTCATAGCATATCGTAGCAACTACTGGATAATTTTCATTTTAGGAAACAAATGATTGAAGTGCGAATGAGTATGGCTGCTAGAGTGACCATTTTCCGTTGCAGTAAAAACAAACGGCCGCCATTGAAATTTCTCACCAAGACCAGCACCAAAAATAAAGACCAAATACACTGTATACGTATGTACGACTTCAGTCAAAAACTTGCGACTAAAAATGGGCTTCTTCACTGAAACTGACACCACGAATTCGGTGTAGTACCATCAGTGATGATACTATTGAAATAAACTCCTCACAAATCTAGTATATTCACCTATCAGTAACTGATATGCCGTATTTGTGCTCCGCTCTGCCTGTAAATAGAAACATGGCATACCGTTTAAAGAACTTAGAGTGCCCCAAGGATAAGATAAATTCCCGAAAGTGCCCAGACCCCTCTCTTGCTGACTTTTGCCAAAGGGGACCCAGATCGGGCCTCTGCCGTCAGCACGTAAAGGGAGAGAACTGCACATTCTGCAAGCCTCGCAGCAGCCGACAGTTCCCCCCACCCGGCGTCACCTCATTCCAAATGGCTCGGGAGGCAGAGACTGATGTCGGTGTGAGGTGGTTTTGTTTCTCATGTACATTGTACTGGAAGAAACATCTGCTGGTACAATTCACGCAGCCAGGTAGTCATGCGCAGGTAGATTATTTTCTACCGTCTGTTGCCAACCCGGCAAGCACTCTCTCTCTCTCTCAGTCTCTCTTCTCAATGGCCGTGCGTGTGTTGTTGAATCCTGGCGACCTTCACCACTAACAACCTCTGACTGAAGGTCGTAGGAGCAAGCAGACGGGAGCACATACTAATACCCCTCCTCCCTCCCCCGCCCCAAACACCTAGCGTGTGAGGTGAAAAGTTGATGGACAGAAGGACTCTTGAGACGCTCTCTGTGTCCGACGAAGATTTTGAAGTGTGAACCTGCTGTAATAATGCCGGTCGTAAATCTCGCTGCTCATCAGTGACTGAACACACTTGAAGCGCGGGCGTATGTGTAAAACACCGACGTTATATTTCAGTTTCCACCTTGTAAAAAGTACATGTACACACTTCGGGATTTCCTGGGTCTTTGGTGTTTTTTTTTTTTTCATTTCAATATCGCAGGGCGATACAGTAGGACTTTTTTTTTTAAATTTGCAATGAGGCGCTACAGCGGGGACTGAACTTCAGTGAAACAAGGCTGTGATAGCAGTTATATTTCAGTTTCCACTTCACAAGAACTGTATGTACACACTTTGGTATTTCCTGGTTTTTTTTTTTTTAATTTCGACTGAAGGGCGACACAATAGGACTTTTTTTGTCGGCAATGAGGCGTTGCAGGGAACTTCAGTGAAACCCAACAGTTAATACTGATGTCAGTGATGCATATTCGGAGTGGGAAAAATAACTGACTCAACACAGAGTAAACTAGCGACGGCAATACATGTATCAACATCAATCATCAACATTAACACGTGACTGAACCGCCTTGCGATGGACAAAACAAACAACAACTGAACAACAACAACAACGAACACTGAAACTGAAAGAACTGAACACGCGTGTACCGGAATCATTAACTGATGTGATTTACTTTAACTGACAGATCATTGTTTACGAGCTACTGACACCGCACTAAGAATTAAATCAGTAAACCTAAATATAAACGTGACTGAGAAGCAGGTAGAGTAGTGTATGTCAGCATCATGCCATCAGATCATAGCCTGATACTGTGCCATACGTAGCAACACTCTTTAAACTACAGGTAAAAACTTTAAGCAACACAAACAACACCTGTTGGTGTCTACTTTATTCGTGTGCACGTGTGAGCCACTGAGGCAGTCGAGTGTAGAGGGAAGATTCGCCCCAGCCAATCAAGACCCCTTCCAGAAGGGAAGCTCGGGGTTTGAAGACGTTGTACGGAGCTCTAAAGCCTTTGCAGTTTGTTGCGCTAATATTTCTTCCAGGCCGGTAGAGATTTGACAGCCGACATGGAAAAACGATGAGGGTGTATTTTGGGGGCTCACGGCAATCCTGACGTGGGCGACGCAACAGGTACACGAAACAGCGCATGCAGTTTTAGAGAGCAGGAGATACAGGTTTGAAGACTGTAACAAATTTGTGGATGATTGGGTTAAATCCTAACACAGGTCAAGTGTCACTTTCCGATACACCCCCTCCTTCTCCTCCTCTCCCCCCCCCTCCAGTCTCCGTTTTTAAACTCTTCAGTCTTTCGGCGTTGTCTTACTCTCGAACTGAAAACTCTGCCAACTTCGTTTGGAGTCCGGTATTGTTAGCTCGAAGCCTGTTACTCATAAACATAGTCGTTGGTAATGTTGAACCTATAATCTACGAAGCAGCCGCCTTCCCCACCCGATTGTACTAGGCAGTATCCCATACTGAAATCATCTCACGAACTGAAAGAAATAGGTGTCATGTTTCTGATCCCTAGAAGAAAGTCTTAGTATTTTTTCCCAGAATTTTTCATTACTAAAAGAGAAAGCTATCAGTTTTCCTGACATTTCCTTAGAACAGCGCTCGCCGGTCTTCCACCACCCTCACAGTCGTCTTCCGTCTTCCGGGCTGGGAAACACACACACACACACACACACACACACACACACACACACACACACACACACACACACACACACACACACACAGACACGGCTAAGCACCCGTCTCCGTGTTTCACCCTACACAAAAATGAAACTTAAGTTGAATATATACATATATGTCCAGGCCGACATTGAGACAAACAAAATTAAACAGCTTCTCAGCTCACTCATTAACGCACAGCTGTAACAGATGGACGTATGTACATCATGCCTATCTTCAGCCGTCAGCGCCAGTCAGTACGCTTCTGCGCCAGTTCAGTGGTAACTCGGTATGTAACTACAGGTAAACACGGTCAGGTACCAGGGAATGAAGACAGATGGGGCGTTGACCTCTGCCAGGAAATGCTGACCTCATACCTCCATACTCCTCAGTCCTGCTTCAATAGTATATTAGTCAGTGATGACCAGATAATCACGCAGCACACAGAGTTCAAAGATGTCTGTGTTATTTGGGTTGTACTCATTGAAACTGTACTCAGTGATGCCATCGACTCAATCGTCTGGGGCTGATACGGTGCTCGATACGCAACAGGCTTCATTCTATATTCTTTTCGCTTGTTTCGGTAAATAGTCACGCATATATCGCAAAGAAAGCGACTGCCACAGAGAATGCGCAGGCTTACGCAATTCTGAGGTATGAAACTTGCGAATGTCGTAGAGCTGCAAAGGCCAGAGCGTACATGTGATGGCATGTCGTCAATCTCTGGCAGGAGGGTTTGGCAAGTCAGTCTAAAAGTACAATTTATTGGATGCTCATAGGTTTAACGTCCACGTCCACCAAACACTGGTGATATCAAACACAGAGTCTAAAACTGAACAAAGCCGGAACATGATTATGCACTTGAATGGATTAAAGTCTGGGGTTTGGGGTTAATCAGATGCTTCTGTCCATCTGTACTAAAACAGTGCTGAGGGCAGATGCTGATTAAATACTAGTAAATGCAGCTTCATGCGCGTAACTTGTGCAACATTCTATTCTGCCCCTAGAAAGAGCGTAAGTGACTCAGAAGCTTGCTCTTATCAGACTTTGCTAAGAAGAATCGGATGACGAATCTGTCTGGATGCCCGACCTATAAACTACGTCTTTGATCTAACTGAAATAAACGCCTCAATTAAATAGATACACAGTCAGCTCACAAGTTTAAATCACCCTCTAAACGAAAATAAGGCAGACAAACTGCCACCGTATCTCTTGTGGACCTCACAGTAGATAACCGCAAAATCACCCAAAGCACTCAACACTATAATGAAGTTAATTTTGCACAACGTGCCTGTTAAGTCACTAAACATGTGTTGGCTCTACGTGTTTCTTAGGAGGGCCGAGCCCTGTCACAGGTTTCAAAAGCGGGTTCAAAGGATTCGACAGTTACATACAGAGAGTTGTTTTGAAAACCCTACAAGAATCGTGTGCTCCATGTGTTTATGAGAAAACTGAGATAACGAGTACGTAACGAGATAACAACTGGGGGTAAAACACACACACACACACACACACACACACACACACACACACACACACACACACACACACACACACACACACACACACTTTCGTTTTTTTCTGTTGTTTATCAGTTGAAAAGAAAGCTTAGGGTAGGCGGTGAAAATATAGATAAGGTCGGTAGGTGTTTAAAACAATAATTATTATTTTTTAGACCTTCTCACTATGAAAGCAACTACAGGCATACTTTTAAATCATTGTACCAGAATCCATCACTAGCTATTTGGAGTCAGCTGAATTTCATTTCCTTTGGAGATAAAGCTCAGCGGAAAACATTTACCACAAATAAATCGTCACGCTGAAGCATTTTCATAGGATTATTGTGGTCTGAACGCTAGTAAAACGATAGTTCTTAAAGTATACGATATCGACTGATAATACCGTATCGCACGTATTTCTTCTATCGATAAGACTGTGAAAACAGGAGGGGTCGGTCTGAAAACTGTCAACTTCAGCAAATTCTTCACAACACTGTACAGTTTCACTAGCGTCAGAGGAATCTACTACCGTATCATTCAACACAGATAAACTCCGAATGAGGGTTAAGATTTTGAGAAACTGCAGGAGCCGTTTCTAGTTCTGTGTCGTGTAATTTCTGGTTTATGGTTTTGACCCTCAATATACCAGTCTTGGCAAGGTTTATGACTTCGCTGTAGCTAGGCTGCCGATTTGGGCTCAGATTAGTATTAATGTGAGAGGGATAGATCCGGTGTGTGTGTGTGTGTGTGTGTGTGTGTGTGTGTGTGTGTGTGTGTGTGTGTGTGTGTGTGTGTGTGTGTGTTATGAACATGGTGTAATTGAGCGAGTGCCCCCCCCCCCCCCCCCCACACACACACACACATCTATGGCGTGCAAGTTCATGGTGCACAGAGAACACACTCTGCCGTGATTGTGCTTACCTGAGCATAATTATATTTATGCATGTGTTCATGGTACAGACATATATATTTCATGATTTTAATGACTGATTAACCGGTGTAGGGCAGGCTCTAGGATTGTCCCGACTGAGATCAAAACAGTTGAAATCCCTAGTCTTTTCACTTCTGTTTTTGTTGCCTGTGTTATTCACCGTGGTTTGTTTTCCCTATGAAATTCCAGATATGTGGAACTAAATAAAAGGTTCTCTAATCCACCAAACTTTTCCATACACCAGCAAGAGCGACCTGAAAACACCTGGACGAAAGAAGTCTCAATATAAGGTTCTCTAACCCCGGAACTACAGCTTACACCAATAAGAACGAAACGCACAGCGATTGCACAAAGGATAATACTAAGTTTATGTAGCATGGGTCATTGTAGGAAACGTCAACAGGTGACACAATAATGATGATAACTCGTCCGTGTGAACAGTCACGTTACACTGTGTGGTAACAGTTCCTGTCGACTATAAACCGGAAAGGCAGTCGGCGTGACGTATACGGTATAGTTGGTCCCGCCACAAGTAATCCTGACAAACCGACTATTGGCACGGCGCCATCTCATTACAAACACGGTGCACTTACCTCTGGAATCCAGCTAAAGGAACGACCGAGGGGAAGAAGGAGGGCACGGGTAAAAAAAAATGTGTTTCTTCTTTGCCCGTGGTTGCACTTTCATCAGTCTGATAAGCTGCCACCTTGCTGGCATCAATACGAGCTAACCTATGGTAGTCTCTGGGTGGATCCAAACTTAAACCCTGTGATAGACACCTAGGCTCTTCCGACAGGGGCATTTCGCTTTCGAGATTCCAGAGAAAACGGAAGCGACTGCTCAGCGGAAATCAGTAGAATCCTCGCCTCCGCTCATCTGCAAGAAGCGGTTGGAACAGTGATATTTCCCTTTCTGATATTCCCAGTCATGATCACATGGGTTGACAGTGAGATGCGTCTTTCTCGTGGAAATAAAGAGATCAAGGCCGGAAGAGTGGGGAGAGAGGGCGCTTAATTGCCAAAGAGGTTTTAACACAAGCGGCACTGCAAGGAGAGTAGGCTTACGTCAGCTTGATGGCTTGCTTGAATTGTTTGGTTTCAAGGTGGTTCACTGCATGTCAGCTGTTCTACAGCCTTGTCATCACCTGTGATCAGCTGAGAAGCCTGACATCCACTGACCATCAGCACTAACTAGTACCCCTTAGTGTGACGGACACTGGAGTTACATGTACCGAAACCAAACCATACAGATAAGACGGAGGAGAAATAAGCTATGCACATAGACGAACCAACAATTTTAATCAGTGTGAAGTTAAAAAAGCCACCTTTGGATTGAGCTCTGTGCCAGCGCGGCTGTGATGTCAGAATGCACAAGAATTATATAAGGCCCTCATTACGCAGCTTCGTTCCATCGACACCCCGGCCCTTATCAGGTGAACACAAACTGATACAACCTGTTTCCGCGTTTTCAACACGTGTGTGTACAAAGAGCAAAACGGGGATCTCACAATTCCAATCAAAGAGTTAAACTTGGACCCCGATTAAGAGGCAAGGGCTTCACAGTTTGAATCTGGAAGCTAATTTCGTCCTCACAAGAATACACCTTCAGTCTTGGCACTAGAGAAAGACGGGGGAAGGTTGGTGGGGATGGGGGTGGGGGGAGTTTCTAATCTTGCCAAAGACGAGGAAGCAGTAGTGGTTGGGGTTTGGGGAGAGAGAGAGAGAGAGAGGGGGGGGGGGGGGGGGCACAGACGGATTTAGCAGGAGCTAATTCCAGACGCAGATTCCGAAGTGGGGTGCCTCTAGTCGGCGACATAAATCGGGAAGCTTCGGACGGACAAGCTGAAAGGGGGAAAAAACCCACAAAAAACACTTTTTATCATGGAACAGACTCATACACAAACTTGCTCGACTGACGGTGTCAATTTCACCGAGAGGGCTGTGTGTGGGACCTCTGTTCTGGGGGCTAGATGTAGCGACGAGCTGCGAACAGAAACGTCGTGAGATTTCACAATTTCGCCGTCTTGAGTCACCCGCAATCTCAGCTGCATTCCTCCACGTTTAGGGCCCAGACAAGATGAGGCTCAACAAGCAGACGGCTTTGCAGCGTGTCTGGGATAAACAAAACACAGCCCTCGTTATCGAGGATATGTTTAGTTTAAGTGTAGATTTTGAGGTCTATAAACTTGTAGGGAAGGAACTGACAGGAAGAGGCGCGTGTTGTTCACTCTACGTTAAAAAGCGCCGACCGGAAAGGCCCACACGCGCTCCAGATGTCAGATCTGTCAGACCGGCGAAATCCGTATGAATGCATTATGTATTGATCGGCGCTAGCTTAATATGCAACTGTTCCGACCTTTGGTTGGTTCACTAAACACACACACACACACACACACACACACACACACACACACACACACACACACACACACGAATGAGCAGACAGACTGACAGACAAACACACAGACAGACAGACACACACACACGAACGAGCAGACAGACAGACAGACAGACAGACAGACATACAGACAGACAGACAGACAGACAGACAGACAGACACACACACACACACACACACACACACACACACACACACACACACACACACACCAAGCGCGATGAGCAGACAGACAGACACACAGACAGACGCGCGCGCGCGCGCACACACACACACACACACACACTCACACACACACACACACACACACACACACACACACACACACACACACACACACACACACACACATAATATAGAAGTCACAGACACGCACTTCGGTGATCAGAATCAACCAGCGCACACGCACATTACTGCACAAACTGACTTTGGGCGGGTCAGTTCTGACTAAGAATTTCCAGACTGAAGATTCAACTAAAACGTTACCCGACAAAAAAGAAGAAAGACGAGCAATACCATTTATTACTAGCAACGCAACTCAGTGTAATTCTACTATTGTAACACCACTAAGACATTTCTAGCTAAAACTGGCATATCGTTGGCTGAACTGACATGAAATTGATCCAGTTTTGCTTCTTTCTTTTTGTTTTCTTCTTTGCAGGGTGGGCGTTACAGTCAGTGCGCATCTTCAGCAGCTGCCCATCCCACCAAAAAAAGTCCCTCCCTGGCCCCTCCTAGACACTGCCAGCCCTGACAGCTGCTCCAAACAGATGACGAAGAGCGGTTTATGATGGCGTCTGCCCTTATCACGTTACACTCAGAGTGGCCGGACTCCTGACGCCTTAGTCACAACACTGACAGACAATGCTCATACTGTAGTGTGGGACAGTCAGAAAATGACATTTTTCACTCGGATATAGACATTCCGTCAGCACATTTCATAGTGATGGTGGTGAGTTTTCACTGAAATACTTGATCTTTCAGAGCAGTCGAAGTAATTGTTGGATTTTACTTCGGTTATGTCGGAAACGGAAAATGCTGATTAAAAAAAAAAAAAAATGGTGCCGGCCTACATTACAAATAGGTATTAAAATTCAGTGAATAAATCAGTCTACACTGACTCTTTATCAGTAGAAGAGTAAAAAATAACCAGATTTTCTCATATACTTTGAACAGTCCAGCAGTAACGGGGTACTCCTAGTAGACCAATATGTTGAATTTGTGGGGGGAAAAAAACGTATACTACGATTTTGTTCCAACAAACTGTATTGAAGACTGAACATGCAAAACGCTGACCTATAGATGTTAGACTCGTGTTTCTAATTATGCTACTTCGGTGAAGATCCCACTTTAGAGTATAGTCAATCAGTTGCCGCCAGACACACGAATCCTTTGATAACGGCAGGGTATGCAGCTGTTTTGACTGCGGAACGAACTGAAGCTTGCTCAGCTGGCCGAATCTCCAGCAGCCAGGGTGATGTTAAGGCATGTCAGTACCAAATCTGTATGATGGAACGTCATCATCTGTCAAATCAGTGATAAGAGGGACTAAGTGCTTCTCAGATCCAAGGCCCTTGGGCCCTTTTAACAAATACAACGAGTAGTCTTCAAGTTTATCAAGGACCCATACAGTTATCACGGACAGCGAGCAGCAGCCTAAGACTGGGCTGATGACGAAGCGCAGATCACAGATAAGACGTAACAGGGGGTTTGTTCCATGGTAATTAGCATAATCAACGGACTCAGTCGCTTTCAGCTACTCCGCAGTCGATGGTGACCCGGCCAGCTTTTCTTATCAGTTGAAACTCTGACTAAAAGTACCTAACACACACCCTTACCGACTGACGACGACAACAGCACTGACTTGAACAACGACGACAACTGAGACTATTATCAAGTCGGTAGCGAGAGGACCGACTTACATTGAAATGACATGAGAGAGAAAGTTGCTGGGCTCAACTCAAGTTTCAGTGTACTTTAAGGACTCGAAATGTTCAAACTGAATGTGTTCACATAGTTCAGCCGTATCAGTCAGAAACATAAGTGGCACTGAGGTGACATCACAGAAAGACTGTGCCGTTATTCACTGGCACACTAGTTACTGCTACGTAGGCACAAATCTAAAACAAAATGACTGGTAACCGAAGCCCATGCACGGCATACGTCGTGAACGTGGGTGGATGGGTGTTGGGGAATTTAACGCCCTTTTTCACCACGTACGGGTGATATCAAAGACGGGGCAACGAGAACCAACACAAACATTTGGCCCCAGCCGGGATTCGAACTCAAGACCGGGCATTGCCGGAGAGTCCAACGATCTACCATTCGGCTGTCCCGGCTCCCTGTTACGAACATGGTAACGAACTTTACGGCAGTGATGCTGTATCGTACACCGATACTGAACTGACACCGCAGCCCTGGAGTATACCCAACATATGAAAGTACGCCCCAAACGCAAGTGATAATGTTGGTGTACGTGTCAACACAAGGAGGTTAATACATCTAATACAGGTATTTAGTCAGTGAGGAACACGGCCGGTCCAACAACACCTGGAGTGGCCGACACGGTCTGCATCAGTTTGACCTACAACGGTTGCAGCACACACTAATAGTGTGCACCTTCAGGCCGGTGAGATACGGTGCCAGCCAGTACCTCTCAGCCACAGCACGTTCCACCCGGGGCTCCCGCCGGATCCCGCATGCCGGTCACATTACAAGCGAATTATTTCGTTACTCACCCTCTGCACGGACAGCGGTACCCCGTAGTCGCGGCCACCCTGCAGTCGAAATCCCCAGGGTATGTCGCTGACGGACCGTTGAAGCCATATTGTCTCCATGTCGGCTCGACGACAGCTCCCCTCCACCCCAGGACCTGCCGGCTGTGAGACACAAACACACCCAGAAGCTCAGTACCGTCAGTATACAACTTCCAGTTCCAGTCTCCCTTGCAAACTTTCTCTAGCACACACACACAGCTAGTCAGTCGGTCTGGGGGCTGTCAGCTAGGCAGGTAAGGCAGGAGGAGGTTTCTAGAGCGGTCTTGGTTGGGGGATAAGATTGAGGAGAGCGTGCGGAGTTAAGTCACTGACGAGAGAGAGAGAGAGAGCTTTCGCCTGGCACTCGCTCACTCAGAGAGATACCGGCGATGGGGTGTGTTAAGGGGGGCGGGGGCGGAGGGGGGAAGGGGGAACGGGGGTGGGGTGGGGGTGCTTGGTGGGGAGGGTTAGGGTGAAGAGATAGCACCAAAACTTTCACGGCTAAAATTAGGCACCATGGTTGTCATGGCGACTGGCTCCTGTTGCCACTGCATCGCGTGTGTAGTAAGAGCGCCAGTCACACAAACAGGTAAGAGTTGAGAAGCACGGGAGATGGGGGAGAGTGAAGGTGAGTTTACGCGGAAGAAAGAGAAGGGAAGGTTCGAAACGTTCTGCATGAACGCCACTCTTACTTTCCACTCACACACACACGCCCACTCCCCCCAACACACACACACACACACACACACACACACACACACACACTCTCTCTCTCTCACACACACACACACACACACACACACACACACACACACACACACACACACACACACACACTCTCTCTCTCTCTCTCTCTCTCACACACACACACACGCACACACACACACACACACACACACACACACACACACACACACACACACTGCACGTTCCCTATGGAGTCCAGTCATACCAGTCTGCATGTCCAGGTGGCGTCCGTCCACAACAGTGTCAGTGATCAAAGCCAAATGTTCACACTATACCATGACCGAACACAAGGTCAGAGATTAATAGTCGTTCACTTCAAGGCGTTTAAAGTAAACAAAAACAATATCCCCCTCCACCCCCCAAAAACAACAGCAACAAAACAACAACAACAACAACAAAAACAACAGCAACAAACAAACAAAACAAACACACACAAAAACACCCCCTACCCCCCCAAAAAACAACCAAACAAACAAAAAACAAACAAACAAACACCACCAACAACAACAAACAAACAAACAAACAAACAAACAAACAAACATCACCCCCCCAAAAAAACCCCAAAAAACAAACACCAAACCAACAAACAAAAACAACAACCCCACAAAATCACAAACAGAAAAACAACAACAAAACAAAAACAAACAAAAAACTGCCCCCTCCCCCTAAAACACACACACACACACACACACACACACACACACACACACACACACACACACACACACACACACCAATTAAAAAACCAACAACAACCGAAAATAAACAACAAACAAACGGCCAAACCAAACCAACCACCTCGCTTGAACCAGTCAATAAGACACTGGACCAGATAAAGCCAACATTCAATTACACCGTCTGAGATCGAACTCGGTCTTCACGCGTTTATATTACTCAGAAATTTGGGACAATTCTTGTGGTTAAAACCGGTCACCCGTTTTTTTTTTGTTTTTTTTTTTCGGGGTATCACGAAGAACGCAGACATCCAAGCTCAGCGAATAGTCCCGAACTATTGTTTAGACAGCTTTTTTTCCATCCGCACAACACACTACCAGCTGACTGGTATTTTTTGTTGCGTACCGTCCGTGCCTCGAATATCTCTTTGGGTACCTGTCTATATAGCCTGCATGCAGGGTGAAGAAAATAATTTAGTTTATTCGCTTATACAATATTTGCGTTCTTTGTGGTACCTGCATGAAAATGGAACAGACCAAATGAATTTTTGTTGTTTGTGGTGGTGGTGGTGGTGGTGGAGGTGGTGGTGGTATACAGTGGAACAACTTGTTGGGAAAACTTGACTGAAAGCGGAGCAGTCGTAACAAAGTGACTGGGAAAAATGTGAGATACGTCGAGTGAGAGGGGTGGGTGGGTAGGGGTTTGCCAGACCATGCCATGTGTTGTGCTCATTAAGGCGCGGGACGCGATTGGTTGAATTCTGGGGGCTCGACCCTTTTGATTGATAGGAGTGGAGTCGTCCATTCTCATACAGTTTGATGTAAGACGAGTATGATGGATGTAGAAATTAAAAGCCTGCTCAGAATTACCACTGACCTTTAAAAAAAAAAAAAAGGACATTTGTCAAGTCTTCTGTAGAATAAGTTCAGATAAATATATCCGCCCTTTGGCTGAGCAAAAAAAACAAACCGATTTTAACGAGATGGAAATAAACCTAATTCGTAGTTATAGTTAACTTTGCAAGTCTTGCAAGACGAACTTGTCGGTCGGTTGGTTGGTTGGTTGGTTGGTTTTACGAAAGTACGGAAATGGCTTCTTTTCCTCATACCTGGCTTGTTTGATCTGCAGGACTCTTTCATACGACACAATCTGGTGGGTTCATAAAGTTCCCAACACTCCCGCCCCCTACCCCCCCCCCCCCAAGTCCACAAGCACGTAATTTTTTTATTTTTATTTTTTTTACTCATTTCTGATAATTGAATGAATACTTCGGACGTGCTTTTTTTTTTTTTTTTGCTGGGTTCTTTGTTTTTGAAAATGACTCAGAAAGGTTTCAGGACAGGGAATCCACTGTTCAGTCAGGCGAAACGAGGGTAAGTATTCGGGTCAAACCAGCATATATCTACACTGAAACTGAACTGACAATAACAACAACAAGAACTTGCCCTAAATGAGCTCACTGATTATCAAGCCATCTCGAAAGGTCAAAAAGAAAGTACTGGGTATACTTACTGCTGGCAGAATGAGCACTGAACATAAACACATAAATTAAGTGAGTCATTACCGTAACGAACTGCACCCAAGTGCAACCGTGCGTAACACTGATGTCAAGCACGCCCTGACCCGAACCTAACGCTCAACAGATTGGGGTCAAGTCCAGGTGAAACGTACGGTCCCCAACTGAATCGACACACGGCATAAAGTATGCACATCTTAGTGTGTATCGGGCGCATACGAATGACTGCAGTCATCTAGTTTAACCCTTCAAATCGTCCCACAGTTTATTTTCGCCCCTTCCTACATGTACTGACGTAACTGGTATGTTACTCACGCTTTTTATATGTTCTTTATTAGTGTGTAGTTTCTTTTAACTATGGATTCATTGGTATTTCTGTTTTGTTCCTGTTGCTGTACACTGATGGGACTCTGTGTGTGTGTGTGTGTGTGTGTGTGTGTGTGTGTGTGTGTGTGTGTGTGTGTGTGTGTGTGTGTGTATTTAGATAGACATTACTAGAATAGATACTACTAGAATTACCAACGGCAGGTATGAGAATTGGCTGTTTTACGCTAATTACCTCTACCGTTGAAAAATACAGTTCTGCTGCCTATATTCGATTGTGACATTTGTAGGCTTTTCGTATCCAACTGTGAACTGACTTGGAAACTTGACATACATTCTTGAAATTCTGTCTGTGAATACATGAAGCACTGACTTTCTGCGTGTTTCGGAGAGGGGAGGAAGGAAAGGGGTTATGGTCGGACGGCGGCGGTGGGGGTGGGGTGGGCGTGGTGGGGGATTTCATGAATCCACCAGATTGTGTGGTTAACTGGGTAAGTTCAAACAAGCCAGGTATGAGAGAAAGAAGCCATTTCTGTACTTTCGTAAAACCAAACAACCAACCAACATGTTCGTCCTGCAGCACTCGCAAAGTCTATATAACTACGAATTAGGTTTATTTCCATCTCGTCAACGTCTTTTTTTTTCCTTTTTTTTTTTGCTCAGCCAAATGGCGGATATATTTATCTGAACTTATTCTACAGATCACATAAAATGTCCTATAAATTATAACTTCATAATTAAAAATTCACAATCAAAGCCGTGAGCCTTGATCAATAAGACGCCACCTCTGTACTATCGCGGTCGACTGACAGACCTCTTGTTCCGATACATGAATTCTAAATCGTTCCCGTGTCAGAAGGGTTAACACCCCGTCCGAGAAGGTCGTAAGCCGAGCATTAGAGGCGTAATATCGTCCAGCCTACTCTCCCTTTCTACGTGTTTGTGTGCAAACAATGGCGATACGGCCGACATTCCACACAAACGTGAGAACTCTTTTGTAGATCGCTGCATGCTAGGGCTGTTGGAAGGAAACAAAAGAAGAACCGTTTGTGAGAAAGCAGGCTGGCAGGAAGGGAAATCCGGCCCAAAATGCTTTTGCAGAAAATCGAGAATTTGAGCTTGAGCGGACTTCGAAGTTGTTAGGATATCGATTCTTACTGTGTCACTACCGGCTGTGTCCATGTTATATTGTACTCCTGTATACGTCTTATTTATTGTAGTCAGTCTAAAATATAAACGCTGTGTAACTGTGATCGAAGTTGCGAACACTCAGGACCATGTGAATCGAAGGTGACTGACAATCCCCGGCTCCCATCAGTCCCTGCACGATTCATCAGTGTATAGACGTATTAAAGTCTCAACACGTTTGTCAGGCATACAACAACGCTGTGGAAAACGGTTCATCGGATGCGCTTAAAGATCTACGCTCCCAACAAAAAGCTTTCCAAAGTGTGAAAAATTTTTTACAGAGTCAACCGTGCAAGCACAGTTAACTCTGTCACAGTTGCAGAGTTTTCAGCGTCCCTGAAACCCCACGTTAAACCCCCGAATATCCACCCACCCTCCCTGAAACCCCAATAAAAGCGAAAGGCAGCCTGATTTCACTGCTCAGTTTGCGTTTTGACACTGAGCGAGAAAGATCGTGCAGCACTCCGCTAGACACTGTAGCGATGTCAGCGTGTCGCTCACTGACCAAAAGCCAAATAATGTCACGGCAAACTCGTACTCTGGTTTTATAAGGATCCCCGAAGCGCTGAAAACTCTGCAACTGTGACAGAGTTGCCTGGATTATGCACATTCGAAGGAGTCACAGTAAAAAATTTTCACACTTCGGAGAGCTTTTTGTTGGGAGCTTAGACCTATAATCCGAGCATCAGAATCCGTCACTTGGGACACAATATAACAAACCACTGTGGTGACTCTGGCTGGCCTATGTGTTGTTCCACTTACGTAGAAGCGTCGTGCATACTGATCAGACGACGTTATTTGGTTGCGGGTGGGTGGGTGTTTGGGGGTTTAACGTCCTTTTCCATCACATACGGGTGATATCAAAGACGGGGCAACGATGAAAAAGCCAGCACAAATATTTGGCCCCAGCCGGGATACAGATTCACGACCCAAGTATTAGAAGTCAAACGCTCTACCCTTCGGCCATCCCGGCTCCCCTATTTGGTTGTGGACTGAAGGCGACCGTCTCTTGCTCTTTGCAGCAACACCTGAGTGTGTGCGTGCGTGTGTGTGTGTGTGTGTGTGTGTGTGTGTGTGTGTGTGTGTGTGTGTGTGTGTGTGTGTACACAATGATGTCTGTTAACGGTATTTTCATTTTTCTCGCTCCAAATATCTGTTATTATATGCTCACTCCATTGCGATGGACAAATGTCTGTGCAATAAAATCATCTGAGTCTGAGTCTGAGTCTGAGACTGAAGGCCAACTAGACAACGCTGATTTTTTAGCGACTTGTCGATCAGCGTGTAGTCAGTGCAGGTATGGAAGCGTCAGACCAAAGAAAGTCATATTTCTCTACTGTTAGAAGCCGCAAAGTCACGAAAATGATCGCAATGGCCAAAAGGAACATCTATTCATTTGGCAAACAGGCTTAGAGCTGTGAAAGCGGCAGTTTCCCCCACTAAGAACTCAAAGACATGAAACTTTTGAACCGGCTTAGTTAATTTGTGACATGGTACCTCGCACAATTCAAGGCTTTACCCGAAATAAGCTTTTTTACGTTGTTGTGAGTGCACATAGAATCTCTCTCTCTCTCTCTCTCTCTTTTCTGTAGTTTTAATCTATCTTAATTACTTACCAGTCTAGTCTGACATTTCAATGCTGTCAATATGTACTTTTTCCCACTGAGCATTAACATAAGCGGTGCCGCTTGTTTATGCTCACTATCTGTTTAATTGAACGGCTTGTCAGTATTGCAACGATAAACCTGTTTAAACCAAACAAGCTACAGTCTGGTGTTGCACTTCACGCATCAAGCTATGTTGAAACTGATGTTTATCAAACGCTATTAACTTTCAAGAAAGGGCGGGTGGGGGTGGGTGTTTGGGGGTTTAACGTCCTTTTACACCACATAGGGTGATATCAAAGACGGGGCAACGATGAAAAAGTCAGAACAAATATTTGGCCCCAGCCGGGATCGAACTCACGACCCGAGCATTAGAAGTCCAACGCTCTACCATTCGACCACCCCGGCTTCCCTTTCAAGAAAGAGCAAAGCGAAAAGAGGCGGCGACACATAAATAAAAGATGCATATAACTGTATATGTGTGCATCAGATGTCTGTGGCTTTGTCTCGGGAGACAGTTTTATGATATGAATACTGATGCCCGGCTACAGGGACTGTACTCACGAAATGCGTTTTCAACGATCGGGCGTTTTAAAATTGTGAATCAGTGCTGACACAGCGAAGTCGAAATGTGATTTACAAGGTTTTTCTTGACCTGATACGCAAAAATCGTACTTTTTGTATAAATGTACTGTTCAGTTTAACGCGTCAAATGTCAAAATAATAATAATAATAATAATGTGCAGGCGCTTTACTCAATATTATTTATCGGTTCAAAGTGCCGCGAAACGATCACGCACGCTCACGTGATTCGTACGCATTCCAAGTCTCTCACACATAGGACATCAACACATCACAATCCTTATCCTTTCAAACAAGTTTCCCACTCCTAAATAAGCCATCAAGGACAGAAAAAAGGGGGGGGGGTACTCTTGTTTTAATCTGTGGCTATTACAACAGTGGATGTTTGGGAGTTTAAAGTCCTTTCCCATTCTGTACCGGTGATATCAAAGACGTCGCGTCCTTTCCCATCCTGTATTGGTGATATCAAAGACGGGGCAACGAGATAAAGCGGGCCAGCACAAATCGTGATTTGGCCCAAGCCGGGATTCGAACTCGCGACCATACGATTGAAAGTCCAACGCTCTACCATTCGCCTGTCCCCCCTTCCCCCCCCCCCCTTTTACCAACGAGCCGAAGGAAAATAGAATGCATATTCTAAACTGACACATGCAGAGGTGGTCGCAAAGACATACATGTACTTACTTTGTGAAACGAAAGCGGGGTCCCTACTGATGCTGGGAACGCTCGAATGACTTTATGCATCACTGATTTAACAAACACTGATTACTCAAACACCACACGCACACACCTTGCCAAGCTGTCGCATCACTGACGTTCAAACCACACTGTCACAGCTCACACACACAGACGCTCCATTCAGTCTCTTTCTCCCTACTTTCTGCTGTCACTGTTTTCCCATTGCCTCAAGTCATAACCGATTATCTCCTTCGCTGTGAAGGGGCCTGATTGCGGTAGCCAGATGTGTCGGTTATCATCGGATGTGGAGCGCGCAAGAATGGCGTAAGCGTGCAAGTCATCACCTGCCACACTCAAGTACTCACCTTGGGGGCAGTCTTTTCAAACCGCTAACCCTATACACGGGTCCTCGCTTCTCTTTGCCCCTCCGATGACGGCCAAGTCGGGCTAACCGAGACCGAGCCGAGCTAAGTAATAGCTAAGAAGGAAAAAAATTCAAATATTCGGTGGGAAGGAAAGTGGACAGTTGCGAACAACTTTGAGGTCCCAGTGTTATTTCACAGTGTGCACAGAAGCGATGAAAACTGTCGCATTCACCAGCACAGTACATTTTCAGCCTGGTTAAAAAGTATTGCCTGCATGTGTTGTCTCCCTTGCCGCACTGAACAAGCACGCATTTTTCGTGGCAGAGCACAAAGCTCCCACGACTGAAAAATGCATGCTTGCTGCGGGTCTGTGTATGCACGAGGGACAACTCATGCAGGAAATAATCTCTAAACAGGCTAAAAATGTACTGTGCTGGTAAAATGCGACAGTTTTCACCGCTTCTGTGCACACAGTGAAATAACACTGGGACCTCAAAGTTGTTCGCAACTGTCACTTTCCTTGTTACCGAGTATTTTTGTTTATTCTTTCTTAAAGTCTCACTTAGCTCGGCTCGGTCTCGGTTAGCCCGACTTGGCGAAGGGGCGAAGAGAAGCGAGGACCCGGGTACAGGGTTGTCAAACCGCAACCCAGTGCGTGCCGCTGAATCAGTCATGATAGCGGACTGACACATGGCCAATCACATGTCACGCATGTATTTACAGTAACACCACCAAATCGATAAGCCCGGCTCGGACATAGGCAATATAATATGTACACCGCGTCAGTTGCAGCCGAACCTTACGTGTACATGTTCTCTGTAAGTGTCTGTGCAAAATACGGGCAGAATCGATTTGTGACATGTCCGGCCGGTGAAATACATGTCCAAAACTGCTGATGGTAAAGGTGAAATCTGAAACTCAGTAGCAGTGGTTTCCACTGACTGGTTCGGTCAGTCAGTGATTTACGGTGATACGCACAAGTTCCAGTTTTACTCTTTTTGGGGGCTGAACTTGACTAGGAACGGTAAACTCAGCACTATGTGCTATGCAGTATCCGGTCCTTTTTCAATTCCATTTACGACTGGCTTGTTACCGTCATGGTGATACGCACAAGTTCCACTGATTTTTACTCTCTTTTGGGGTGAAGAGGAACGGCCGTACACTCAGCTAAATTATATATAGTGTCCGGTCCGGTTTCAGTCACTGTCACCTGCTACGACCATGGTAATACGCACAAGTTCCAATTTTACTCTCTTTTGGGGCTGAACAGGGACGGTAAACTCAACTTTATTATATGTAGTGTCCGGTCCGGTTTCACTGTCACTTACTACTGCCATGGTAATACACACAAGTTCCAGTCAGTTTAACTCTCTTATCTGGCTGAACAGTACATGTAACAGTAAAATCTATACAGACTATAGACCTACAGACGGTAAGAAGTGTCCGGTGACTGATTTCAGTCTAGGACTTGACATGGTCACAGGGACTCCACGCACGTGTTCCAGTTTTACTCTCTTATGGGGCTGAACAGTAACAGTAAAATGTGTACAGACTGTGTAGACGACAGTATATAGGGGTGGGTGGGTCTTGGAGGGGGGGGTTAACGTCCTTTTCCACCACATACTGGTGATATCAAAGATCGGGCAACGACGAAAAAACCAGCACAAGTATTTGGCTCCGGGATAGAACTCACGACCCGAGCATTAGAAGTCCAGCGCTCTACCATTCGGCCACAATGGTTCCGCCTACAGCATATAAACTGTAAGAAGTGTTCGGTGACTTGTTTCAGTCTATGACTTAACGTGGTCATAGGCCGACTCTACGCACGTGTTCCAGTTTGACTCTCTTATGGGGCTGAACAGTGACAGCGGGGTGGGTGGGTGTTTGGGGGTTTAACGTCCTTTTCCATCACAAAGACGGGGCAACGATGAAGAAGCCAGCACAAATATTTGGCCCCAACCGGGATACAAACTCACGACCCGAGCATTAGAAGTCCAACGCTCTACGGGCCATTCGGCCACCCCGGCTCCCCGAACAGTGACAGTAAAATGTGCACGAACTGTGTAGATTACAGTATATATAGACGGTAAGTAGTCACTAGTGGCCGGCCAGTGACTGGTCAAGTTTCAGTCGATGGCCTACGCATTTGTTCCAGTTATAATCTTTCATGGGGCTGAATACTAGTATGAACGCTAAGGGTGGCTGGGTGTTCTGGAGTTTTACGTCCTTTTCCACCACGTACGGGTGATATCAAAGACGGGGCAATGAGAAAAATGCCAGCACAAGTATGTGGCCTCAACCGGGATTTGAACTCACGACCTGAACGTTGGAAGTCCAACGCCCTACCATCCGGCTATCCCGGCTCCCCGAAGTAGGAACGGTAAAATTTGAAACGCAGCACAATAGACGGTAAGTAACGTACACTTTAATTTCGCTCTATAACTTTTGCCATGTGGATACGTACGCACGCGTTCCAGTTTCACCTCTCTAGTTACGGGTAGAAACGTAAAAGTTTCAGTTCTGCTCTGACCGCCTAGCAAAGTACGGGTTATTTATTATCCTTACTTGAAATCTTAGTACCGGGAGGTGGGGCTTCACTTTGGGGGCCAGTTGTAAAACGCTCACAAATCGCGTTGAACTACAAATTTCAGACTGACAGCGAGACCATGAAGACTGATTTATCATTGATACAAAGCAATGGCCGGGGGGCAAAGAACATTCCGGTCAGCTTTTACAGTTGACCCTTTTGGCGACTTCACGGGGATCAGTCAAGATAGCGCTGCGTCAGTGTCAGTATCCGGTGTTACGACGACTCAAAAGTTTGACGATTGCAATCAGGGCAGTAAAGCCACGTGTTTTGAAATATGAGCAGGCGCCTGAATTATACCACTCTACCACTATTAGAGGTCATTGTTTAAAAATCCGTAATTCACCACGTGTGGTTAAACATTCATACCCATAACAATCACACGTGTAACTAAAATGCGAACATTTACTACCCGTAGCAATGTTCCTGCAGTGTGTTCTGGCTAAAGGATTTACGTCATGATATGACGCGAAAAGGACTAACTTGGAAGAATTTACGTCACGACATGACGCGGTTCGACTTCATGCGGAAAGGGAGACTGACGAAGGAGCTTTGTCGCTTGACGTGAAATTGTTGATCTTTTGCTGCGTTTTTTCCAAGATCGGTCGTGTTTGTGACAACAGTAAGCCTAGTTTCAGTCGTTAAAACTGGCTCGTTAAAACTCGCAGATTTTCAGATTAAAAAAAATGCAAATAAACAAACTCGCGTAGTGTATTTTCCGTAATCAAGGACACCTCATTGTAAAACCCTATTGAAACGTTTCAAGTCGTTTTCTGGTTGGCTAATACACAGCCCCATTCTTTCACACGGACAAATCGAAATCCGGTAAAGCAACATCACCGAGAGTGTTCGTTTTCAAAGTACAAAGAGCACAGAAAACGCTCCTTGAATTTCGGTCTGACTGAGTGAAGGAAAATGGCTGTTTACCGACCAGAAAACGAATTTCACCAACACGTTACTACACTTTACCCAAGACACGAGCAAGGTCGAGTAGATTTAAAACAAATGGCTTTTCCCTGAACGCAATCGTCGTCCAAAATTTTGAATCGACGGAAGCAGCATCATGCAAATTCCGTCATATTAACTTACACCCGTATGAACTGTTGTCTAGTCCCAGGCTCGCGAACAGATATTAAACTAAGATAATAATAATAATAAGTATTGTACGGGCGCTTTACCCAATTTCATGAATTGGCTCAAAGCGCCGCGAACTGAACCCAACACGCACGCTCACGTGAATCACACGCATTCTCTCACACACTGGACATAAACACATTACAATCACGTTGTGCGAAGGGTCAGTTCAGCTATTTAAATTTCAGAATTTAGAATTGTTTTTATTTTTCAAATTTGGTGGGCTGAACATTTCCAAAGCAGGGGGGGGGGGGGGGGGGGGGGAGCCGGAGTACCCGGAGAGAACCCCCGACGATCGGCCCGAATGAACGGTGCAACATACGAGGAGGAATAATTCTTTGCCCCGAGTGGGACTCAAACCCGTGACCTCTCGCATTGGTGACAAGTCTCTTAACCACTAGACCACAGACCGCCCCAAGCTGAGGGCGCGACATTTGCTGAAGATCTGTGCGACTCGACTGAGCCGGGATGGGTAGCCGAGATGCTGTCAATGCTCGGGTCGTGAGATCGAATCCCGGCTCAGTGGAACTAACATTTTGTGCCGGCCTTTTCCTCTTCGCCCTGTTTGGCGGAAAAGGACGTTAACTCTGAAACAACCAACCAGCCATGCAACCATCTTCTTGAGTGTTTGTAAGTGAACCCTGGAATTTCTACAAAAACAACACCCCCTCACCCAAACAAACAAACAAACATAAAAAATCAAGTATGCTTGAGAGTCATTCATCTGCTTCTTTTATTTCTGGTTTGCTTCAAGTCTTTCTTTTCCCAGACTACGTTTTTCATTTCAGCTGATATCGTTCAAGCAGTGTCAATATCAAAAAGACATTGTTTGCATTCTTAGTGATAGTATTTACTAAAGACGACCAGGTTCCTTTGCTGCTGACAAAACGAAACATCTATACATTCTGTCGAAATTGTCACGCGATCGGCGTGCCAACTGAACAGCCAGTACAGCCAGTCGAAGGGGCGTAACTCGTCTTGCACTACAAAGTGCACCAATGTGATGGGTCGAACTGGACTCACCTCAGAAAATGCCGACAGTGCACATCACATCACTGTGGCGGCGGTCGCCGAAACAATTCGGAAACCGAGAGAAGGGCTTGGCCTGTCTCTGACTCTGACACAGTTATACAGCATCAAGGAGGAAGAGCAGAGGCGTCACGTTGGACTTTTCCATTAGCCGCGGCGGGTCCCTTTGCACTCAGTCATACGTTGACGTTTCTTTGCCTATTTCCGCGCCAGTACTGACTGATTCACCTGTGCACTGATGCCTATGATAGCTGTCAATGCCGTTCGGTGCACTTTCCACCAGCTGACACGCAGAGACACAGCCAACCGACCCTAAAACTCAGTGAGCAGACGACAACAAAACTGATCACGTCACAGCATTTTTCTCTCCACTGAGGGCTCCGCTGCAGTTTGTGCACCTTTTCTTCGCCTGCCGCGGAGACGAAGGCGGCGGCCATACGCCGCACAGCGAAAATTGAATATCCGTTGTATCACAATAAGCTTTGCCGCTGTTCCCTTGCATGTGACCCGTTGTAAGGTACACGGTGTAATCGACCGTAGCCGATCGCTTTATTTGGCTTCGATCGAACGTCTCCTGGGGAGCAGTTCGGCGCGTGTCGTGCGAAAAAAAAAAAAAAAAGCCAGCCCGTGAGAAGGGAAACATTGAGGGGTGGTGGAGTGCTTGTCAGTTTGACCCGGCCCAGGCTGAGGTCATCACCAGTCTGTCTGGCCGCTAGGCTGACCGGCTGACCATAGGAATGATCCCATGATTAATATTATTTCTGTGACTGGTAAGTATAACTATAAATGAGTCTTAGGGTTATACCTACGGCGTGCCCCTTTCCAAAGACTGAGTACCTAACGAAAGTTGCCGCGGTTATGAAAGTCTCAATACGTGTGTCAGTCAGGCGGCATACAACAACTGACGCGGCTGTGGAAAAACGTTTCATCGAATGCGCTTAATCCGTGCATCAGACTCGGTCAATTTGGTCACGATATAGCGTCTGAAACCATCAGTTGTGGTGACTCGGGTTGGCGTTTCTTTGTTCTACTTACATAGAAGCGTACCGTCTGAGCAGACGACGTTACTGATTTGGTTGCAGACTAAACTGAGACCATCAGTCTAGACAGCATTTTAGCGACGTGGTCGATCCGGCGACTTGTAGTGCAGGTATGGATCGAAGTGTTATACCAAAGAAAGTCATAATTCTCTACTATTAGAAGCCGAAAAGTCAGGAAAATGGTAGCAATGCCCCACCCCCCCCCCCAAAAAAAAAACAACAACAACAACAAAAGAACAAAAAAAAACACCAAAAAAAAAAACCAAAAAAAAAACCCAAAAAAAACAAACAAACAAAAAAAAAAAACCAACAACAAAAAACAAACCCAACAACAACAACAAACAAACATCTACTCACTTGGCAAGCAGGCTTAACTGAATTAGAGCCTTGTAAGCGGCAGTTTTTCCCCTCAGGGGAGCCGGGATAGCTGAATGGAAGGGCGCTGGACTTTCAATGCTCAGGTCGTGAGTTCGAATCCCGGTTGGGGCCAAATATTTGTCGGTGCTGGCCTTTTTCTCGTTGCCCCGTCTTTGGCCCGTCTAGATATATAAAACTCCTGAACACCCTTCCTCTTTTCCCCTCAACACTGAATTTATTACGAATATAGAGACTTTAATTTGTGTCTCGCTCTAAGGCCAAAAATATTGTATACTCGGCCGAAAGCTCTCTCTCTCTCTGTTTACTGTGCAACAGCTTGTACGGCAAACCTAGTCAGTCGCGTTACGCCGGTTACGTGTCGGAATTCCCTAAGGTAAATCGATGAACGACATCAGTCATGCAACTATGCACGCGTAAATAGCAACAATTCAGTCTCTGTCCGTCCGTTCGTCTGTATGTCTGTCTCTGTTTTGAGCACGCTCAGTCTCCAAGCCATGCGCAGCTAACCAACCAACCAACATCGTTCGAAACGATCTGGAAGACCACGCCAATATCCCACAGATCAAAGACAATAAAGGCAAAATTGAAAAAAATAGAATAGGTATTGGGTGGCGCTGCACCGCGGCGACGCGCTGCCTCCAGGGGAAGCAGCCCGAATTTCCCGAAAGAGATAATTAAAGTATTAATTAGTTTTTTTAAAAATACGGAAAGAGGTGGAGATGTTCGCCTTCTCCGTTCGTAATCATAAGGAGCCGCGGTGGTCGAATGGTAGAGCGTTGGACTTCAAATGCTCGGGTCGTGAGTTCGAACCCCGGCTGGGGCCAAATATTGTGCTGGCTTTTTCATCGTTGCCCCGTCTTTGATATCACCCTTATGTGGTGGAAAAGGACGTTAAACTTCCAAACACCCACCCACCCACTCGTAATCATAACCACGACCACTACAGCTGAGTCAAAGTATAAAACATACAACTCACCGTTTCTTCGTCCCCAAAGTCTGTAACGATTTGCAGCGGTCTTGTCAAAGATTCCATATCCGTGATGCCCCCGTTTTCTGCAGGCATTTTGCGGGAAGAGAAAAGCGCTGTCGTCTGACAGCGTCACGGCTTGAAATAGTGAATTCAAGTCAGTCAGAGTCCAGGGAATATCCACAAAATAACGAAACAGCGGAATTCGATCAGCACAGTCTTTCTGTTAGGATGACTGAAGCACTTTGGGAACAGATTTCGGAGTCGAGCTGGTCCGACACTCAGATACCTGGTGTTATACCCATGTAACTGGTTTCCATTAAAATTCTCCCGATCCCGGCCTGGGCTATTTACGAGATGCGGCTCGGGTTTCGTTTCACTTGTAAATCAAGCGAGACACTGAACCAAAATTACTTCACAGAGGACCCAAAGACAACGTCTTTGACCTGAGAGAGAGAGAGAGAGAGAGAGAGAAAAAAAAGTTCCTCTCAGTGTGTGTAAATGTAAGTCTTCAGTTTCACTTGATGGGGCTGCTGCTAAGCCCCCTCACGCTCTCATTCACTGAACGTCTTCCAAAGACTGTTGGCTCGGTTGAAGTCCAGTCTTTGTCAGAAGTTCTATTTACGAACTCTATACCCGCCACTATTGTGTCAACCTACGTCAGTTAGAGCAGGAAACCGCGGGAGGCAGATAGGGTCTTTATAGGTCCTTTGACCCACTCTGTACACCCCCTGTCTCTTGTCTGACCCATTCACTGTGGAACAAGACCCCTGTTGAAGATCGTCACTGCATCAGGCAGCATCGGCAGTTCCGCTCGAGGTGCGACCAGGAAACGGGTCTTTACTTTGTCACACAGACCCGCTTTGTTGTCACACTCGCTCGCTCGCGCTGGGTACACAAGCTGCTGTGGTGATTGTAGGCTCTAACTTTGCCTATATACTGTATGTGGTGGGATATGGGTTTGCCCCGAAGCTTGCTGACATGCTGATGCACGCGCCATGGCTGTGAGCCGCTTGGGAAAACTCAGAGGAGTGACTGGTTCAGTTGGTCACACACACACACACACACACACACACACACACACACACACACACACACACACACACACACACACACACACACTGATTCAACCATCCACTTACCCACCCACCCAACGGATAACTGATACACCCCCACTTCCCATCCCCGACGCACACAGACTCGGACACACACACACACACACACACACACACACACACACACACACACACCACTACTCGGCCATTTCATTTGTCAACCGTCTCATGGCTTCACTATGCGTCTAGCCGTAAAATAATTACAAAAAGAAAAAGAAAAAAAGAAATCAATATAATTTATGAGCACTGTCACAGACCCGCATTCCTATATATACACAAACCCAATTCGTACTCAATTAATCATACCAGTCTCTTATCTGGGAATGTATCTAGCTACAATTTCGGCCTTACACTTATTTGTCACCAGTCACCGGCAGAACAGAACGTGCTTTTTGCAGTAATCGAAAGATCGAAACGCGTGTATCGATTGTGAATATCTCCTAGGTCGCTCTGAAGCTGGAAAAACATGTGGGCTATATATAGCTATAAATATTTACTTGTACTAAGCTGCAGCAAAGGAAAGAAGGCGGTGTGTCGGGAGGAGGGGGGGGGGTAGAGAGCGGGGGGGGGGGGGGGGGGAGGGGGGAAGGGAGCTCCATTAGCAGGAACTCCCTGTACTGTAACCTGTTTCCACTGACACTGTGGTCTACCTCCAACTGCGTTCATTCTCTGGTTGGCTGAAATAAATTTCTTGGTTAACTTTTACGTATATACATCACCTATGAGCTCAGGCAGCGGGCATCTCTCGTATTTTCACTCACCCTTCAGCCGCGCCGTCAGTTCTCACGACCCTACCCTGTTCATTTGCTCAACCCGGCAAGAAAGCAGACGACAATTTTCACGCATGACTGCGTGTCAGAATGAGTTTGATGTAACCTAATTGTCAGGGAGGAGCTCAGTACAGTGGAGCTCGAGCTATGTTGACTTCATAGGAGGAGTACTGATACACGTCCACAGAAAAGGGCTTGGGACGAAATTGAACTGGAGAGGTACATTAGGCAAAGGTGGGTGGGTGGGTGTTTGAGGGTTTAACGTCCTTTTCCACCACATACGGATGATATCAAAGACGGAGCAACGATGAAAAAGCCAGCGCAAATATTTGGTCCCAGCCGGGATACGAACACATTAGGCAAAACAAAACAAAACAAAACAAAACAAAACAAAACAAAACACCACCACCACCACCAACAACAACAACAACAAAAAACAACAACAACAATAACAACAAAACACCAACCCCACAAAAGCAACAACAACAAAGGAAAAAAACAACAACCAACAAACCCTTGTGCATACGGTAATATGAAACGCCCCCCTCCACCCCCTCCCCAGCAAAAAAGTGTAGGTAGGTCGGAAACGGATTTTTTTTAAAAAAAAGAAGGATCATTGGTTCGAAGGTGAGCAACATTGTATGACATTAAGAGCTGTACTAATCGTCAAGATATCGTATTTCGAGCGTACAGGCGCACGCACGAGCGAAACTGTTCCAAAACATAAAAGTAATGGGCTTAGTAAAGATGGAATTATCCCGTTTAAAGTCGACTGAAACTGATCTCGACATCAGAAGTACATTGCCGACTGGCAAAAAACCCAAAACAAAACAACAACAACAAAAAAACAAAACAAAACAACAACAAACAAACAACAACAAAAAACCCAGGTTCACTTTCAAAACAGTCATTTTGGGAAAAATGACTGCTCGATAAGTCAGTTTTGCTGTGTTCTGCCGTCACAATATCTAACAGGCCCCGTTTACATTACAGAGCGCTCTGAAGGCGCCCCTAGCGCCCCTAAAGCGCACCGTACTGAGAGCGCTCCATGGCGTTTACATTACACAATCGTGGAAGGCGGGGAGCTGATATGTCACGTGCTCTCGAGGAATGTGACATATTCAAGATGGCAGCGCCCAGAAAGCACGTGTTTTTGAATGCCTGGCAGGAAAAAACGATCTTTCGCCATTTGCAAAAAATGCCTGTTGCTACGGTGACACAGGGCCCCACGTGACGTGACGAAAGCGCCCTAAGCTAGAGCGCCCTCAGACTACCCACTGTAGGTAGTCTGAGAGCGGTGCGCTTTCGGAGCGGTTTCAGTGTCCAAGTGTAAACGCGACAAGGCGCTCTCAGAGCGCTCTCAGGGCGGTAGTTTAAGCTAATGTAAACGGGGCCTGTGTCTGTCAGTCAGTCAGTTTGTCCAAGTCACCTGTGAAAACTGCATGCTGTTTGGTCACAGTGCGGCCAGTGACGACAAATACGCCACACTTTCAAGACACGCCCGTAAACCGTTAATGAACTAGACCCTGTTGTTGTGACCAGTGGTCGCAAAGTCCGTTAGTGTTGTCAAAGCGCTGTTGAAGAGCTCATTTCTTAGGTAACGACAAACTGACAAGGCGGCACACAACTGACAAAGTTGACACTTTGCTGATGGTTGACATCAAAGCCGTCGGCCTGAAAGGAAAAGCATTTCCGAGACCACCAAAATAGTCCGCATGCCAGGCGCCAACAAGCCACTTCGAGTTGATGGTTACGGAAGACTTGCGTGGGTTTTACAATGGGGGTGCTAATAGTACGGGATTCTGCGCCCAAGTGTCAAGAGGTCTTTGACAAGAGTGAACAAAAACTTTAAACGGTAATAACGGTATTAAGCCCTGGTATTGTCCACCCTCGGCCTGCTAATAGAATAGTCACCGCTGTGTCTGTTACGTTGGTTTGGCATGCGGGAGAGTCTCGACGTGGCTGGAAGGCTTCAGTTAGCGCAGTTTATGGTTCTTTGGGAACAACCATGAGCCTTTCAACTCCCCCTTACCCCTGCCCTCTCAGTTCCACTCCCACCCCATCAACTCCCAAAACATCTCAAGTTAAGACAGTTATTCAAGTTAAGTAACATTTTGGAGGACCCTTTACATTGAGAATCGGAAAATGGAGCGTAGCACAAAGACAGCAACCAACTCTCGTCCTTTTTCAAGTCACATCTTAAAACTCATTCGTTTCAACTTGCCTTCTACTTATACATGTAACCTTGGCTCTCGTTGGCCGGGCTGGGAAAGAACGTCACGGAGACTGAGGTGATGATGATGATGACGACAACGACGACGACGACGACGGTGATGATGATGGCGACGGCGACTATGATGATGATGAAGAAACTATATTCATCAACGGTGAAAGTTTTGACAGAGGAAGTCGTCATTTTACAAACTTGTCGCAACTGAAACTACAAAGGCTATGTCTACCAAATTGAGAGAGAGAGAGAAAGAGAGAGAGAGAGAGAGAGAGAGCCTCACCTGCAGTTCCCGGATTTTGACTACTTCCGTAGTCGTCTTCGTAGTTTCTACTTCAGTCTCTTCAACCGTCCATTTGTTGTTGTCTCCTCTTCGCCTTCTTCTTGAACGCACCTCTGTGGACATATTGTTGCTTTCATATATCAGCAGCGAATGTGACAGACCTACTATTAAAAGATGATGTACACCTCAGAAGTCTGAACAATACTTAATGTTAAACAGCTTAAGGCCACTGCGGAAGCGTGCGTGCTTCGACATTAATTTTGATAATAATTTCTGCATCATCCCAGTGGAGACTCCATGCCAGCTGTATGTCTACTGTCAGTTGGGAAAGGGCCTAAGCGGCATGGATTTTACTAAGCGCTTATGTCCTTTTTGTTTTTGTATTTTTGGCAGATGACGTTAGAGGTGCTATTGTAGGTTATTCACCATCACGTACAAAAAGACGCTGTCGGCCCAAGAATGCTTCTGGCGCCCGCTCATTCGTTCGTTTTGCAGTGTGTAGATATTGTGTGCAGATCTTCATGCTGTATGAATGGGCTTGCAAACAGAATTTTCAAGAGTGAAACTATGATGTGGAAAGACATGTAAGAAGGACAGAAGGACTCACAGACTAGGACACCATTTAAAATGAAAACCCCCCTCCCCTCCCCCCCCCCTCCTCCCCGCACCAGCCCCCGATTGGGGTCGAGATCTCCCTTGGCTGAGAAACTGTTATTTTGACGGTATCGATGCGTTGTTTGATTGTTGTTGTTGTTGTTGTTGTTGTGTGTGTGTGTGTGTGTGTGTGTGTGTGTGTGTGTGTGTGTCAGTGTGTGTGTGTGTGTGTGTGTGTGTGTGTGTGTGTGGCACGGTGTGTGTGTGTGTGTGTGCCACAGTGTGTGTGTGTGTGTGTGTGTGTGTGTGTGTGTGTGTGAGTAGTATAAGTTGCGACCCCTCAACCCTCAGGGAGCCGGGAGCCGTTTGACCTTAACCTGAGGTCACGTCCTTAGCCTCAGGTCAAGGCCCTGAGGTCACGTCCTTAACCTGAGGTCACGTCCTTAGCCTCAGGTCATAGCCCTAACCTGAGGTCACGTCCTCAGGTCACAGCCTTATAACTTCAGGTCATGCCCTTAACCTTATGACGTAAACTTTAGGAAACGACCCTATAAAATCAGGGCTTCACCTTATAACCTGATCATGAAGTGACAGCTGTCATCGCCTCCCTATTTAGGTAGGGAGACCGGGAGCCATTTGACCTTAACCCGAGATCACGGCCATAGCCTCCAGTGAGGTAATACAGGGAGATCATGAAGTGACAGCTGTCAGCGCCTCCCATTTAGGATAGGGGTCCCACATGATGATGATATTTAACTGTTGGTTTTCATTTGTTTCTCTCAGTTACCCAGCAGACATGGATCCGCGATTTCAGCATCCGTTTACCTGTCTTATTGCAGGGCCTTCACAAAGCGGCAAAAGCTATTTTGTCAATCAGTGTTTAGATCGGTTGAAGGATATTATGGTCCCCGCGCCGGAGGAAATTATTTGGTGTTACGGTGTTTACTAAAAATAGTGGACAACAGCTACCGTTTAATTGTACCACGCAATCATGTGGGGTGTGCACCGTAACCACAATAGCTGGCAAAGATTATTACTGTAGGACTAGCGGTCATTTGCAGTTTGGGTCTCTATTGTGTTGCATAACACGAGGGTCATTTCGCGCGACAACAGCCACGGTCACACGCGCATCTGTTGCTCTTATGACACCTAAACGATACATAAGATGGGCACCTGTCAAAGATATGTGGGTGTGATTATTTGTCGAAGATACGGGGGAGGTGTATCGCTGTACGAGTAATTGTGAATGTGGACAGTTTGACAAAAAGATACGGTAATGGTGGCGGTGGTGGTGGTTGTCCCCATGTCCCTGCTACCTTTTTTTTTTTTTTTTTTTTGCTTGCTTGATAGCAGCTCGTCTAAAAGCTTGTGTCTTTTCCCAGTAACTTTCTTGATGATGATGAAAGGCATTTTGCGGCTCCATAATGTTGGAAAGGCAACTAAAGGTCTGTATGTGTTGTAATATAATTTTGTTTACGCAAACTCAACACACACACACACAGAACAAGAACAACAATATAGCATACACACACAAACAAATTTTATTCAGTCGAGGAACGGCACAAAAACAAAAAAAGATCGATGCATACAACAAGTTCTAAGGACCAGTGTCAGAAAAAAAAAGTGTTTGTTCACAATGAACTTGCGAAATCGTTGCCCCAGTAGAGTTGAGACTGAGGCGGTTGAACGTCTGGCAAATCTGTAGCATTCAGGTGTGTGTCACTCGAATTCTGCTCAAAACAGTGTTGAATCAAATTGTCAATATACTGATCGTCCACCATTCGTTGAATCGGGTACTTAGGTTTTTCTAAGGTCGCGGTAGCTGGCGGTAGCGGCGGCGGCGATGGCTGCTGTTGTTGTTGTTGTTTCAGTTCACTGGTCTGTTTGTTATACTCAGCGACAAGTCTTGATTTGACTTTTCCCAAGCGCTGAAATTCAGCCAGATCCAAACTGACGCCACGTCGCGTAGGAACTACTTTGCCTCCTTTGACATCAGATCGAGCAGAATAATGGCGAATGTAAATCTTGACAGTACCTCGCCAAGTTTTCACGCTGGCGTAGATATTTCGCCCCAGAGGAAACAACGTGTCGTTTGAAGTCAAAACGCCACTCTGCGATGATGTCATTTTCTTCTTCTTCTTCTTCTTCTTCGGTAGAAGGTACCGCGGCCCAGGCCGCGTGGTGTAAGCCGGTTAAAATGAATAACACCAGTGCACGCAGGTACCTCGAGTTTTTATAGGTAACCTTTTTCCTAGGCAAACGCGCGTCTAAAAAGCTGAGTCACTTTACGATCATTGGCTGTTGGTGAGTAAGCCCTAAAAATAGACAGGGCCTTCGACATGGTATCGCCGTGACTTTTGCGTATCAGATAATACAGGACGTAAAGCCCACAACTGAGTAGAGCTTAACGCATCTTGCAGGACCCGATCATTATATCTGTAGTAGCGACAATTTCTTACAAGAAACTCTTTAATGCCACGATGGCGAGGGGGCAGACCATAGCTATCAAAATATTCTGCTGTACAAGTACGAGCATCGAACCAAATCGCGACCCAATGCTCTCCTACATGACCAGCAGGGGCTGTATTTACTACAAAAGCATGATGGTGATGTTTTGGTAATAGACGCCGGGGAAGTCTGTCGCGGGGAAAAACACCGCGAAAAACGTGTCTGGCAGTTCGATGGTGGGCCAGCACGCGTGTCAGTTGTCGGTTGTTCATGATGAAAAGTCAGTAATAATTTGGCGACTGCGGTCAATTTCCAGTAACGAATCCAGTTCTCCGTAAATGATAGCTTGCAAAGCGTTGGGGATCGGGTTAGCAAATTTGATTTCTAAACGCAGACTACCGGTTTTTATCAACTCCACTTGATTGCCATCCAAAAGACTGGGACTCAAATCAAACACAAACAGACAGTAGCCATGTGGAAACTCTTGGTATTTAATACCGTGTCCGTGCTGGCTGTTGACGAGTCCTGTGCCTGCGGCCAAATTGAAATAACTGCGCACGTACTGACCGTGTTCAAAATCAGGCGTCAAAGGTTTGGCCGGAATCTGCTTACCGTCCAAATACAGTGACAAAAATGTCAGTCCATGAGGTTGAAAATTAAAAGGATTACTGTTGTACGCACCATTAGAGGCGGCGCTTTGCACTAGCCCGACCACGACTCTGTTGGGGAGTTGTGATAAAAAGAGATTATCTAAAACCACAGACAGACTGCCTTGAGCCAATCCATGCGTTTTAATGACTGCTCGTTTTAAAGGATATTTAGCTGTGCGCTTTTCTAACGCCTTCGCGTGACCTACGGTCACGGCTGGGTTCAGTTTTACTTTCCGAACAAACAGACTAGCTTGTGTAATAATTACTCTAAACCCAGCGGCAGGGTCGTGGGCCATCAAGACAAAACTGTTTTTGGCGGGAATGAGTCTAATTTTGACGTCTACACCATTTACAAGATAGCGCTCTTGTTTAAAAATATCCACGTGAAGTCTTCCCATTAAATCCATTTCTCGACTTTCAGCCGTTAAGGCTCGCCTCGACACTAAACCGTTATTATCAGCGCCTTGCGTGTCGTCAAAATGGTTAGCGGTGTCTTTGTAAAAACCCTCCGCAGTCAGATGCGACTCTTTCGCTTCAATTCCAAAACTTAACATTTTTTCAATATAGGCTTTATACGGGTAAGTATTTTCCGAGTTTGTGACGAGAGTTGAATTAAATGTAACGTCCACTTGTGAAAACAAAGAGTGCAAAATGTTATTCACCGGAGCGACATCCGCGCCGGCTGCTAAATTGTTACCGTTGGCGCGAGTGACTTTACATTTCACGTGTAAGTAAGTGTTAGACAAATCCATGTACTCATCCGTAGCGCCTGATACGTAAAATTCGATGGGGGCTCCGGGTGCCAGTGTGGCCAAAGGATGAAATTCCACATGACTACCGTGTTCGACCGAGGTTTGGGTCGGGGGCATGGAAAACAGATCAAGTCCGGAATCGACAGATTCACAACTCTGTGGGTGCAGCAACGACATGGTGAATTAGTCAAAAATATCACTGACGTGTCTTCGAGCAGCTCTTTTTCTCGTTTGACGCCTTTTACGACTAAACTCTTGCTTTATACGTTTTGTGTTGGGCTCGCCGGGTGGTGCGGCGGCGGCGGCGGCGGCGGCGGCTCCTACAGCTTGATTCAGTATACGTCGACCGGCCTGTTGCGTTCTCCGCTTAGCTGCTGATTTAAAGTCTTGACCCGACAAGACATCGTTAGCGATTTGCATCCCGGTCCTAGCGCCTGTTTTTAACAAACTTTTCCCGGCGCTTTTTAGTAAGGGAACAGCGGATCTTAGCACACCGCCTAATATATTTCCTAGACCCTGACCGCGCATCATCGCGCCTCCACCGCGAAATACCGGTAAACCGCCATGTCCTGCCTGTAGGGCAAAGTAATCGTGGTACGCTTTTGCGTCACAGGTATACGGGCACTTCATTGTTAAATTCCGTCTAAACGCCTCGGACGGAAATGAAGTGTGACGATGCTCTTTCCTTGTTCGAATGAAATGGGTTCTCCCGTGTATGAGGTTATAAGGATTTCTATCGTGTTGAATTGTTTCCGACACAGAGGTACGTAATGAGGTTTATCAAAACGCTCATACAAGATGCTTTTAGAAAAATCTGTACAGGGGACGGTGCGTAGGAGCGGTACGTTGACATCACCGACCACTCGCTGTTGCACAATGTCACAATAAACATACAGAGAATGGTATTGCGTGTACAGATCAAGCATTCCGTTAGCTAAATAGGTTCCAGGACCAACCAAAGTATTGCTTTTAAACCCTAACAACTTTTGTAAATCAGACCCGAGCTCTAACCGGCAGTGCTTATACAAAACGACGTACACGCGCTTTGTCGAGTCTTTAAAATGAAATCGGACATTGCTTTGAGCTGTAATGGCAGCAACTTGGAAGTTTAACGCTGTGACAAGCTGTTCGGGACTCGCGTACAGGCCATCAGGCAGCGTCCCCACCTTTAACACAGCGCGTTCATCGTCTTGTATGACTTTAAATTGAAACGTATCGCCTTTAACGTTATAAAAACTACCGGGAACGTTAATTTCCGCAAGACCCACTTCCCATTCTCCGTTCAGATCAACTGACTGAGGGAGCTTTGTATAAAAATGAGCCGCGTTATTGTCAGGATAGTGGTTTAAACTGCTGTTACTAGGGAGCGTCACGTAAAACATTTGTTACGCTCTATAGTCGGATTGGGCAGGGCGTATCCTAGAGAAGCGCTAAGCAAGGAAATCCACAAACTTTCCGACGGATGTCCTCGCGTTAAATTTATTAACGAAACAATAATGACCATGCAGATGATGAGCATCTGACATATAAAAACAACTTCACTACGCGGTACTCTCCGCCCCCATACACGCCAGAGTATCGACCTTCTTGCTCCGGTGTCTTCTTCTTTTTCCTGATTCTCTTGTATGTCAGTCATTGAACGTGTTTGGCCGGGATCCACGAGTCAAATGACGACGGGTAGCCGAGCCAGCGAATTAAATATTCTTTTCTTCCACCAGGGCCTCGCCGCGATTTCAAAATTTGTTCAATCCTATAGACTTGTTTTTCACCAACTTTTTGTAACTCTTCTTTATAAAAACTCCCTTTCAATTCCTCGCCGTGATCGTCTTTGATTTTATAAGTAACAGGTCGTGTACTTAATACGCGACTTAAAGTAAACAGCTCTTGCGTCCAGCCTGGTAAATACCCTTTCTTAAACGACCGACGCGCTTTAGAAATGCGAACGCGGTCACCAATGTTTAGCTGTGTCACCGACTGTTTTCCTTTTCGTCCGTATAACGCCTGCCACACCTGTTCGCTCGTTTCAGCTGTTACTTCAACGGGTGCACGTCGAATACTCCGGTGATACGAATGATTGTAACTGTCGACAACCTGAGGTAGAACATCCACGTAGCGCAAAGTATTTGTGTGGGTAAAATATCGCCAGAGTCTTTCTTTCAACGTGCGATTAAATCTTTCCACAACCGCGGCTTTTATGTCTTCGTTTTCTGTGGTAAAGAAATACACCTTGTGCTTGGACAAAAATTGTTGAAAAACACGGTTGATAAATTCTGTTCCTTTGTCTGTTTGCAGTTTTAAAGGTTTCCGTCCAGCCGTCTCAAAGATGTGTTCAAACGCTTTCGTTAGCGACGCACCCGTCTTGTTCTTTAAAGGCACGACCCACGCGTACTTGCTCAACACGTCGATGCAGGTTAGCAAGAAGGTATAACCGTCATTATACTTCTTCAATTTTTGCACATCAATTAAGTCGGCTTGCCACTGGTGATCGATTCCTCCTACGATAATACGGCGACGTGAAAATCGGTGTCTAACAGGTTTGTGTAATGTATACGTATCTTGATGAGACAACCACTGTTGTATGTCTCCGAGTTTCGCTTTAGGTACAGCTCTTTTTAAACTTTGCACACCACCAAAACTGCCAGGGAGTTTAGGATTATAGTACCGCTGTCGTAACGCTTTAGACATTTTTTTTTTTTTTTTTAGTCAAATAACGCCTCCCAATGTATACGCGGCGATTTAAAGTGTCGGGGTGATGGTGATGATGATGATGAGCGAATAAGAGGAGATTCCTGTCGACGACGACGACGACGAACGCGAGGGCGCGATCGGTCTGCTGTAACTGAAGGCGTAGAGGGTGTTGCAGCATCCCTTAAAGACGACGCATGCCTAGTCCGTTGTAAGTAGTCCCAGCGCTTCAGGTTGCCTACAATTTCACGAGGTACGTTGGCGCGTTTCAAAGCACGAGCAAATACATTCCACCCCTGCGGAGTTTCCACTTTTTTCCGAGCGCGTAGTACATCATTGACTAAATCAGACATATTTGACCCGTCGATGGTTACGCCTTCGTATACCAACTGACCTCTTTCATCCCAGGTCAATTCAGGATCCTCTTTAAGATGCTCTAAAAGTAACCGCGCTTTCTTATGCATCGTTTTAGGAACACTGGCGAGGACACGGTTTTCTAATTTTTCTTCTAAGCTGCCAGCACTAGACGAAGGCGGTGCTGGCTGTGTTGCCGAAGCACTTTCAGCGGTGGTTGAAGCGATTTCCACTCTACCGATCGGTTTCTGACGGTACTCTTTACTAAAATGTCTGTAGCGGTGCAAAGCCTGTTCATAGCGTCTCGCTTTTTCCAACGGTTCTAATGCTGCATCTTGTAAAACTTGCGTTATCTCCTGGTCCAAACCGACAATATTCCCATTTAAAATATCCGTTACGGGTGGTGGTGGTGGTGGTTTTTGTTCTTGTCGTTTAAGCCATTCCGGGTCGACCAATACCATTTTCTTCGTGTACTCCATTTTTCTTGTTATTGCCCGAGCAAAACTTGTCCTAGCACACCTAATACTGGACCTAACACAGCGCCGAGAAATCCACCTTTCTGCAAAAGTGCTTTTCGGCGCTTTAAAGAAGTTTTCTTGGTCGCCAAGGTTCTAAGCGTCTGTTTATGCGCACGAAGTTTTTGTTTCTGACGCGGGGTCAAACGCACACGCCCTTTTAAAATATTGAATGAACACTCGCACAACGTTTGAATCAGTTCACGGTCCCCGGATCGGATAATAGCTTTCACGACTTGCGGTTTAGCTTTCGATAAAAATTTCAATAACGCCGCGTTGCGTTTTAGCCGCGTGCTCATTTTTGAAGATAAGCGGTCACACCTTGAGGCGAAAAAATATCAGTTCGTAGGCGCAAATGTTCTGGTGTTTCTTGTCTGAGATCAATCAGCAAATAACCGTGACTTTTTGAAACAGCGTCTTTATATGCTTCTAACATATATTGAGTTTTTCCAGGGTACATTTGTTTTGCCAGTGCTGTTATTTGGGACGCGTCACGCGGGTTTTTAAACACGACTAAATAATGACTGTTTAAGCTTATCGTTCGCTGTTCTTTGTTTTTTCCAAATAAATTTTGCACGATGTACATAACGGAGATGTTCAGGTGATGACTTCCTTTCGTAAACAGCTGTGTCACGCGAGAATCGGTTTCATGCATGAGATCATCAATAATAAGAAGACAGCGTTTGTGACCTGTAAATTTCGACATATCAGGTAATCCCTCCTGAAATTGCACGCCACGCAGCTGTAGCTTGTCATATAACGGTTGCCAAACACCGTAACACCAAATAATTTCCTCCGGCGCGGGGACCATAATATCCTTCAACCGATCTAAACACTGATTGACAAAATAGCTTTTGCCGCTTTGTGAAGGCCCTGCAATAAGACAGGTAAACGGATGCTGAAATCGCGGATCCATGTCTGCTGGGTAACTGAGAGAAACAAATGAAAACCAACAGTTAAATATCATCATCATGTGGGACCCCTATCCTAAATGGGAGGCGCTGACAGCTGCTACTTTATGATCTCCCTGTATTACCTGACTGGAGGCTATGGCCGTGATCTCAGGTTAAGGTCAAATGGCTCCCGGTCTCCCTACCTAAATAGGGAGGCGCTGACAGCTGTTACTTTATGATCTCCCTGTATTACCTGACTGGAGGCTATGGCCGTGATCTCAGGTTAAGGTCAAATGGCTCCCGGTCTCCCTACCTAAATAGGGAGGCGCTGACAGCTGCTACTTTATGATCTCCCTGTATTACCTGACTGGAGGCTATGGCCGTGATCTCAGGTTAAGGTCAAATGGCTCCCGGTCTCCCTACCTAAATAGGGAGGCGCTGACAGCTGTTACTTTATGATCTCCCTGTATTACCTGACTGGAGGCTATGGCCGTGATCTCAGGTTAAGGTCAAATGGCTCCCGGTCTCCCTACCTAAATAGGGAGGCGATGATAGCTGCTACTTTATGATCTCCCTGTATTACCTGACTGGAGGCTATGGCCGTGATCTCAGGTTAAGGTCAAATGGCTCCCGGTCTCCCTACCTAAATAGGGAGGCGCTGACAGCTGCTACTTTATGATCTCCCTGTATTACCTGACTGGAGGCTATGGCCGTGATCTCAGGTTAAGGTCAAATGGCTCCCGGCTCCCTACCTAGATGGGAGGCGCTGACAGCTGCTACTTTATGATCTCCCTGTATTACCTCACTGGAGGCTATGGCCGTGATCTCAGGTTAAGGTCAAATGGCTCCCGGTCTCCCTACCTAAATAGGGAGGCGCTGACAGCTGTTACTTTATGATCTCCCTGTATTACCTGACTGGAGGCTATGGCCGTGATCTCAGGTTAAGGTCAAATGGCTCCCGGTCTCCCTACCTAAATAGGGAGGCGCTGACAGCTGCTACTTTATGATCTCCCTGTATTACCTGACTGGAGGCTATGGCCGTGATCTCAGGTTAAGGTCAAATGGCTCCCGGTCTCCCTACCTAAATAGGGAGGCGCTGACAGCTGCTACTTTATGATCTCCCTGTATTACCTGACTGGAGGCTATGGCCGTGATCTCAGGTTAAGGTCAAATGGCTCCCGGTCTCCCTACCTAAATGGGAGGCGCTGACAGCTGTCACTTCAGGAGCTCCATGTTTCCCCCATTTATCTTGTATTACTTCACTGGAGCACCCTAACAGTTCAGATTATAAGGTGAAGCCCTGATTTTATAGGGTCGTGTCGTAAAGTTTACGTCATAAGGTTAAGGGCATGACCTGAAGTTATAAGGCTGTGACCTGAGGGCGTGACCTCAGGTTAGGGCTATGACCTGAGGCTAAGGACGTGACCTCAGGTTAGGGCCGTGACCTGAGGCTAAGGACGTGACCTCAGGTTAAGGCCGTGACCTGAGGCTAAGGACGTGACCTCAGGTTAAGGTCAAACGGCTCCCGGCTCCCTGGGGGTTGAGGGGTCGCAACTTATACTACTTGTGTGTGTGTGTGTGTGTGTGTACGCGTGCATGTGCTGGCGTGTGCGTGTTCGTATGCGAACATTATAATGTAACTTTCCTCCTGGATAGATCAGACCGTGAGAAGCTACAGAAGTGGACTGTTGTTTTCGGGCCTTTCCGGTGTGACCGTTGGCCCGTCAGTGACATTCCATCACGTTCCTGATCTGTTCAGCAAAAGACCACTATCACTGGGATATAGACTCGATCTGTCTGTCCAGTCAGTGAAAACGATAAAATATGGGCGGACACTTTCACGTGGTGGCCAACAAATCGGCAGTTGTCACGGTCGTCGGATAGCCGATACACTGAGCTTTTCCCCTCAGTGTCAGTCAGTTTGTCTCCCCCTTTCCACATTCCATATCACGCTAGAGTATGTAATAACAAAAACTCCAACGTAATCAGTGCTGGACTGAATATTATTGTCACGTTTCGCGTCTTCCGCTGAGCCGGTGAACAAACTAACCAACCGACCAACCAACCAACCAACCGACCGACCGACCGACCGACCAACCAACCGACCAACCAACCAACCTACCGGCCATGAACCAAACAATCAACACAGAAAGTAGAAAAGAAAGACAGAAAGGAAAAAAAAGTGTGAAAGAAATAAAGAAAGGAAGGAAGGAGGGAAGGAAGAAAGTAACCTGAGGAAGACAGGGTGGGTGGATGGATGGGTGTTTGGGAGTTTAACGTGTAAACCAGAACTATTTCTTTCATTTGTTTTGTTGTTGTTGTTGTTTTTCTGTCTTCCTCAAGGATAACCGAATGGTAGAGTGCTGGACTTTCGTAGTGAGTTCGAATCCCAGCTGGGGCTAAATATCTGTGCTGGCCTTTTTCTCGTTGCCCCGTCTTGGATACTAGTATCATCACCCATACGTGGCGGAAAAGGACGTTAACACGTGAAGTACTCTACATTTAAAAGCTCAACTTCTTCATTCAAAGTTGTTTGTTTGTTTTTGTTTTTCGTGAGTTTCAGCAGTATCAAAAGTAACTTCTTGCCTAATTTTTTATTGTCTAATTCTCAGACAGTTCTCAGTGATTCTCAGCTTCAGTTTTCTCACTAACCGACACCGTGCTGCTGGAACTGACACTGACACTCTTCGTGAAAGTGCATCCAAGTACTCGGCATCCCGAAGCAGTTTCGTCATGGCAACCTGCCCTGTCCGTCATTCCTACTCGTGTTGTAATAACACACTACTCTGATTTACGCTGACCGGCACTGCCATGCATTTCCTTCTAACCATCGGTATGATATACGCGTGCACAAACATAATGGTTATCTCGCTGTTTTCCTAGTTTATCAGTCGTAAGTCTTTTTCAAAAACAAGTTTCTGCAGACTCCACAGGTGGTTTCATTAAACGGAATAAAGGAAGCAGTCCTACTAACACAGATACATGTATGTGTCATCGTCAGTAAGTATTAGCTGCAAGGCCAGGTTAGTCTCCGAAAATAGAAGTCATCATAATTATCCGGCATTACCTCATTTTTTTTTATCATCCTCTGCACATGATAAGAAAAATAATAATCCAACTTCAACAGCAAGTTTCATTTCAAACCTGGCATTGTGTCGCTCCCGTCAGTTTGAAGCTGGTGGAGTCAGTCAGTCGTCACTGTCTGAACGCACTACTTCTGCCCACTGCGCCACTGGGGAAGAAGACTCCAAATAAGGAAAATTGAGTCCCCTATGGCTCAGTGCGTAGGTCTCTGGCGGAGCCAAGGGAGTTCACTCGTGTGAAGAACACAAACAAGAGTTGCCTACCTTGTTGCACATGTGCTCGCAATGGACGCCGAATTCGAGCCAGAAAAGAAAAAGATTCTGAACAAGAGACGCCCAAAGAATCGCAAAACTAAATCAGTTTTGATCTTTGATGAAACAGCCAGAAAGTAAGACGCCGAATTTGTGTCAATGTGATCGTTTGTAACTTGATCTCATCAGTCATGCCTCATGGTCTCTTTCTCAGTTTCTGTCTGCTGTGCTACACTGTGTGTGTGTGTGTGTGTGTGTGTGTGTGTGTGTTGACGTACAGCAGCTAAAAAAAGGAAGGCTAATATCACATTCGCCATCAAAACATGAAAGAGTACTTCACAATGATCATATGATGACAGAATTATTCTACCATTTCCAGAGACTACCTGCTGGGCTTCCAAAAGAGGAAGAATGAGCGCCGAAAAAGAGCAAAGGAGGAAAATGAGCGACGAGTTAAGGAAGAACGGCAGGCATTGAAGAAACAGGTACAGTATAATATGATAATCATTAATGGCAGAGTGTTGCACAATTTTTACTGAATTATGTGACTATGAGAAACACCATGGGTGTACTTTGGCTTCATGTTTTGGTATAGAATGGCTTCTTTCATACTCTGCCTTTTTGGACCATTGGCATTACTAGATGACTGATAAACTGCTTGTTCATGCAGCAGTGACCACCGATCACTCACTCAATGTCAGTGTATATGTATTTGTTTTGCCCAGGCAAGGGAACTGGTGCGCAAGTCAGACCAGCATCGAGTGCCCGAGGTTGATCACCTCGTCGACTCCACAATCTTCGATCTTCCCAGCCATACTGTCACCATCACCGACATGTCAGAAGTGGACTTGAGCGGCACTCGAAGCCTGCTTCAGTCAAATAATGATGCCGATGAAAGTGGTGCCACTAAAAACAAGCCTGTTGAAGATGCAGCAGAGTTGAAAAGGAAACAGAAACAGATGAAGCACAAGTATGTTAAAACCTTATCTGTGCGGACATGTTTGAATGTTTGTGCTGGAACTATGTAATGTGACCTTTCCTCACAAAATGGTGGGAAATGAACTTTAAATTTTTAATCAATATTGAGATTAAAAGCTCTTTAATTTGATGTGAGAATGCGCTCCTGAGTTTGTGAAAACAACAATCAGTTGTAGTTGGATACAGTACTGGTGGTACAGAGTGACCACCAGCTTTGTTTTTGTATATTGTGGGGAATGCCTTGGCATGACTTATCCACCATTTTGTGAGAACGGGTGACATATATACAGTCAAACCTGTGTAAGGCGGTCACCCAAGGGACTGGGCCAACTTGACCGCCTTAGGCAGGTGACCAGGTTTATCCAGGGTGGCATGTCAACAGCTAGCGTGTCAGGGGATCCTCTGGGGTGACCGGGTTAGACAGTGGCATGTCTTATACAGGTGACCGCCTTGGCAGGTTCGACTGTACATGTACACTTGCTTGAACTGAGTAGGTCTTACTCTTAGCTGTGTGTCAACATGCATGCAACAACCATCATGGCAGTGGACACGAGCGTAAACTAAACAGAAGAGCTCCGTGTGGTGTGTGTGTGTGTGTGTGTGTGTGACCTCTGTGACAGTATCCTCACAGAGCTTCAGATTGTTTTTAAATGTCATGGGCCCAATGACCCATGGCTGAGCAAAATGAGGGGTCAATTCTCAAAATGATGGGTCATTGACAAAATCTTGAAGCGAAAAAAAGTCAGAGGTGTACTAACTTTATTTAGTCCTTCTTGAAGAGGTAGCGCCTTTTTTTCTGCGCCCACACTTGAACAGCTTTATCAAAGGGCATGTTTTGGAAGTTGGGTCCGGCATTGTGTGTGTGTATGTGTGTGTGTGTAGGCCAAAAGTGCGCGCGCCACACTGGCGCATACACATTAACTCTTGCGCGTCATTTTGATATTTTACGCGTCAATGGCGCGGGCGCGCCGACAATCTGAAGCTCTGCCTCACTTTTCAAGGTTACATGAAAGTTATACCATCATAATGCTCTGCCGTGTGATTACTGTGCTTATTACATAAACACGCTTGATAAATGTACTAAATGAAAACTGTTTTAAATATAAACCAAAAACAATGGTAAGGGCACTTCATCTTTCGGCAGTCAGTGACGATCTTAGAGCACAGACATCCTAATGTTTTGTTTTCAATATCCATGCTTTGCTTTGATTCTTTCAGATTATCAGAATGTGGAAATACTTCAAAGAAGTTCAAGACAAAGTTCAAGAAAGCAGGAGGAGGCAACAGTGGCAAGTTCAAAAGAAAAGACAAAGCAAAATTCAGCAGAGGAAATTCAAAACACAGTGCACCAAAAAGTAAAAAGCATAAACGCAAATAAAAATGATGTATAAAACCAGCCCCTGTAGTGCAGTGGACCATGGACCGGGAGACCTGGGTTCGAGTCCCAGCCGAGGCAAGCGGGATTTTTCCTTCCTAGGTCGGCTCCTACCCAGAGCGGGTGTGCTATGGGCCCAATGGGGAGGCTGTTGCCACACAGCCGAGTTTCACCCACTTCATGGGTGCGACTTTGGGGGTGCTTCCCTTAGTATGACACGTCTTATGATGTGGATGATTACACGGCTGGCACCGCAGGTGCTGTAGTTCCTGGGCCTGGTTAATGCCGGGATATTTATGACAGGAAGCGTGGAATGCAGCCCTGTCCCGCAGTCCCAAACCACACGGACCTCCATAGCATCACCGTACCATCATCCTCATCTCCATCATCATGCATAATAAAAATTTCCCCAGCTTCCGAGCTCTCCGTGGATTCCACCCAGGATGTGGGGGGGACACCACTGGAACCGGTAAAAGAGTTGGGGCAGCAAAAAAAAAAAAAAAAAAAAATGTATAAAAGACTGACGTACATACACGTTTGAAAAACCTGTGAAATTGTGTTGTTAATAAACCTATGATAAAAACAAAGACTGACATTTTGCCATATTTTGTTGTTATGGTCTTTTGGTGTACATGTGTAGTTGTGCTACCGCTGGTCTAGATTTGTTTCTCAGAACCAATGCAGTTTGCTCTAGAAGAAAAGTTTTCTTTAATGACAGGGCAAGCTATTTTGTTATTTCCCATTGGCTTAGGCTGGGTGGTTAGAAAATCTTACAACAGAATATGCCGGACTACCTCTATGGCTTTTTCAGCATAAGGCAATTCAGCCAGACCAGGGTTAAAACCTGAATGGCAAAACTGAATGCTTGAAATTAAATAGACTTGGTCAAATTTTTCAAAATTAAAAAAAAAAAAAAAATGCCGGGGGAGCATGCCCCCAGACACCCCATGCAGAATGTGTCCGCATTGCAGACACGTGCGCGTAGCTTTGCCATTAAATGCTACACACTTTTCCTCCTCTTGGATCATCCAAGATCTTTGGTATGGGGCTCAGATCAAGGGAGACGACTCCTTCAGCCATAACTGCCAAACGGGGGAAATGGCACTATGGCCAACACTCGTCTCTACGGTCCATGCTACGGATGAGTGTGTTTTTTTTTTTACATGCTTGGGGTTATACACTAGTACATTTTCTTCATTTAGTACACATTACTGTAATTTTCTTCATACACTAGTACATGTAATTTTCTTCAGTACATGTATAGAATTGTATCGGTAATTTTTAAATCATCGTGACATGAGCTTGGGGCAAAACCTGATGAATTTATCCTTCAGTGTATCTCTCCACCTGAACTATTCCTCCCTGCTCAATGCCGATACACTGAGTCAGCTCCGTGAACAGCTATACCCAACACTGTGGAGGCTGAGGGCAATGGAACTGTTGGTGTGTGTGTGTGTGTGAGTGTGAGTGTGAATTCAAATCTTACTCATCCATGGCTTTTCTCTCTCTCACACACACATATACCTTGAACATTTTTTTTTTTCAACAACTTTATTAAAAACTGACTTAGCTCCACATAAAATGACAGCACATTTTGAAGCAACCAGTGTTCATATACATTTGTTTTTCACAATAGCACTGCCAGTTCTATCCGTGATGTGCAAAGCATTGAGGAAATGAAAGAAACTGAAACTAAAATGACCGGGCGCTACGCAAACTGCAGTATTAGCAGACCAGGCCCTGCCTGCACTAAATACTGGTAAAGTATTCACATATATTCCAACAACTTGCAATCTGCCCGTTTTACAAGTATCAGCAGATACACAGTGATCATAGAACCCTACAGCATTACAAAGTCAAAATGTACAGCGTCGTTTGTTTAAAAAAAGACGAAACACTTGCACTGCACAGTAAGAAAGTTGATGGAAGAATTAAGAAAGTATACAGTTCATAAAAAAAGAGGACAAACTCTCAAAAGAAAAAAAAAAAGAAGGTAGGAACAAACAGTATTGTAATCCGTGCAAACAAATCCAAGTATTCCAGTCCTCCTCTCATTAAATTGAACATCCAGCTCACTGCCTGGACATGCAATCAATCATTTCAGTATCATGTATTGCCTTGTTTTGGGGGAGGAGGAAGTTAGTCCACGATTCTTTCCACTTTTCACATTAACACATCCTTAGTTACAGCTATCTTGTTGAAGGAACAACTGTGCATGATTAACGTTAACTGTTAAGCTACGGCAATGCTTGCAAACTATGTTCTTTATGCAAGAACTTCATTCACTGAACTATACTTGCCACAAACTGTAGCTTTCTCATTTTGGAACAGAAAGTCCAGATAACTTTATTTTGTATTTCTGAGATGATAGTGTGCATGTGAAAGTAAGAATCATACTGAAAGTGAAAGTGTTTTCTTGAGCTGATATAATGACCAGATGTGATAAACAGGAACCATTAACTCTTTGACGACGGAGCGCAATTTCTGACACACGTGTCAGAAATTGCGCTCCGTCGTCAAAGAGTTAACATGCTCCACTGATAACTCAGGAGGGGGTCCTTTTGCTCACCAACTCGCAGCCAAAAAAACCCGAAAAGCAGCGAAGTGTGTCTGCTATGCAGCATTTTCCACATATTACTAACCAAGTTTGTGTCATGCATTGTTGTGAAAAATCGCCTGACAGTCATTCACTTCATGTGTATACATCTGTCCCAGTAAACAAGTCAAATGTACAAGCACGGCATTTATTTTACAGCTGTTTGAAGAATGTACTGTTGAGAACGCATTGTAAGCATCTTGGGTCAGTTGTAACTTGATTTGACACACCCACTGAAAGTCTCATTTACAAGTTCCTGAGAAAAGGTAGATGGTAGAAGTAACGGATGCTTTAGGGTCAGTACAAGATTACGTGCACACTTCCTTTGGGGTTCACAGATTATGCAAAGGCGATGCACACACAGCAAAGAAGTACAGCAGAACCTGTTTTTTTTTCATCTCTGTTGGATGAAACCAGTTTTAAACTGAAGAACGTCCCTTAAGTAATGGCTTTAGGTAGAAAATACAACAGACCAATCAACACTTCATTAATCAGGGAACGCAGAAGAAGAAATTATTTGCAGTACAAAATGCACTTTCTGACACCCCCAGGTGGTTTCCTACGTATTAAGAGATCAACGAAAACAGGTTCTCCTGTACAAGTGCAAATCACAGCATCACTTGGTCTGCCACTGGCACAAAGTTGAAAGGGCCATTTTGACACTGAATACGTCCTGATGTGGCATCTGATATGATGCTTGGAACTGGGGTAAGACTGGCAGTAGATCTATCTATATGCATGTACTTGCAGTACAAAGGTGCTGTGATTTTGATTCCATACTCAACGGAGACTTAACTACTGTTACTGGATGCAGAGCTTGCTATATCAAGCTTCAGACACAAAAATAGCAACACCCTTATACTGATTACACAAAACGACGAGCCATTCATCAACATTCAGCTCTTTCAGACACCATTACTACTGTAAACAAACACAAAAAGCTTCTCTTCATACTTCTAGGGCACTGAGGCTAAAAATGACAGAGAAAGGCATATGTCTCTAAAGCGATATCTTACAAATAAGCTATATACAGTACCATCTGATAAACTCAAGGCAAAAAGTTCTCAAATACAGTATGTGTAAATATATACCAACAGACACCACACACTGTCACCAATACTGTACACAACAAATACAGTGTGCTACCCAAATCTCCGTATCAAACAAGGGAAGGCAACCCAACTGTCCTCATCCGCTTCATTTCACGTGGCATACCATGATATTATAACAGGACTATGCTTCAAGTTCAACAAAAAAGCAGATAAGGGGAAAAATAAGACGAGAGAGAAGAACAAAAAACAAACATACACATCAGTTTCTTTCACGATACCTTTCAAAAACCATGCGATGAGAAATGGAGAGGGGGTAAAAAGAAAAAGATCATCTTAATCTTATTTGGGGTATCAGTAAATATTGTTGCTTTGCACCTGTGCCATACAGGGATACCGTGGTCATAACTTCACCTGAACCTTACGGGAGCGGCATCAATACACAAATACTTGGCAGGAAGGGGTGCATGCTGGCAACAGCGTGTTCTACTTTTGTACAAGACGAAACAAAAGGTGATTAAAAACACATGACAGACACTCCACCACCAGATTATGGCTGTACTTGTTTCAGTCAAGTGCTAAAAAGTGCCAGAGGGGAAGTCACAGGAATATGCTCAAAAAAAAAAAAAAAAAAAAAAAAATGGAAGCATTCTCTCCAGAGAGACCACCATTTCAGAAGGTCCCACACAGCAAGGCTGACACAGTCATACCAATTTCTATGTAAAAAAGCTTGAATTACCCTTCTTGGTTTACACAGAGGAATATAACACACGTGACAGACTTTTGGAATCAACCTGAAGGAGAAAATGTGTTAGTTCCCATACCAACAGCCAGCTGTAGATTGTAGTGCAAAATATACATGATCTACGTGCAAGTCACTATTTTTTTTTTTACACTGCACCTGAGAAATCACTGTTTATGCTTTGATCAAACACATTACTTATCCAACATTGACAAAAAACAAAAAAAACCCTTAAAAAGAAGCAAAAAGCTTGTAGCAGTTCTAGAGCTCTCTCAGAGCAATTTTACTTCCTAGAGATGAGAAAAATGAGCTATGGAATCATTCTTAAACTTTTGCAAACATTTGTTGGAAAGACATGGTAAACAGTGAAAAATAATCACTAAGAAACCCACACAATCTGTACACAGGGATGTTTTTGTACTTTTTAAAAAATAAACAAAGCACACGTGTCAACATACAAACTGGTTCTCCAAGTTCCATTTTCAACTATCTTCAAGCACAGTACGCAAAATGGAGATAAAAGCATGCGGTTCACGTCACAGGGCAGATGCTACTGTCAAATAGTTACTGAAAAACCTATAAAACATCTTTGACCAGTACTAAAAAGTGAAGCTGAGCAAGGCAAACTGATTTTGGCCTTGTGCAATTCTGTGTTTCTACAGGAAAACATTCCCAATCAGAACTCCGTACTCAACAGTTCTGAAAAAGAGAACGAATGTCCCTAAGAAAGAACGAAAACAGCAATCTAATGTTTGCAACGCTGGCAAAAAGTTCATTTGGCTGCTTGCTTGTAGTAGATGCACACTTGTAAACATTCTTACCATCTCAAAGCAAGCGTATTTTGCGTATTCTAGTATCTAGCAGTATTAATCATGCTCTTACTAGTCTTAGCAGACAGTACCACGAAAAAGAAGAAGCAGAAGAAAAGGAAAAAAAAAAAAAAAACCCAGACAAGAAGAAGCAAATTAGAAAGACGATTGCATCACTGCCCAAAGTCCTGGCTTTGTGCCAGTTTAGTTCAAGCCAATGATTATTATTAAAATTATTCTGAGAGACAAAAAGAGAGGCAGAGAACAGTATACTATCTGGAAGTGGAAAAATGCATCTGAGACATACAACACACTCAAGTTTGACATCACAAGTACAATACATACACATATAGTGATACTGACCAGATTTGCACAACAATATCAAAGCCATTCAAAGGACATGAACATGGCACAAGAAACATACATATTTTCCGGAGTTTACTGCCTATCTGGAGACAATGTCAATACATGTTCCTAGAATCAAAGATTCAACGTAATACATACATCAAAAAAAAAAAAGAAGAAGAAAAAAAAAAGTGCAAAATGAATTGTGATAACCTATCATGGGTTCTTAATAACACCTATCTCATGCCCGTCTACCTCTTCAGTGACACATCTCTATCATGTCAACTGTCTGTAGATGCACAACAGAATCCTCTGAACTATACAAATATAACTCTGCACTCATAATAATACTTAATAAATCACTTTAAAAGATCCATTGGCTTGTGATTATCACATACTGTTAGAAACATTTGTTAACTGATACTTGGTAAAATAGCCTACACTAAAAGCCTTGCACAAATGTCTACGCGCGAGATTTGGATCCTTCCTTTTTTCTGACCCTGTCTGCCAAAGCACAATGATACTTCAATTATGCCGAGTAATATGCACTAGTCATGTACTGTGTGTAAAATGAAAATTTCAAGCATCTAATGTCTTACAGACCATTCATTCCATGAGGTCTAAGCAAGCCAATGCATGACTGAAACTAGTGAAGGGTGGGTGGGTGTTTGGGGGTTGAACGTCCTTTTCCACCACATACGCTGGAAGTAGTGAAAGTGCTGTTGTGGAATCAAAGCATGCACACGTATAGATCTGCACGACAGTAAATCATAAATCCATCCACAACCTGTGTTACTTCACAGCTGAGAGAACTTTCTGAGAGAAGAGAGAACTATACATACACATTTCACTGTATCACTGTCAGTGATACCAGCTTCTACATTGGTACATGGCACTCGCTAAAGCTTTAAAACATGATATGTTTTGAAAATGATGCAGTAACCACAAGCTTAGAAGCAACTGCGCCTGACACACAAAAACTATATAATTACTGGTACACTGCACTATCAAAACTCATTCATCGCAAGTTATTCATGTATTCTCCAGTTCCCTTTCTCAATGACCTAGACTTCCCTACTTTCTACACATGTTGAATCTCAGGTTGTCCTTAGCTCTAACTACACAACAATCAATCAAAATCAAGTTCCCTTCACTATTCATACAGAAGCTACTTGAATAATCTAGTATTTCCAGGATATAAGCGTGCCACACAGGTTGCAGACAGAAATGCGAGTGAAACAAATATGCTTAACAGGATATCTCAATATGTAGTAATACTTTATTCTGTTATACTTTGTTCTGAATGTAAAGTTCTACATTCCAACTGGCAATGGTGCCTTGGATTCTCCTGAAAACATGCAAGATAATATTGCCTCCCTTGGCACAACTGTGAAATCAGAAATCAGCCCTTTTGAGCGAGTTACGGATGAAATTTGTCATTAATTTAACCCCCCCCACCCCCACCCATCACCTTGTGAGTATTTCATGCAACTGAATAATCATGAACCACTAACAAACCTTTATTCTGAACCACGGGGTATTAATTTTAAACAGCTGATGATCCCAGCAGAAGTGCAAATTTTCACTCACAAACAATGCAAGCTGTTTGGTGAAACTATTGGTGATCCCCCCCCCCCAATCTATACTTGCAAGGGATGTACAGGGAAACGAAATGATTACCATGAATAAAGCAATTGTAGCACGTGTCTATTCAGAAGCATATGGATTTGACAGAAGTGACGTGTTTACCCATGGGCTCAACTCACAGCTGTTCAACAGCTTTCATTCTTTCACATATTAAGGCGGTCTCTTGTTATGGGCAGCAGTAAACAAGCAACACAAACTTCCTCTAGAAAACGCTGAGCAGAACACAAACAAGAAGCAGACCTGTACAATTAGCACAAAAAAAAGAAAAACATCTTTCACACAGTTTTTTGTTTGTTTGTTTGTTTGTAGGCAGTTGACATGAACAGTAATACCAAGTATTCAACGGAGCAAGCCACAGTATAACTGTATCATATCCAAACAAAACAAGGTCAGTTTTTTCTTACTGAAGAGCACTCCGCACTCCAAACCAAAAACCTGCCCATGCACCACGTGCTGGGGGCTTGCACTGAAGGTTTTTTCCCTATCACACACCCTGCCCATATGCCCCCCACACCCACCCTCCCCTCCCCTCAAGCGTCACCATCTGCTTTGCTCCCAGTCTTGTACCAAGAAACGCAGGTTGTAACAAACCACTCATGCCCGAAGAGTGTGAAGCAGAGTAGTGTCCAGGCTCTGTCCATGTTAAGCATGTGCCATTGCTCACTGATGAAATTCTGCTTTGTGTGTGTGTATACGAGCGTCTTTTGTTTTTTTAACTTATCAAGCAGGCTGTCTGTGCACACTTGTGTTACTGAGCATCCGGGGGATCACATGGTTCTACGTATGTTGCTGGGAACACGCCCACACGGCCGTTTATCTCTCCTTTCCACCAGTTGTCATTCGACTGCTCCAGAACCTTGATTTTCTGTTTTCGTTGAAAGCCAAGTTCATCACTGTCTTGCGGCTCAAAGTCAAACTTGGCTTCAACCCACTGAAACAAACACAAACAGAACACAGTCATAAGTACAAACATACACTCATGCCTGTGGGCGAAACTTTAATCAACACTCAGCCACAGTAGAAGTAGGTGTGGTTACGCTTAGTTTGGGGTTTGCACAGGTATCCCTATCACTCTGGTCTGGGCTGAGAGTGAGAGCACAAGCAATAACAAGATTACACTCTACAGATCCTAAGCACAGGGATTAAAATGGCCCATGACCCAAAAGGGGGAATAGTGTGTAGCATATAGTGACGAAGTGGCAAAACCACGAGCACACATCTGCAAAGCTGACACGTTATACTAGGGGTGTCCAGGGGCCATTGCCCCCCCCCCCCCCCACTTTTTTTTTTTCAAAACGTTGCTTAGAGTTCGACTAAAACCTTTGCAGTTTAGTGCATTTTGGCAAGACTTTATGTGCTTCAGAGGAAGAAATTTTTTTTAGCTGAAGGTGGGAGATTTTAAGCCCTGTAAGTACTATCAGTATTTATTATTACCCCCCCCCCCCCCAAACAAACAAACAAAAAAACAACAAACAAACAAAACACAAAAAATCAACCAAAAAAAACCCCAAACCAACCCGAAACAACCACCACCAACAGCCAAAATCAAACAACAAGAAAACAACAACCACAAACAAAATAAACAACCACCACCACCACTACCCAATAAACACCAACCAACAACCCCAATAAACAAAAAATAGCACCGACCAGGACATCACTTTCGAGTCTACTCACTGTGTTTTGTGCAGGCATGTCACGGAATTTGATGCAGCAGGTACGAGACACTGAAGCCTCACGATGATGGTCAATGAGCTCGTTTAGTGAGGAGAACTTTTCTGTCCAGAGAAAATATTTACCAGCTCCATCTCGCAAGACCTTGAAGTGCTGTACCCCATCTCCGTATCTGCAAGTACAATTTTACTCCTTTGAGTCCAGCAAAACGCAAGCACATATATAGTATGATATACAGAGTACAGAACAAAAATCAACCAATCCAAAGTGACGGATGGATGATCTGTGAATGTGATGATGACAGAATCAGCAACTCCATTCCTGTCAATCAAAAGTGCCGAGCCCAAAGAATTCAGCCAATCTGGTCCTGCGGCATAATGAACACAACACACTGCATAGTCTGGCAAACATTTCGCCAGACACTTCAAGTTCAACAAGGGGAACAAATGTAGTTTGATATGACTGGGACATGGAAACTGAAAGAAAGCAGCAAGTCCACTGACGTCATTAAAGGGAAAAGACAACGATCTCTTGCCAATACATGACAGAGTAAAGGGGCTGGGCTTTGGCTTAGGGGGTTTGCCGAGTGGAGTCGTCAATTGTCTGTCACTGACCACATGTGGACAGCACTGTGGTACAGTCAAACCTGTGTAAGGCGGTCACCCAAGGGACGGGGTCAAACTGACCGCCTTAGACAGGTGACCGGGCTATCCAGGGTGGCATGTCAACAGCTAGCATGTCAGGGGATCCTCTGGGGTGACCAGGTTAGACAGTGGCATAGCTTATACAGGTGACCGCCTTGGCAGGTTCGACTGTATATTACAGTTGCAGGGTTGCACATTTTCCACAGCTTGTATAGGACAAAATGTCCTGGAAACAGCAAAGTGATAGGACACAGTGTCCTGGCCACTTAGTGTCAATAAAAATTTTCATAGGACAAATGTCCGCTTGAGGTGGGAAAAATAGGACATTTGAAATTTTTACAGGTCAATGTCCTGGGACCGACTTAACTGTGCAACCCTGCAGTTGCAGACCTTATGAGGGCAGTAAGGTTGAAGCATTTGCTAAACACCAATAAGTTCTTTGCACCGACCCCTGGTGCTCCCTCCCCTTCCTAACAGTAACAAATAAAAACAAACACTACTGTAACCATTGCTGGTCCTCAGTGTCCAAATTCGCTGTACTTACAAAGTTACATGAACGTTTGTAACAGAGGAAAGTTGAAAAAGAAAAAAAAACAAAAACTAAAAAACAAAACAAAACAAAACAAACAACAACAACAACAGAAGTACATGTATGTATGCGAAACACTTTTTGTTTACATGAAATTTGAACTCTAACAGAGAACGGAAAGCTATGACAAATTTTACTGGTGTCTAATTTTCACCATTTGAAAGTTTTAGTAGGTGTTACTCTACTGTTAGTGACGTGAAAGGATCACATACTTTACTGTGATAGAGAATTCTCCAGGCGCGCTCTCACTTCTCCTGACCAGGAATGTGCCGTCTGGATAGTTTGCTTGCATCAGCATCTGCTCTGCTCGACTCCGTGTTACATTACCTACATACCATCTGCAACACAGACAAAACCTTTAGTTTTACAAAGTGTAATATTCGCCATTTACCCCGGGAAAGTAACTAAATGGGTATGTCAAAATCCTAACCCCAACTCCAAGTCCGTAAGACCTGGCAGTAACTTGAGTAAGTGGGATTAAAACTCAGGAAAAATAGTAGCTTCATCAGTTCATGGAACAAATGCTTAATACATACATGTATACTTGAAGTTGCAAAACTTACGGATGGCTCTTCATGGTGATGTAGTTGTGTGGAACGTAACCTTCTTTCCCATCCAGCTCTGCTCTGTACCAGTTCTTGTCATCTTCTTTACTGAGAATCTGACAAGTTCGAACAAAATGATGTTTACTAGGATTATAAATCTATGATGATAACTGATATCTTTCGTACAGGAACAACAGTAAAACTGGCAACTGTCATAGGCAAGTGAAGCAAAAACATTCACAATGCATACGTATGCAGAGAGGAATTCAGACATTTGAAAAATGAAACTGAAAAGATTGAGGTTCCTAGACTCTTACTCTTAGACTATAAAATTTACTGAACCTGAATATCTAACCACCTCCGTTGCTTTTTAGCGTGTTTCACTTGCAATTTATTCGCTTTATCCTTGGCTCGTCATATCCCAGCAAATCCAATGGGTTGAACTTGAATGCAGACATAAATTTTGAAAGTTCTGGCAGATTCAGACAGCAATTTTCACTTTTGTCCAGGACCAAGCATAGACTGCGAGCGAGAGTGAGACTGACTTCATTTATGAATACAGTATGAAAGAAGTTTGTAGCCACTGTAAAATGTCCCTTTCCTCCCTAGGGACAACTGGCCACCAGCGTAACTAATTATGTGTCAGTGGTGTGGTGTTCTGGTTTATGTGGACAGTATGAGTTTGATGCATGTTCATGCAGTAGCCTTGCTCTTGGCCCAGGGACAGCCGCGCTGGAAGAATGCCCATTTCCAACACTGGGCTCATTTAGTGACTGTGAATCATTACTGCTCATTCATTCATACCACTTGGCTAACCAAAGCTTTCACTGGTCGATTTAGGCAGAAGTCAAAAGAACTAAATCAAGGAGGTGGGTGGGTCATGCCCAAAGCCCCCCCCCCCCCCCCCCCCCCCCCCCGATTTACACTGGCCCCAATTAGTCAAGTGCTGTGAATCGTTAAGTACTGCTCATTCATACCACTTGGCTAACCAAAGCTTTCACTGGTCGATTTAGGCAGAAGTCAAAAGAACCAAATCAAGGGGGTGGGTGGGTGATGCCCAAAGCCCCCCCCCCCCCCCCCCCCTACACTGGCCCCAATTAGTCAAGTGCTGTGAATCATTACTGCTCATTCATACCTTCATTAGTTCATACCACTTGGCTAACTAAAGCTTTCACAGGTGGGCTTACTGTTTTGACAGAAGTGATTTAGTTCTTTTTTTTTGGGGGGGGGGGGGGAAGATGTCCAAGCCCCCTCCTTAGATAAATTTTGTTCTCCTTTAATGAAACACACAACTTGTCAATGTCAGGCCTGAAAATTGCTCAGTCAGAAAAATGTTGCCTTTACCAAGGACAGTTTTAGCTGAGGGCATTGTAATCAAGTTGTGAATCACAGTACATACTTGTGTGTATGAAACAACCAAGTCAAAACAATGCACTGTGTAATGTGTTTTTCCCCTCCATATTTGGGGGGTTACTGAACATCTGGGTGAAGACAACTGCTAAACTAAGTTCTGCAGTCAAAATAGTGAATTAATTAAACAGCAGCAACTGTGAAGTCGAAACGTCACTAAGTCAGTCACTGGGGGGTTGGGGGTGGAGGGGGGGGGGGATTACATGCACTGTTAAGTTCTGCAGTCAAAATAGTGAATTATTAAACAGCAGCAAAGTTCTGTGAAATACATACATCACTAAGCCAGTCATTGGGGGGTGGGGATTACATGCACTGTCCTGGAAAACATGTTTTCCTTATTCCCACTGAGACCTGACACACTTTCCACTGAAAATCAGGAATTAGCTGAGAGCTGAGCCTCAACGCTTGAAGTTGAACAAAACAGGAAATATGTATACAAAATCCTGAATCAACAGTGAGTAATCATGAAATCCTGTTTTGCTCAGATGTCTGAATACAATCACAGCATGTCATACTCATTACAATAGATCTGATTTATACTTATACTGTAGTTATAAATGTATACTGACAGTGACTGTGACAGACACACCAAAAACTCAGCAAAGCACAACACTGTACACATTTTTTTCTCCTGGAAAGATCTGGTTCTGGTCTCTAGTTTACATGGGCTAATTTCACTACTTACACTGTCTATGATTTTAATTTATTCATTTTATATGGATGTTAAACGCGTTGGGTAATTTGCTTCATAAAATTGGCAACTGTTCAAACAGCCGAACTGAAACAATGTAAAAACTTCGAGAATGATCAGACTCTCTGGCGATGATGACACAGTCTTAAACACGTAATACCGTTTATTAGGGCAATTAGTAGTACAAAACAGACTAATATATAATTCAAATCTGATGACAACTTCAGACGATTAGATGAATTTATCCGTCGCAAAACGGACGTACAACCCCAAAACAATACTAGGCCATGACCTCATCACACTGGAAGTCGGTGAGGTAACCTACAATATATGATGGGTCTAACAGATCATAAAAGACGTAAGGCGGGACAGCGTTGCCGCTGTCATATTCAAAAGACGTCTGTACCAAACAAAGAAGGCTGAAATTTCACCAGGAAGTCGAGCTAAAGGCGCGACTGACTAACGAAAACAAACAGGTTGACATGGGTCGTTCGCAGAAAAAAGTCATTTCCTGACAGGTGCCTGTCAACAGGTGAGGATAATTATAAGATAAATTATTTCGTTATCTGGATAGACCATACGAAAAGTCATGAGTTTACATGCTACTATACCTTTAGTACACTTCCGCGCTTGAAACTTAGCTCGTCTTCAGCCGTCGCGGTGAAGTCGTGCCTCCCAATCGCCTCCATCTTGGAAACTTGTTTCTTTCGGCTTAGAAATGCAGTATTACTACGCGGGCACATGCGTCCCTGACTAATCACAGAAAGTTTGGAAAGCTATTTTGTTTTAATGAACAGCACTACTAATTTAATCAATATTCAGTTTTACTTTCTCCAAAAACACGCTTTGGTAATGCATAGGATCATCAAACATGTTCTATTTTACGGCGCGGAGTATTGAATGAGACGGAGAGCTGCGCCCAGGTCATTACGTCGACTGACTTACTAAGCCGACTGTGCTTGACCGCATGTGTGTAGTGAAGGTCTGTGTGGTTCCAGAGCACAATACACACAGGATCGTGAACACGAAAGGTAGTGGTCTCTCACAAACTGACGTAAAATACATCGGCGATATCACTGTGTAAGTTTCTGAAATTCGACAGCGACGGTGTCATGACTGGGCAATGTGTCATTGTATGTCAGTATGTATCGATCAATGTAATGCTGGTAGTGTACAATAAAGTACCCAATTTCAGGGTACCCTCGTATACAGCAATCACTGACGCAAATAAGCCTTATGAAAGGAACATCAAGTAAAAAATGTATTATGTAGAATAGTACGCAAGTGTAAATAGTTTTAAACGTTTTTCTACCTGACCACCTCAGGTTACAGTATCACACTGTTGAGTTACCAAAGCTCTGCAATCTCAACTCTTAGTGGAAGAAGAAGTACATGTACTGTGAACAGTGTGATAGTCCTTGACTCTACCACTGACTCTCATCTCCCGTTCACAGTGCAGACCAAGAGCTTAGACTAGTCCTCTATGACTGAACCTCAGTTCAATCGGACACATCTACTAAGAATTTACACATTTTGCAGTGTTTGTTTCTCTTGATTTTCATAAGGCCAGCTTACGTGTGTCCACTATGTACATGTGTATGTGTTTACGTGGGGACCTCATCGAATGGTACATTGCGTCCAATTTAAGTGTCATGGAGCTTAAGTATGTGAAGTATAATCAGAATTAATTATAATCCACTGATACTTCCAGAGGTCGAGTCGGTCGTCGCAGTGCTGTAAAATTGTTTTCTGTGGGGAATGAATCTTAAACCTTCCGCTTCCACTATTATGCAAGACAAATAAACAAGCACGCGAACAAGCGACCATAATACAGACAAACAAATACACAGACAAACTGACGAACATACAAAAAAAAAAAAAAAAAGGAAAAAACTTCCTTTGCTTAATTGTTTGAATTTCAGTACTATGCTATGTTGTCTCTGATCTAAATATGACATCATGCATAATTTAACACTGGCCCTTTCGTTTTTCAGAATCCTGACCAAAACCACGATGGTAAAAGGAAAGCATGAGTCAGGTAGCAGCTCTATCTTCATTCTTGTATGTATGCAATAATTCTGTACATGGTAGTAAATAAGAGAAACACCTACTGGGCAGTACTGCACCCCTCTTGAATACGAAGGCACGGAACTGATCAAAGTCGTTCCACTTTTTGTTGAAACTGTTTCAGATATTGAGTTTGCGTAAGTCTGGTTTTCTTTCCGCACGCAATGATGGAGCAAAATGCTAAAATCTTATCTTTTTGAACAGACCTTTTTGATTTCAAAACTTTTAATTTTTTCCGGCTTTCTAGGACCAGTTACTGAGTTAGGGCAGCGGACCAAAAGCAGTGAAAACAAAAATACATCGGAACTCTCTGGCTCACTTTTCAGTTTTCTGCTACAAAGGCAGTCACAGATTAAGTTCTGAATTTAAAATGACTTTCCTAATGATGCTGTATGTGTCCAGCATCTTTCATTTTGTCACGGAACGCATCAGCCGAATAGACATCCTCTATCATTGTTCACTTTTACTTGTTTGTCTGATTGTCTTTTCTTTGGCTGTTTGTGCACAGTTGAAAGTGCAACTCCAGTGCGTGTATTGCCGCTGGTGGGGAGGACAGGGACTGGGAAGAGCTCGTTGGATAATGCTGTACTTGGCAAGAATGTCTTCTCTGTTGGCTGGCCTTCTGAGTCAATGACAAAGGCCTCGCAGACTGCATCCAATGATGAAATGGAGGTAAGGATTTAAAAATACATGTATACGCATGAAGACAATTTGCATTTTTATTTCGTACCATAACCGTTTGACTCTACAAATGAAAACAACCACCACCACACCAACAACAATCCAAGAAGAGAAACCAGAATTAGAAACTTAATGCCCGATTTAAATTTTTTTTTTGTGTAATCGACTTTCCTTATGTTCTTGTCGGGACAGAGGCAATATTAAAGTTCCGCATGATGTACATGGGGTATTTTGGTGACGTATTACATAGACAGTAATGTTTTTGTGCACAAGCAGCCTGAATGTTCTCTAAAGTTACCAGTCCTTGCTTCATTGTCGTGTATGGATAATTTTCACTCAGGTAATGGACACGCCCAGCTTGTTTTCCTGAAATTGGAAGCAGTCGAATGGAGAGATGCTGTATGAGTTTAAAAAGGCTTGTACATTCATTCAGCATGATCGCTGCATTGTCCTCTTCGTCTTATGATGCGACTGCCGCTTCACTGAGGTCAGTTTTATTCTGTGTGTTTTTTTTTTTTTCAGCCTAGTTCCCCCGTTGTCGGTTAATCGATCGGTGGGTGAAGGGGGGTAGGGGAAGAGGGCGGGGGGAGAGAGCATTTCGAGTAAGTTCTTTTAGTCATACCTGCGGAGGACCTTGTTAAGCTTTCCTTCTCAATGAGCATTTATAAATACAAAACTCGTTAGTATGATTATGCCTTTGACAGGAATCGAATTCCAGGAGGGATGGTAATAACGATAATGGTGATGAATTCATGCCAGCACCTATGTACGTGTATCACTGTCAGGCAAAAAACCCAACAACAACCGAAAACCAACTCCCACCCCATATATGGAAAGTTTGTATTGTATTGTATCGTATCGTATCGTATTAAGAGGCAGACAAGAAAACCCTTTTGGTGAACATGTAATATATGTTGAGAATTTTCTGTGCAGCAGAAAAATCGGACATACCATGAGATGAAGCGTCTCTTTGGGGACGACATTTCACGTTGTATGGTGGTGGTCTTCACCAGACTGGACAGTGAAGGGGAACACTTTGGGTATGACTGGCATAACATGTTTAATTTGACATTCAGACCTCTTTTACTTCAGTTCGTACTCGATTGATTTGACAGAATACATGTATACTATGCTCTTTTTTGACGAAGAATATATTTGTCATCCAATTTTATGTACCTTTTGGTCGATTGGTAAACAAAGTTATTGACATATATATACATATATAACACTTAAGGAGGTTGTTACTGTCCTTAGTATTTACGTCTTTGTCTGGTCACATATCATTAATGGTGTCTGAATTTTGGAAGCTTAAGTTAAACAAAACCTGATCGGGGAGATTGAGAAGGTAACTTACTTTCACTCGACAGTAGACGAATGGCTTTTGATTTGATGCTGTATTTCAGATTCCCTTCTTATTAAGAGTTTAGTATTTGTTTTGATTTGCTGTCTCAGTTAATCTTATTTCCGTTTTGCTTCAAAGGTTCTTCTGATGCAGTCTGAGGGAGGCACCTTGCAAGAACACCAAAGTCGCACTGAAGACCAGATGAAGAATACAGGAACACAGAATACTGAATCATGGTGGAGTTGGTTGTCATCAAGGTGGTTGCCAGTTCTTCCTCACAGTCCCACTCATATGGGCCGCTGATCATCGGCGTCCTTGCTGTACACGTGGAAACAATGCTGGTTGGGGTGCTAATTTTCTGGAACACTCTGGATTTCAGGAATTTGAACATTCAAAAATTGAATTTTCTGGAATAGCAAGTCAGTGAGCACCAAGTTCCGGATTATTGGGTGACCGCCAAAAGCACTTGTGACTCATCACGTAAAGCATCGCGCGTCTATCCTTATCTGAAGAGTTCTGGCGGCTTTGCTGACGCTCTTCACAGAGCCAGAGGAAGCCCATAAATTTTCTCAGCTTACTAACGCCACGGTATGTAAAGGTCATGGGCAGCTATGCCACTTAGCCTAATGTCAAAATAGCAAATGGTGTTCCACTGGAAAGGGACAACTCCGTTTAAAATCCATCAAATCGCTGTGCGAAGCCTGTATAGCAGATGAAGTGTCCGGTATTTGACTGTATCTTCAGGCAAATAGGGGCAGTTATCAGACTAAGCATGACCCGAGACCGGAGTACTCTCCCTTGATGAATCTTTTTACTACAGTGAAGTCCGGATGTAGTGATAGCCCTCGGGACCAAATTTTTTTATCACTACATCCGGACTATTACTACATCCGGATGTCCGGTTATAGTGATATTTTTGTAGGTTTTATCACTACATCCGGACGTCCGGTTATAGTGATATTTTTGTAGGTTTTATCACTACATCCGGCCAATCGCTTGTAGTTGTAGTGATATCTTCAAAGCTTTTATTGCCACATGCGGCGGCACATTTGGTAAACTAGCCTCAAGGCAGTAATAAGGTGATTTTGGAACCACTATTGATTTCGTTTTGTGACGTTTCTTCTGTCGTCTTTGTCAGGCTTGCAAATGTCCTGTGTTAACCTACCCCCGTCCTAGCAGTTCAACGTCTCACCACTATAAAACTTCTGCTTTAATTGTTCACCATTTTTCACAATAGCGCATACTGTTGACTGTGCAACCTTGTACTTCTTCACTATTTCCGTCTGTGTACGTTGTTTTGTTTCAATGTCTTTCAAGAGATCAATCTTCCGCTTCAGGGTAAGCACATTGCGTTGCTGGCGTTTGCTCGCCATTTTGGTAAAGGGAGATTACTCTCGAACATTATCACTACAGCCGGACTTTAGCTTCCCCGGGACTTGAAAATAGTATCACTACAAGCGGACTATCACTATATCCGGCCTGAAAAATATCACTACAACCGGACTAAGTTAACAAAGAACATGAACAACTGGGACCGGGACCAAGAAATTCTATTACTACAGCCGGACTATCACTACATGGGTCTATCACTACAGCTGGACTTCACTGTACATAGTATTTGAGGTTATGCTGATGGTTTTGAGATTGGAGACCCAGCTGTTGGTTTTGAGAAGCACGACACAGCAGTCTATTCCCTTCCACCCCCACCCATTGTTAGATTTTCCGGATGGGATTTACCTTCAGAGCGATTCTCCGGATTGGTAAACCTTTTACTAAAATACAAAGATAATGGATGGCCTTATCCAGAGAAGCGGCTCAACTGTCCCTGCACAGTTATATTATGGCAGGCATTTGTTTTGACTGCACGCCTTAAGACACATACTGAGTCTGATGTGACAATACAGCCTCACAGCCAGCGACTGACAAATGCCTGTTCGGTTGCATCACCTTGGAGTTTCTTGGCCATGTCGTGATCACTGTACTAGTGTAAAGCAACCATTGTCTCTGGACGTCTAGTCATCTTTGGTACTGAGTAAAATTAAGTGTTCCCGATTGTGCACAGGTATGCGTATTTGTACAAAACTCTGACATTGACGCACATATTTGAGAACAGCGCGTCTCGAAGGATGCATGGTTTTTGTCTAGCCATGATAAACAGTATTTTCCAACACTCTCCCGGATTGGCTTAAGCACTCTGGGACACTTTGTCCAATGATAATGTTCTGTTTGGTAAGTGTGCGGGTTCCTCAAATTTCCAATTCGCTGTGACTGACTTGCTGCAATTCAAATGCATCTCTCCTACTTGAATACTTTTGTAAACAACAACAACAAATGGTTTTGACTTTCAAACTTTTATTCCAAAAGACCATGCGCCCTCCAAATTTACAAAAGGACCCTAAAAAATATGGAGAGAGAGTCCCAAGGATCCTTGTATTCTTGAATCACTGGGAACAGTAAAATTTTAGGACAGATAATACAAGGGACTTGATCGTTTTATGGGCGAAATTTCACATCCATAAAATAATGTAGATTGCAAAACTCACTATACCTGATCTTAGTATGATTACTAGATTGTTTAAACAACAACTGAAATGGAACGGTATAGGCACGGAATTATTGGAGAAATGTTGAAATTTGGTGTGTGGTTAAGATACTTTTTTTAGATAGTTACTATTACAATAATATATGATGCATTGTACATTTGCATACATTGCTTTACCCAAGTTTGATGGATATTGCCACAACCACTGTATGTAAAGTTGTAGTTTATGTGTCTTTTTAATGTGTGTTAGCCCGTTTTTTTTTTGTTTTTTTTTAAGGGTTTGTTTTGCTGTTTTTTAATTCGTTTTTTTCTTATTTCCTTTTTTTTTCACTCTGTGTAGGTCAGGTACTTGTTTAAAACCTATGTACCTGTCATGTCATGTCATGTACTGTACGTGCAATATCCAAAAACAAAATGAAAAAAAAAGGTTTCTTGAAAACTTAATTACCCACTTGGATTCGTACAATCCGCCTTTGCTGTTCATTTTACTGTTCATTTGATTTATGTGTTTCTCTATGCTATGATACATTATATATCAACACATGCTCACCTGATAAGAGTGGCATTGAACTCGCAACCATGGTCCTGGGCGAATCATTTATTCGCATGGCCTAGGTTGTACCGACCATTTTCCTCCAGGTGGGAGGTGCATGGGGGTCCTGTGAATCGTGAGATACCCTTAGATATGTCTGGCGTTTCAGCAGTAGGATGGTAGGTCCCCCCCCCCCATTGTGACGAGGCAACGTTGTATAATGACATACAATTAATTACATAGCACACATTTCTTGATCGATGTGGCGCTCTCAGCTTTACTGAATTACTTACTTCACGTATATGTATAAATAAATAAAATTAGTAAAGTTACCATCACCTGTACAGAAATCAGTTGTACATGTGCAAATAATAGCACCTTTTAACCCTTTCTATGAATGATTTGGAGTAAAACAATGATCACTGGGCCATTTTCATGATAAATGCACCAGAATAACCAAGTGTGGAACTCGCATTCTTTTTCACAAAGGGAAGTGTTGACGGGTGAGTGTGAGTGTTTGTGTGTGGTATGTCACACGTGTGTGTTGTATGTGACGTGTGTTTGTGTGTGGTGGTATGTTGCGTGTGCGTGTGTGTGTGTGTGTGTGTGTGTGTGAAATGAGCAGTACATGTATATTTTATTCTCGACACGTTGACAGCGCCGGTAAAAGCGGTATCAGCAATCCAAACAGTGGGACACGCATATATAGACTGAAGCCTTGAGTCGAACGCTAACAGTAACAGTGTGGTTGTGAACTTGGTGCTTACACATGACACAACCCAACCTAGCGGCCACGTGAACAGGACGGTTTGTCAGGTACGCCAGTTGTGGTATTGTGGCAAGACCTGTCATGGATATATATTTTATTCTCGACACGTTGACAGCGGCACCGTTAAAAGCGTTTTCAGCAATCCAAACACTCAATGGGACACGCAGATAGACTCTATGGACGCTTGTATGAAAACTGATGCAGTTGCACTGACGAGGTCAGTACGGCGAGGGTTAAACCGTAACAGATGACGGAATTCGATGTTTCACTGAGTTCAGTCAGTCTTGCCGTAGCCGCTGCCTCGCCGGTGGCTCGGTAGCTACGGCAAACTACTCGATCTAGTGATGTAAGCTCTATGTCAGGGTCAGTCCTCCGTTTTAGTGACGAATTATTGGTGTATGACTGACCTGCGGCAGTTGTCCGCGTCAAAATACACGAAGAAGATGGCCTCATTACGGAGCGGTCGGTGGTCTAGCAGTTAAGACATTTCGTCACTAATGCGAGAGGTCACTGAGGTTCAAGTCCCACTCAGGGCAACGATTTTTTTCCTTCTCGTACGCCAGTCAGTGACAACCGTTCATTCGGGGGTTCTCTCCGGGTACTGACTCCGGCTTCCTCCCCCTCAGTCTGCTTAGCGCTCAGCCCACAAAATTTGAAAAAAATAAATTCACTTCTAAAATTGCTGAGCCCGGCTGACCCGTTCGCGCACCACGTGATTGCACCGCGGTAAATGATGTGTCAGTTGATGTCCAGTGTATGCCGGAGAGAATGCGTGTGGTTCACGTGAGCGTGCGTGTCGGGTTTAGATCGCAGCGCTCTGAGCCAATTAAAACTTGAAATGGGTAGAGCGCATACACAGTACTCAGTTATTATTATTATTATTAACAAAAAGCAGAACGGTCTACGCAGGCCCGGCATAAAATACTGACGGGCAGTTCAGTTTCAGTTCACTCACGTCGAATGCGCGCGCGCGCGCGCGCACACACACACACACACACACACACACACACACACAGAGCTCAGCTCAGCTTGCACTCCAGCCAAAGACCGTACATGTCTTTGCTGCAGTTGAGAACCCGCCGGGCACTATATTGTGCCAAAAGGCGTTATCTTCGAATTGTCTCCCTTGCACTGTCACGTTTGCCTGATGTACGGTTCAACCTAATAATGTGGGTGGGAACTTGTGCGCTTTTACTCAGTCATTAACCGTGCAAAATCTGACAAATTCTAGAGCCATTTATTCAAGAGAGCGTGTTGCTAGCACACGTGTCAGCCGGTCCAGACCAAGTTGTTGCGACGGGGCTGATTTCGCTGAGCCGGCTTGCCCTCTCCTTCTTCCGAGTGTTTACTCTTATTTCTGCCTCTACCGGTCCATTCACCTCGGTGTCTTTTTGCCCCTTTAAAGTCTCCGCTGGCGAGCGGTCAGTATGCGGGTGTCTGCTGACCGTTGATCTAGTGAGACATCTGAGTATATATATCTTTTCTGAAGGCCGACTTCTCTGGTTTTCCCCAACCTGGTCTTCACACTGGCAGGCTTTGTTCACAGCGCCCTGCTGGTGCTGTTGAAGAAGTTACTGCCACTTGAAGACCTTTATATACATATATTTTCATCGGTTTTGAAGATTTTACTTTTTTTTTTAATATAAAAGATTCACATTAGAGTATAAACTCGTACTTTCACTGGCCAGTTTTAGTAGAGAGAAACAGACCGAGTAAGCAAACGGTTTATAGACTGCCTCAATGTGCCTGCTCAACAGTTTTTGTCATTTCAAGTTGATCCTTTTTATGTCTGAAGAAAGTTCTAGTTTTGAGGCTAGCGTCGGATTTTTCCTGTCCAGCGCTTTCTGCATGTACTTTTTTTTTTTTTTTTTTGAGATTCTTAAAACACACACACACACACACACACACACACACACACACACACACACACACACACACACACACACACACTTCTAACGTCTTGAACATCTAGTCTTTAATAAGAAAAGGCACAAAAATTGTGGTTAAAGATGCACAAAGAAGAAGCTAACAGTTTTACATCAGTATTAGAGGAATGTATACAGAAAAGTGGTAAGCTTGCATAGAATAGTCTGCATAAGAACACTTTTAAGATACACTTGTACGCCATTTCCACGACAAATAAAACACACTTATCCTTTGTCCGAGTTCATAAAAAAGAAACAAAGCTTGTAAGTCTTGTAACTGCTGAATTTCATACTGGTTAGGGTTTGTCGTCGTCACACATACACAAAAACTTTAAATGAACCTGAATGAGTGGAATTTGTTTTTTAAAAAATCGCCATGTTGCAAATTTGTTTTATGATAGGGATTATATTGCATTTTAACATGAGCATATTATGCACTGCAACTTTTGACGTTTTCGGAAAACAGCCCAAGGGTTTTTCACAAACAATAACTCGATCAGTCGAATGGTACACACGACATGGCCATTTCAAATTGATTAATTCAAAGATATGTGTGACGTTTTTCCATTAACATTTTTCGAAAACGGCGACCTGAATCAACTGTGTACACCGAAAAAACACAAAAATTGTTCTGGTTAGAGATACAGAGAGAATTATGAAACAGTTTTACATTAATATAGTGTACTGATATAATATGGCATACGGTTAAAAAAGGGTAAGCCTGTATTATAAAGGTCTCAAGTTCAGTTCAATTTTTTTTTGTCGAAGTTCATTAAAAGACCAAACAAGCAACACCAATAACAAACACACGCACAAAAACAACCGTATACAAGTCTTGTAATAAAACAACAATGACAGCAAAACCCCAAAACATGGTACATGATTGCCTGTTTGTGATATATAAAAATCTCGTCATACTCCAGATAGTATTATTATATAATATTTTTTTGTTTGATGGTTATGCCCTCTGACTTCTAGCTTTTCCCACGAAAACACACAAAACGTTACGTATACCTTCTTTGTCTAAGTTCACAAAAACATTACACAAAACTTCTCATCTTGGTTTGATGCTCAGGGTCCCAATTAACTCCTTTACTCACCCCAAATATTTGAAATTGTGATATGTAAAAACGACACGTTACTCCTTTCGACAACTAGAATTATAACATGTGAAATATATCACATGTGTTCATACATAATAACTCGATCAGTTTCCAAACAACAGGACACTTTGTACTTTCAACGACCCTACTTCCGACACAGGGGCGAAGGGCATGAAAACAAACACGACCTGAAACTACAGCCCTGTTCAAAATGTTGGTCACACTAAAATCAGCACTACCTCACACTTTGGACCGTGAAAGGCAGTTTTCGTGACTACAATGGGGTTTGTTTCTTTCACACGATTGGATAAAACTTCGCTAATTAAGGGATCTTCAACAGTATGCTCGGAAAATGGGACTATGACTACTTTTGTGAGTAATGCACAAAATATGAAGCAGAAAGATACCCCTACAAATGTATACCACATTGGCGCACAGTACCTTAGGCAATTTATGAAAAAAATGCGCGGTACATTTGGAATTGACCACTAATGAATCAGTACAGCAAAACAGTATGTTATGATAAAGCATAGTATGACAAAATTTGCAAAAGAACATCTTCAGCTACAACTTCCACTGTAAATGATTACACCCTTTGTTTTAATTCACGAAGAGGCCAGAGGGAACTATGAGAATGATAAGTTCCCAGTCTCACACTTAATCTTTGCCGCGAAATAGTCTTTGTAGCTTATATATATATATATATATATATATATATATATATATATATATATATATATATATATATATATATATATAACGTCTTGAACATCTAGTCTTTAATAAGAAAAGGCACAAAAATTGTGGTTAAAGACGCACAAAGAAGAAGCTAACAGTTTTACATCAGTGTGAGAGGAATGTATACAGAAAAGTGGTAAAAGATACACAAACAAAACACACTTATTCTTTGTCCGAGTTCATAAAAAGAAACAAAGCTTGTAAGTCTTGTAACTGCTGATTTTCATACCGGTTAGTGTCTGTCTTCGTCACACATACACAATAACTATAAATGAACCTGAATGAGTGAAAATTAAAAAAAAAAAAAATCACCATGTTACCAAATTTTTTAACTCGATTATATATATAAACACACTTCTAACGTCTTGAACATCTAGTCTTTAATAAGAAAAGGCACAAAAATTGTGGTTAAAGACGCACAAAGAAGAAGCTAATTACAGTTTTACATCAGTGTTAAAGGAATGTATACAGAAAAGTGGTAAAAGATACACAAACAAAACACACTTATCCTATGTCAGAGTTCATAAAAAAAGAAACAAAGCTTGTAAGTCTTGTAATTGCTGAATTTCATACTGGTTAGGGTCTGTCTTCGTCACACATACACAATAACTATAAATGAACCTGAATGAGTGAAAATTAAAAAAAAAAAAAAATCACCATGTTACCAAATTTTTTAACTCGATCAGTCGAATGGTACACATGATATGGCCATTTCAAATTGAATAATTCAAAGATATGTGTGACGTTTTTCTGTTAACATTTTTCGAAAACGGCAATCTGAATCAAATGTGTACACCGAAAAAACACAAAACTTGTTCTGGTTAGAGATACACAGAGAATTATGAAACAGTTTTACATTAATATAGTGTATTGATATAATATGGCATACGGTTAAAAAAGGGTAAGCCTGTATTATAAAGGTCTCACGTCCAGGATACACTTTGGCGACAAAAAGTGAAATTCACGTTCATTGAAAGACCAAACAAACAACACCAATAACAAACACACGCACAAAAACAACTGTATACAAGTCTTGTAATAAAACAATAACAACACCACCCCAAAAACATGGTACATGATTGCCTGTTTGTGATATACTGTATAAAAATCTCGTCATACTCCAGATAGTATTATTATATAATAATAATTTTTTTGTTTGATGGTTATGCCCTCTGATTTCTAGTTTTTCCCGCGAAAAAAACGTTACGTATACCCTCTTTGTCTAAGTTCACAAAAACATTACACAAAACTTCTCATCCTGGTTTGATTCTCAGGGTCCCAATTAATTCCTTTACTCACCCCAAATACTTGAATTTGTGATTTGTAAAAACGACACGTTACCCCTTTCTGGCGACAACTAGAATTATAACATGTGAAATATATGACATGTGTTCATACATAATAACTCGATCAGTTTCGGTTTCCAAACAACAGGACACTTTGTACTTTCAACGACCCTGCTTCCGACACAGGGACGAAGGGCATGAAAACAAACACGGCCCGAAACTACAGCCCTTTTCAAAATGTTGGTCACACTAAAATCAGGACCACCTCACACTTTGGACCGCGAAAGGCAGTTTTCGTGACTACAATGGGGTTTGTTCCTTTCACACGATTGGATAAAACTTTGCTAATTAAGGGATCTTCAACAGTATGCTCGGAAAATGGGACTATAACTACTTTTGTGAGTAATGCACAAAATATGAAGCAGAAAGATACCCCTACAAATGTATACCACATTGACGCACAGTACTTTAGGCAATTTATGAAAAAAAGCGCGGTACACTTGGAATTGACCACAAATGAATCAGTACAGCGAAACAGTATGTTATGATAAAGCGTAGTATGACAAAATTTGCAAAAGAACATCTTCAGCTACAACTTCCACTGTAAATGATTACACCCTTTGTTTTAATTCACGAAGAGGCCAGAGGGAACTATGAGAATGATAAGTTCCCAGTCTCACAATTAATCATTGCCGCGAAATAGTCTTTGTAGCTTATATATATATATATATATATATATATATATATATATATATATAAGCTACAAAGACTATATATATAAACACACACTTCTAACGTCTTGAACATCTAGTCTTTAATAAGAAAAGGCACAAAAATTGTGGTTAAAGACGCACAAAGAAGAAGCTAATTACAGTTTTACATCAGTGTTAAAGGAATGTATACAGAAAAGTGGTAAAAGATACACAAACAAAACACACTTATCCTATGTCAGAGTTCATAAAAAAGAAACAAAGCTTGTAAGTCTTGTAATTGCTGAATTTCATACTGGTTAGGGTCTGTCTTCGTCACACATACACAATAACTATAAATGAACCTGAATGAGTGAAAATTAAAAAAAAAAAATCACCATGTTACCAAATTTTTTAACTCGATCAGTCGAATGGTATACATGACATGGCCATTTCAAATTGAATAATTCAAAGATATGTGTGACGTTTTTCTGTTAACATTTTTCGAAAACGGCAATCTGAATCAAATGTGTACACCGAAAAAACACAAAACTTGTTCTGGTTAGAGATACACAGAGAATTATGAAACAGTTTTACATTAATATAGTGTATTGATATAATATGGCATACGGTTAAAAAAGGGTAAGCCTGTATTATAAAGGTCTCACGTCCAGGATACACTTTGGCGACAAAAAGTGAAATTCACGTTCATGGAAAGACCAAACAAACAACACCAATAACAAACACACGCACAAAAACAACTGTATACAAGTCTTGTAATAAAACAATAACAACACCACCCCAAAAACATGGTACATGATTGCCTGTTTGTGATATATAAAAATCTCGTCATACTCCAGATAGTATTATTATACAATAATAATTTTTTTGTTTGATGGTTATGCCCTCTGATTTCTAGTTTTTCCCGCGAAAAAACGTTACGTATACCCTCTTTGTCTAAGTTCACAAAAACATTACACAAAACTTCTCATCCTGGTTTGATTCTCAGGGTCCCAATTAATTCCTTTACTCACCCCAAATACTTGAATTTGTGATTTGTAAAAACGACACGTTACCCCTTTTTGGCGACAACTAGAATTATAACATGTGAAATATATGACATGTGTTCATACATAATAACTCGATCAGTTTCGGTTTCCAAACAACAGAACACTTTGTACTTTCAACGACCCTGCTTCCGACACAGGGACGAAGGGCATGAAAACACACACGGCTCGAAACTATAGCCCTTTTCAAAATGTTGGTCACACTAAAATCAGGACTACCTCACACTTTGGATCGCGAAAGGCAGTTTTCGTGACTACAATGGGGTTTGTTTCTTTCACACGATTGGATAAAACTTCGCTAATTAAGGGATCTTCAACAGTATGCTCGGAAAATGGGACTATGACTACGTTTGTGAGTAATGCACAAAATATGAAGCAGAAAGATACCCCTACAAATGTATACCACATTGGCGCACAGTACTTAAGGCAATTTATGAAAAACAAGGAGGAACGGCCCCGTCCTACAAAGTTGTTTCTCCAAATTTCATGTTATTTTGTCTGTTTTGTTGTTATTGTTGCCGGTTCTCCCCTCTCCAAGTTCTACCAATGACACTAGATCCTCTACGACCTCGACCGATTAGTCACGTGACTGGGGGTGGGGGGGGGAGAGAGAGACAGAGAGAGAGAGAGAGAGAGAGAGAGAGAGAGAGAGAGAGAGTGGGTGGGTGGGTGTTTAGGAGTTTAACTTTTTCGCTACGCGCGCCTCAAGCCTCGGCTGTTCCCAGCGCACTCGCGCTCAGTCTCCCCGCACATCCGTTGCGTACGTAGCATTTTTAGCAGTTTTCGGATTTTTTGTTCACCGCTTTGGCAGTGTTTTATGCCCTAGTGTTTGGTATGGATGGAAAGTTCAACATTAGCACTTTCAGAGAAAAATATTCGCCTGTGTGCTGATTTCACAAGAGAGACACCAGAACATGCTAAACAACACGTGAAAAGTAAACACAAACAGACATTGTTTTCATGCAGCTGTGTTATTACAGAACAGAAGCGATCGTCTTTTCAACAATGTAAATTGTGTCCTTACCTTGGAAATGGTTTGCAAAAATTCAGAACTGTATACCAGGTAACATTTTGTAGTTAGATGAAGAAAATCCTCGAAAAAAACACCACACTTTTCACGAGTTCACTCGGCACTGTTTAGATCTAGCAGCGCTGGACCATGTTTCAAAGTGCGACTTGATTTGGTCCTATATCCAGCACGTAATTCCTTATTATCAGCATCATCCGCTCCTTCATCTTCACTTTCTACAGGTAAATCCCCCTCTTCGTCCGATCCTTCAGCTAGAACCTCTTAAATTGTAGTGAAACGCGCGCACATGGTTTTTTTTTTTTCTTGGTGCCGCCATTTTGTTTTCCTGCAAGCTCGGTCACATTCCATTCTGCAAGTGGGTCAAGGAAAAGTTCCAGAAAAAATAACAGACCTTTTCTATAAAGGCCAGTAACAGCAGATTTACTCGTCGATAACCACTGAAAAATTATAGCAAGAGTTGCCTCTCTTAGACCGCAGAGGTGTGGAAGGGGAATTTTTACAGTACGTGTCACAGCGCGCGATGTGCCCCGTACAGCGCAGACTAGCGAGTGGCACAGCTCGGGATGTGCCGCGGACAGAGGGGAAGACAGCATGTCACATGGCCGCATGTGACGCGGTGCGAAAAAGTTAACGTCCTTTTCCACCACGTAAGGGTGCTTTCTAAGACGGGGCAACGAGAGAAAGGCCAGCACAAACATTTGGCCCCAGCCGGGATTCGAATTCTCGACCCGAGCATTGAAAGTCCAACGCTCTACCATTCGGCCACCCTGGCTCCCCAGAGAGAGAGAGAGAGAGAGAGAGAGAGAGAGAGAGAGAGAGAGAGAGGTCAGTTCCGTGAACTAAACATTTGACGTCAGCCTCAGGCAGGTCGTCATACACAGACAGAGAGATGACGTCAATTCCGCGAACTAAACATTTTCACGTCAGCCTCTAGCACTGCTATCGTCTGAGGAAGCTTGTTTATGTCTTGTGATTTCCCTGTTGGCTTTGTGGCTTCCCCGATTGAATTATTTTTCACATGAAATCTGGAAGATCTAGAGGGCTGGTTAAATGTCGGAGGCAGTGACGATACTTGCTTATTTTGTCTGTGAACTAAGCGTTTGACGTCAGCTTCACACTGGTGGTATGACAGATGATGCTTGTGCATGTCTTGTGATTTCCCTGTTGCTTTTGTGACTTCCCTGGCTGAACTAATTTTTACATAAAATCTGGAAGATCTAGAGGGCTGGTGAAACATGGACTAGAATACCTTGGATTGTACTTATGAAATCGAAAATTTGGAACTCTTTTGACCGGTGCTTCTCGCAGAAACTTGAAAAAGTTATGTTTATCTAAAAGTTCAGTTATTCTAAATGCTAAAGATATAATAGTGCAGTAGTTCCTGTCATATGTGCAGTTGTCACACTAGACAAAAACGCCGGGATGATAAGTAATTTGCAGTAGTCTTTTCATAGATATTTGATCTTATGTGCAAACCACCCCTACCTCGGAAATATTTTTTTTACACAAAACCAGTCAGAGTTACAGAGCTGTAGCACTAATCAATGCAGTGTGATTGGGTGAACTTCCAAAGTCTAGAAAATGAAGGAATTTGAACAACTTTTTCGCAAAAATTCGTAACATGACCGATTTTTTAAAATTGGCGATAACTCTTCTGAAAATGCGGCAGGCTAAAAATCGTGAAAGGTAGCTCTGGAGAAGGTGATTTCCCATTTTATCTCAAAGTAAAAAGGCCTCCATCGAGGTGGTTTAGGAGATAGCCATCATTACATCCGTCCACACACACACACACACACACACACACACGTCATTCCCGCCAAAAAGAACGCAGCAGCAAAGTGTGCACGTAAGGTGTCTATGACGCAGATTTCGTTACGTCACTGTGTGCGTGAAAGTAAGTATTGTTTGGAGAAACGTCACAGTCTTGTTTTGTATCACTGAAACTTGCTGCTGCGCGTAGCAAAATCTGCCCCGTCTCATAAAGTTGTTTCTCTATAGAAAAACAACTTAAAAAGCGCGGTACACTTGGAATTGACCACTAATGAATCAGTACAGCAAAACAGTATGTTATGATAAAGCATAGTATGACAAAATTTGCAAAAGAACATTTTCAGCTACAACTTCCACTGTAAATGATTACACCCTTTGTTTTAATTCACGAAGAGGCCAGAGGGAACTATGAGAATGATAAGTTCCCAGTCTCACACTTAATCTTTGCCGCGAAATAGTCTTTGTAGCTTATATATATATATATATATATACACACATAACGTCTTGAACATCTAGTCTTTAATAAGAAAAGGCACAAAAATTGTGGTTAAAGACGCACAAAGAAGAAGCTAACAGTTTTACATCAGTGTGAGAGGAATGTATACAGAAAAGTGGTAAAAGATACACAAACAAAACACACTTATTCTTTGTCCGAGTTCATAAAAAGAAACAAAGCTTGTAAGTCTTGTAACTGTTGATTTTCATACCGGTTAGTGTCTGTCTTCGTCACACATACACAGAAACTTTAAATGAACCTGAATGAGTAAAAATTTAAAAAAAAAATCACCATGTTACCAATTTGTTTTTATGATAGGGATTAAATTGCATTTTAACATGAGCATATTAAACACTGCAACCTTTGACGTTTTCGAAAAACAGCCCAAGGGTTTTTCACAAACAATAACTCGATAATTCGAATGGTATCTTAAACATGAAATGGCCATTTCAAAACGTTACGTATATCTTCTTTGTCCAAGTTCACAAAAATATTAAACAAAACTTCTTATCCTGGTTTGATGCTCAGGGTCCCAATTAATTCCTTTCACACGATTGGATAAAACTTTGCTAATTAAGGGATACAATGTACCTCTATTCAACATTATGCTCGGAAAATGGCAATATGACTACTTTTGTGAGTAATGCACAAAATATGAAGCAGAAAGACACATATACCCTACAAATGTATACCACATTGGCGCACAGTACTTTAGGCCATTTTCGAACAAAAAATGCGCGGTACATTTGCAATTGGCCACTAATGAATCAGTACAGCGAAACAGTATGTTATGATCAAGCATAGTATGACAAAACTTGCAAAAGAACATTTTCAGCTGCAACTTACACTGTAAATGATTACACCCTTTGTTTTAGTTCACGAAGAGGCCAGAGGGAACTATGAGAATGATAAGTTCCCAGTCTCACACTTAATCATTTACTAATCCTGCAAAGATAATGTGAGTTTCGTGAGAGTCAAAGTAGATGCGTTGGGTCTTTTATTTAAAAAATTTCTCATACAATATCTGGGAGTTTACTCTTTTTGTGGAATTGTATTACCGCGTGAAGTAGCTGGTGCACTTCATCATCTTACCAAGTTCTTTGTAACAGCAGCTAAAATACACATAATGAAACCCACGATACACTGGGAAAACGGTCGGGTTTCTATTACAACTCGATCTCGTAGGTTGTACAGTTTCGAGCAACAGATCACTCGGTACTTTCAACGCTCTTTTGAAATACGCTTTAGAAGTTGTTTTACATAATTGAGCACATTTCCGCTGCTCTCTCTACCGCACCTTCGGCGAAACCAGAGGCAACTTCCCGAACGGTTTCTAACCACAGTTTTTTGAGTTGCCCAAGGATTCTGTACAATGTTTGTCCACGATCTTCACTCAAACTTTGAAGAAGCTCATCGCGCGACAGTCCTGTGGTTGTTTCTTCGTATATCAGCTGGTTTGCTTTTTCCATAATTCTGTTGGTGAAATAGGATCCTTCGTTCTGTGCCATCAGTTCCTGGAAAAGGGGAAAACTATAATATGTCAATGGGTGCCACCGGAACACAAGGTAGTTTTAACAGTTCAGAAACAAGCTAAGATGGTTTTCGAAATGCACTCATAGACAACGAATGCGTCCCAGATTCCTCTGAATCTTGTTTTCGTTATCATGCAGTATGCTGTGAACTGGTTCACAGAAGATGATCAGCTGCAATATTTGTTGGTTATGAGCTTTGTATTTATCTTTGTTTTACCTAGTTGTAATTGCTGTTTGTTTTCTACGTTTGTCGGGAGTTGACAAATTAGCATGAAGGTGCAGCGTCTCCTGCATGTTCTAGGTTAAAGGGAACGGCAAGTCAACGTTACATTTGTTTTCACGTAGTGCAGACACACTTAGCCGCGAATTAGCCTTTGGTGCTTGTGCGGCTGTAAAGATCTAAGCTCCCAACAAAAAGCTTTCCGAAGTGTGAAAAACTTTTACAGCGTTGACCGTGCAAGCACAGTCAGCTCTGTCACAGTTGCAGAGTTCACACAGTGTCCAGAAACCGTGCCGAAAAACATTCGTAACACTACCGCTAGTAGCATAGCTTACGCCATATCCAAGATCGCTCAGTCGTCTAAACTGACGTACAGGAAGCGGGGGCAGTTTTTCGGCACGGTTTTGTTGCTGTTTCTGGACACTGTGTGAACTCTGCAACTGTGACAGAGTTGAGCACGGTCGACTCTGTAATTTTTTTTCACACTTCGGAAAGATTTTTGTTGGGAGCTTAGATCTTTAAGCCCTAAAAACTCACTCACCCCTTGTTATTCTGCAGTATCTGCTGCCCCTTGCTGAACAAAACTAAGAATCACCGCTACCATCACGTCTATTGCACAGGGGATTACCGCCTAATTGTGAAGATTTTTTTTTTTTTTTTGCTGCCCCAGCTCTTTGTCAGCTCCAGTGGTGTTCCTCCCAGGTCATGGGTGGAATCCACGGAAGACTCGGAAGCTGGGACAATTTTTAATTTGCATGATGATGGAGATGAGGATGATGGTAAGATGATGCTATGGAGGTCCATGTGGTTTGGGACTGCGTGACAGGGCCGCATCCCACGCTTCCTGTCATAAATATCCCGGCATTAACCAGGCCCGGGAACTACGGCACCTGCGGTGCCGGCCGTGTAATCATCCACATCATAAGACGTGTCATACTAAGGGAAGCACCCCCAAAGTCGCACCCGTGAAGTGGGTGAAACTCGGCTGTGTGGCAACAGCCTCCCCATCGGGCCCATAGCACACCCGCTCTGGGTAGGAGCCGACCTAGGTAGGAAAAATCCCGCTTGCCTCGGCTGGGATTCGAACCCGGGTCTCCCGGTCCATAGTCCGAAGTGCTAACCACTACACTACGGGGGCCGGTAATTGTGAAGATTTTGTTTCCAGAGTAGTCTAAACTGCTCAGTAATGTTTTAGGGGCAGATGAAGCAGATTCGAGTTCTGTGGTGTTTTTTGTCCGCAGTGGCCAGATTTTCACGCAGTCTGCCGACCGAAAAGTACACCTTTTCAAGTATATCAGCTGCATATGTAATTATAAAGGAGCAACATACTAACATTACCCATAGTTCGTTTTTTTCTGCGGTGATTCTAAACCTTTAGTTTCCAAATTTGTTCAAAAAGAGTGGCCGACCCAATGGGCTGCCCTCCTGGAGAACAAACTCTATAAACTTTTACCAAACATCTGGGATTGCCTCCCTCGTTGTCGGTCTAATCGGCGCAAAGGAGGCAGTTCTTAGCCGGTTACGTATTGGGCACACACATATTACCCATTCCGATCTGTTAAAGGGGGAGGACCCCCCTTGGTGTGTTCCCTGACATCAACCGTATACAATTGAACATTTCTTAGTGTCATGCACAGATCTCAGTGAGATTCGTGACAAATATTACTGGACCAGTTCACTGAAGGTGTTGTTCAGGGATGACCCCATGGTCAAGTTTCCTAAGGAGGCTAATCTATTTTATAAAATATAGATTAGTATTGACTTTTCTCGATTAGCCTTCGATAAGTTCGAGACTGGAAAACATAAAATGTGCCGATTATTTCGTCTAATCCAGATACAGTCGGGTCCACCTATAACGGCCACCGGTTATACCGACAGGGCAAAGGCATCCCCCTGCCGAGGGCCTTCTTTAACATGACTAGAAACTCATCGGTTGTAGCGGCCACCGGTTATACCGTACATCGCTTATACCGGCACCCCTTTCTCGTCCCCAGGGCCCCTGTTCTCCGGATAAAACGGCCGGCGCGCATATTGCGTCGATTATACCGAGAAGAATGAGAAAACAGGCGCCGACCTTTTCAGGCCCAAAGACCTCATGATTGCGCAGAACACTTTTCAATTACTCCCAGAGTGTGCTGAACTAAAAATTACTCTCTCTCTCTCTCTCTCTGTGCGCGCGCGTGCTTGTGTGTGTGTGTGTGTGTGTGTGTGTGTGTGTGTGTAGTGTGTGTGTGTGTGATGGGCTTTTCAACTATGTCATGTTCTTTGTACTGCCGCTCAAGTATTCTGTGTGAAGGACGCGTGTTCTATTTTCTCAATTCTTACGGACTATATAAGACAAGAGAGAGAGAGAGGAAGTACTTGTTTTTATACACGAAGATATGCCCATAGTTTTGAGGACGTTTGTCAGGCATTTTGACAGAACAACCTATATGAAAGCCGTACATGAAAAGGTGGTGTTTGAAAGCGATTACGAATCAGTATTTCCAATACTATTCAGTACAGGAGAACATGTTTTTTTTTATATAGTTTGTTCTGAATCTTGTAACTCATCATGTACGATTTTATATGTAAGATTTCAAGGCAGACAGATCAAGTACTGCAAAGGAAAAGATTCTTGTTCTTTTTTCTCTCAAATTTACGTGCAGAAATTGCTCAAGTTTAACATAATCTCTCTTGGCATAGAGTCAGAATTTTAGTTTCAGCAGTGAGTCTACACGAGACTCCCTGGTTTCAGAAACTGTAAACAAAGATTTTATCACAAGAATTGTTTTGTTACAGAACGCAAGGAATGGTTTTAGAATTTAGATAACTGTTTTTTTTAAAAACAATTATTTCATGCCGTTAGTTGCATTTCAGTCTGCATTTTAATTTGTGTTATCCATTTATTTCGCATTTTTGTCTGTAAGCCTTTCAGCGTTCAATGTTTCCTTTGGGGAATTAAAGGTTTTCGCTATAGATGTTTGCAAAATAGTGTGAACGTGACTATTTTTGTGTAATTCCAACCAGTATGGACGCATTACCAGCTATTCACGACTTTTTTTGGAATGTGTACACGGTACAGTAAGGTTAGCTGTCCACAGGCTGTGGGGCAGCTGGCAGGGCCAGCAATGAAAAATAAAATTGATATAATTGATAAATCGTAAGTGTTGCCGTGATCGTTTCTCTCTCTCTCTCTCTGTCTCTCTCTCTCTCTCTGTGTGTGTGTGTGTGTGTGTGTGTGTGTGTGTGTGTGAATAAAAAATTAACAATGAGTTTTATTTTATTTTCATCTAAATGTCTGATCAATGTCAGTTAAATCGTGATTTTGAACGTAAAACGAATTAGGTTGTAAACATTAAATGATACACACGCACGCACGTTCGCGCGCACGTTCATACGCACGCACACACGCACGCTCGCGCGCAGAGAGAGAGAGAGAGAGAGAGAGTGTGTGTGTGTGTGTGTGTGTGTGTGTGTGTGTGTGTGTGTGTCCGTTATTTGCGGAAACATCGGATATACCGGAAAATGTCCGTAATATACGGAGACATCGGATATACCGTCCACCAGGACAAAAGTGGCCGCTATATCCGATGTGTTGTTTATACCGGACATCGGATATAGCGGCCACCAAAGTTCATGTCCCTAGGGTGGCCGCTATAACCGGATTTTACTGTAGATGTTTCATATATAGAGCTTACATGATTAGTTCTCGTGGTTTATCGCCGTAAACCACGAGAACTAATTATGTAAGCTGTTTATACCACGAGCATTTTTTTTCTGTTCAAAAATCCAATCTATTGATCCAAGCATTCATTTTTGACAGACCTTTTTACATAGACCATTTTCACCGACACCGAGAAAAGTAGTTCCATTCAAAACCACTGTGTGCTGTCTTGTTTTACGAGTTTGACGAACAACATTAAAAGTGAAGATGACACTGTTGCAACAAATTGCCATCTCAATGAATTCAACAATGAAAGAATCATGTCAGAGTTTACTATCTGCGTGGCCAGATTCTTGTGCCAAGTTCATGTTTCGGTGTAAAAGTGGCTGCTAGCGTCAGCCTTCGTAGCGAAAGGGGGCAAATAGTGTACGCGCGGGCAGATTCAAACACATTCGACATGTATTGCGGCGAAGTGTCGGTCATGAAAGCGTCAAGTTTCGTTTGGTACACATCGTGAAGGCCATATCTTCCTATTTTCTTCACGGTAGGCAGAAAAACAGTAGTTCGTCTGCTCGTGTGTTTCCTTGTAAAATTGTGTTGTGCTTTACGTCTGCTAGGTTCAGTCTCATGCGCTCGACTCGTCTCCTTGGAGGCGTTTTGTGGCGATGTTGGTGCCTATATGTCTTGTTTACACGTTTCCAGGTAGAGTTTGGTGTATTGTTTTGCTGTTCTTTGCGTTGTCTTTCCAAATGCATTCAACGTCACCTCATTTTTCATCCATCTTCGGCGTTTTTAGCAGAAGGTCAGAAATCTCCATTTCAAGGCCGCTGAGCGATGACCTTACCGGAGTGTGTTTTTGTGAACTCATATACCACTGAGTGGTTTATGGAAACCCGTAACTCACACTTTCGCTCTCTGTTTCATTACTATTTTCGGACGTAAAGCACTCATAGTTAACTCACTGAAAGTTTGCACTGGCGAGTGGTGTAAATATATTTACATCATGCTTTAAGCTCGACATATTAATCTGTTTTTATTCTATTATATATTTTAAAGGACCTGGCAGTCAGGGACTCTGTATAGCCGCGAAATAGTCTTTGTTGCTTGTGCGGCGTTAAGCCCTAACTAACTAATTAACATTTTTTTTCTCTCTGTACGGCTGAAATTTAAATCAACACGTCATAAACGTGGTGTACTCCTGAGACACTTATCGCAAAATCAGGTGTACACATGCGATATTTCGCCCAAGGCAGCAGCATGAACTAGTTTGTTTTGTGAAAAAATGGACTGTTGTGAGTTTTTGTTGTCAGTTGTTACGAAAGACACGAGGCAATTTACTTTAACAAGTGTATCTTTCAGTCACTGATGACAAAACACACTGACCAGAGAACTCGAATCTTTTTAGTCTGCCACTAGGGTAATACATTACTCACCAATTTAGACTTGTCTGGTAACAAAACTGTCGAGCAGTAATCGCAGATAGCCTACACTACTTCTGAATACAGCTTAGAATCTCACTCTAGCCTGGCGTACACCTACAAAGGGCGTGACTGTACGCCGGTTGCCCGAAACATTACACTTTTGCAGTTACCAAAATATGGGAGAGAGTGAAATGTCTTCAATCTGAGTTACATAACAACTTTTATTTAGGGCTTTATGGTGACCAGATGTCATCTCAAGGTGTGCATAAGGCGTTGCCATTCCGATTTTCTCTCTTTTTCTTTTTGTACGCCTGCAGGCGGTTTTTTGTTTTGTTGTATACATGTAGCAGTAACAGTATTACGCATACATGTAGCAGTAACAGTACTACCTGCATCATAACGAGAAGCTCGTTGACCTGCTTCTCCTTGAGCTCTGTCGAGGCTGTATTGTCTACAAAATAGAAGCGACCTGCCACATCGACAAGGATCTGTCTAAGGTCCTCAGGACAGTCTGGAGAATCCACGAATTGTCTCGCGGCATTTTGTCTCTGTTCTAAAAAAGAAAATAATACACTGACGGGAAATATGCATTGTGAGACTTATGACTGATCTTTGTCAAAGAAAAGACTAACAGGTATAATGGTTCATTCTCCACTTACAGGTGCCAAAAGCCTCCGGAAAAAATGAAAAAAAAGTGACTTTCCTCAGTATCATGGCAACGATGTTCAACATCAGAATGTACAAACAGTGCCTATTTCTCTAGAAATTGGACTTGGACGTGAGATCACGGACGTGAGAATAAAACTAGGAAGGCATTCTAAGCCTCCTTGGCTCACTTGTGAGATGTGTCAAGGTCTTTCAAAAGAGTACGTTCGTAAGGCTCTGATCTGTTCTTAGTTCCTGAGAAATGGCAATATTACAATTTTCTCACAAACAGCTTATATCGGCTTGACCTTGGGTCAAGGTCATTCAGATGAGATCTGTCAGTAAAGATCTTATCAATGTCTATCATTATGTTAAGTTTGACGCCTCTAGTAGCAGTAGTTTCTGCAATGGTACTGTTACAGTTCATGACAGACAACTTTAATGACCTTGAGCTTGAGTCAAGGTCATTTAAAAAGGGTATGTCTGCATAGTCATCATTACTGTCAAATATCATGCCAGGTTTGGTGCCTCTTCAGTTTGTTGTTTCTGAGATGTTAATGTTAGAGCTTCTCCAAAACAGCTCAGCCGCGAATTAGTCTTTGTGGCTTGCGCTAAAAACTCACTCACCCTTTCCTCAAAACAGCTTGTATGGCCTTGACCCTGACCCAAGGTCATTAAACACAGGTATGTTTGTAAAGATCTTATCAATGTTTAATGCCGCTGGTATTTCTAGATATTCTAGACAGCTTTAATGGCCTTGACCTCCAGTCAAGGTAATTTGACGTGGTATGTCTGCATAGGTCATCATTGTCTATCAACACACCTTGTTTGGTGCGTCTGCTGTTTGTTGTTTTTGAGAAAATGCCAGTGTTAAGGTTTCCCCAAAACAGGTTGTATGGCCTTGACCTTGACCCGCGGTCATTGAATCCAGGTATGTTTGTAAAGTTCTTATCAATGTCTATCACCATGTAAAGTTTAAGGGCTATGGTTTTGTAGATTCTGAGAAAATGCCGATGTAAAATTTCCAGACAGCTTTAGTGACCTTGACCTTGAGTCAAGGTAATTCAAAATGGTATATTTTGAAAGGTCTTATGGCTGTCTATCAGCCTGACAAGTTTGGTGCCTCCACTTTCTGCGGATTCTGAGGAAAGGCCAGTGCACACACACACACACACACACACACACACACACACACACACACACACACACACAGCCGACGGAAGGTTAGAACATAGACTCACTTTGTCACACAAGTGATCCAAAAATTGAACAACCATGAGAACAGAATAATGCTTTCACCTACTTTCCCGTTTTATCATTTGGAGGCTTACTTGCCCGAAGAGCTGTCTCCATACTTTGGAGAGTAAATCTCCGACAGACCGTTTTTGCGTAAGAAAAGAACGCGAGAAATGTTTTTGTTCTCAAAATTACCAGTTTTTCGTGTTTGAATTCCGTCCCAAACAAAGTGGTTTATTATTTTCCGTAAACTTTGTGTTAGAATTATCACTAGAATGTTGCTTGTTCGAAATGCTTCGTAAACGTGGCTGCCCACATCCGTGTCTGCGAGATACCAGCATGGTAACGGCCATGAGATGAAAGTGGGGACAGCCATTAACATATATCAATAACATCTGTGATATTCAAATTTGAAACTTTAATCGGCGTAGAAAAGATGGGCCAGGAAGACCTCTTTTTAAAGCAGCATGCGCTTTTTTGGACATTTCTCAAATTATCACTTTTTCAGCCCATTTTCATCCCTACCCTCACGTGGAGACAGCACCGAAAAGTATTTTGGGCTAGTTATATTGCAGCTGCTCGAAAAGAATTTAGAGCTGCTTCAATAAATATGAATGCCTTTGCATCTGCTTGAAGAATGTTTGTGTTTGTCTTATCTTGTGAAAGCGTGTTGTGCGCGCCGTAGCCTGGAGGGAGTGTGGGTGGGTTGTTAATGTTCAGTGGCGCTAATTAAGTGGAGAATGAACCGTAAAGAGAACTGCAATGGCCTATATACAAAGAAACAGGGATATTCTGTCGCAAAGCTGATTTAACAGATATAATTATCAATGTCGGGGCAGTATAGTACATATGCATATAATATAAAAATTTACCTGATCGAGAGTTTCTTTTTGGCTTTAACGATGATACATATATTTCTCCAGTGTGACATTTTTCAAGCAATACTGTTACCCGAGCTTACGTAGTTACTATACTTTGTTCAGGTCTCGGGCCATGCGCACACTTTGCTGTGTAAGTCAATAGTTGAGAATAAAAGTTCTTCGTGTAGGTGTCAGATATTCGATTTCTCCCTTACCTAGAGTGTCGCCTTCAAAAGCGTCCACGCCGACCAAGACGAGGATCATGTGGTTGCAAATACCTTGCCCGAACATTCTTTTCAAGGCTTTGTAAGCAAACATTTCCCCCTGCAAAAGGATTCAACATGATAGAGTTACCAGAATTATTTCGAGTGGAGCAATGATGTCAATGTTCACAATTATAGGTTTACACCAAAACAGTTTTGAAAGAGCTAGAACAATACACATACACGTATCAGAAACATACCTTCTATTGTGTGATACTACTACTACTACTACTATCGCTTCCCTAAAGCGCAGTATCCCAACAAGATACTGGTTCATGCATGGGTTTAGTTCGAAACACTGGCTGCAAGTGTATATATATGTACACATTTTTAAGTTGTTTACTAATCAGATGTCAGCCGCGAATTAGTCTTTGTGGCTTGCGCGGCTTTAAGCCCTAAAAAACTCTAAGCCCTAAAAACTCACTCACTCACCCTTACTAATCAGATGATGCAAATCGCACCATTAGTCAGTCGCCCACAGACTCCTTATCAAGCCATAATCACAAAACTTCACAATAATATATTTTATGACTACATGATCGTCAATATGGTGTGATATTAAATCAAGATCACGAGTTCCCATCGTAAAAAGACAGCCTTTGAGAGACAATGACAATAATCTTTATTTTCCAACGGTAAAAGTTTTGGCAGAAATACCATGTTAGAACTTGCCGTTGCTAAACTACGAAAATAGAGAAAAGGAAGGAAACTCTATAAGCTACAGAGATTTAGGGGAGAGAAAGAGAGAGATTGACTGACTGATTGATTAACTGATTGAAACTTTATTTTCCAAGGATGAGATCATAGACGCAGAGTCTCTCTGTCTGTCCGTGCCCCCCCCCCCCCCCCCCACACACACACAAACGGCATACATAATATTACATACATAGCATAAGACATACATATGATTACCCACAGTATAACACATACAGCACGTAGCTACAGCACGTGACACGTGTAATACACTAAGCAGTAAAACGTTAGCATATGAAATGGGACTACAGAATATGCCAGTATCAAAAGCATGGAAAAGCTGTAGGAATACTAATAAAGAAGTGGTTAATACTTAGTTCGTAGAAAAGTAATGATGAACTTTGGCTTTAAAGATATGAGGGAGGTAAGTAGACTGAACATGAGATGGGAGATTACTCCACAGCTGTGCCCCTGAGTAAGAGAGACTTGATTTGAGCAAGTCTAGCCTGGGGCGTGTAACGAGAGAGAGAGAGAGAGAGAGAGAGAGAGAGTTACAATGACGATGCTAATAATCTTCATTTTCAAACGGTAAAAGTATTGGCAGAAATACCATGTTCGAACTTGCCGTTGCTAAACAACAAGGCCCCATGGACCGGCCCCCGTAGTGTAGTGGTTAGCACTTCGGATCATGGACCGGGAGACCCGGGTTCGAATCCTAGCCGAGGCAAGCGGGATTTTTCATACCTAGGTCGGCTCCTACCCAGAGCGGGTGTGCTGTGGGCCCAATGGGGAGGCTGTTGCCACACAGCCGATATTCACCCACTTCACGGGTGCGACTTTGGGGGTGCTTCCCTTTGTACGACACGTCTTATGACGTGGATGATTACACGGCCGGCACCGCAGGTGCCGTAGTTCCCGGGCCTGGTTAATGCCGGGATATTTATGACAGGAAGCGTGGAATGCGGCCCTGTCCCGCAGTCCCAAACCACATGGACCTCCATAGCATCATCTTACTTTCATCCTCATCTCCATCATCATGCATAATAAAAATTGTCCCAGCTTCCGAGTCCTCCGTGGGTTCCACCCATGACCTGGGAGGAACACCACTGGAGCTGGCAAAGAGTTGGGGCAGCCAAAAAAAAAAAAAAAAAAAACCCAAAAAACAAAACAAGGCCCCATGGCTCGCCTTCACGTGGCGGGGCTGATTCCGCTGAGCTTGCCCACCCCTTTTGCTCTTTCTTTACTCTTATTTCTGCCTCCCTCGGTCCATTTACCTGTCTTTTGCCCTCTTAAAATCTTCTCCCGGGGGAGGTCAGTAAGCGAGTGTCTGCTGACCCTTGGTTCAGTGAGACATCTGAGGGTCGTTTCTGAAGGCCGACTTCACTGGATTCCACCCACCTGGTCTTCACCCTGGCGGGTTTTGTACGCAGCCCCCTGCTGGTGCTGTTGAACACCTGTCATGTTGAAAACCCTCACAACGCACCCCTCTCTGGTGCGTTGTTTTCCCAAACCGCCTCACTGCGGGGAGGTTCCGTGTTGGAGCGTTCTATTCTCCAACTGCCTCCCAGGCATGTTGTCTTCATTGGCAACTAAGGAATTTTCCTTCCTACCTCTCTGTCTATCCCTCACCAGCCCATTGGCCTGTCTTTAAAACCTTCCGAATTTAGCCGGTCTGTCCTTCCTCTCATCTCTCATCTGATTTCTAAGTTCGGCCCTTTCATCTATATTTCTTCTTTTTAACCCCACACTCACGTCTGCACTACCAGTGGTTAGGAATAAGTGATGTTGGGAATATGCTGCGAACTGGTGTATTGCGCCAAGGAGATGATAAGTTGCAATATTTGCTGTAAGCTTATATGCGCTTAGTATTTATCTGTGTTTTACCTAGTTGTAATTGTTGTTTGTTTTCTACGTTTTTTTGTAACCGGGAGTTCGATAAATTAGCATGAAGGTGCAGCGTCTCCTGCATGTCCTAGGTGTATATTGCCCCGTATATCAGTTTGCATCAGTTGCCGAACGTTACATTTTTTTTCACGTAGTGCAGACACACTTAGCCGCGAATTAGTCTTTGTGGCTAGCGCGGTTAAGCCTCAAAAACCTCACTCACCCCCCTTGACAAAAATAACAAAAATATGAGAAGAGAGAGAGAGAGAGAGAGAGAGACTCAAGACTGTTTTGAGAGAGAGAGAGAGAGAGAGAGAGAGAGAGAGAGAGAGAGAGAGAGATCCTTTATCAGTTTACAACGGAAGAAGTTATAGGCATACAAAGACCATTTTCAAACTTGCCGTTGCTACACTACCATAAAAAAAAAATTGAAGAGAGAGAGAGAGAGTGCATCTGGGATCGACCCATGTACCTCCTGGATGTCCAAGGGCAAACGCTACGAAGTCGCTAAAGCGTAACGTATAAGGTGTATGTATAATATCCTGTTATCGGTTGGTTTTCGGCACGGCCATAGGTGGTGTTCGAGGGAGGCGACAGAGAAGAAACTTATAGCCCAGTGCCGATTTCCAATCAGTTATGTACGTAATATTCGTCTTCCGCGGCTCTCCACAAATCACTGTTGGAGAACGAGCATGAAATTAAAGCAATCTGGGGTCTACTGGGTACATTGTGATATGGAATATTGCCAGCGATTGAAATTTTGAAACACGCATGATGCACCTCAGGTTTGTAGTATGCGTCAAGTCACAGGCGCCTTTGTCGTGCGCCCGCTTTTCGATATATCTCTTTGCAGCATTTCGTGTGCGTGTGCAGACGTGTGACACTGGTAACGTGAGACCTCGACTTTTCAGTGGACCAGGGCCGCGTTTCTTAAGGCGAGCGTTCCGAAACGTTCCGGGGCGCTTTGCTATGAAACCGTTTGCACGCAACTTGCCGCGGCGTGCGAAAAAGGCGCTCGCGCGCGCAGTCTGAAGCAAGTTCGCCACGAACAAAAGGTCACGTGGTCAGTTTCTATGTAAACAAAGATGGCGGCGCCCACCGAAGGCCTCGTTGAAGTGGAACTAAGAAATGGCTTAAAATGAATTTGCGGGTGGATGGAGACCTTCTGTCCCAACTTGTACTTGTGCAGAATAGTATACGAAAATAATTTGAGCTAATTTCACCGGGCCGTGGTCGCCAGTCATTCAGGGATATGTTGTGCGTGTTTGTGGGGAAGGAGTGGTCAGACGTAAGGGTGTCTTACGTCTCCGTTTTGCATCGAGCACAACATGCATACTATCGGTATATCATGCTCCAAGCCAGTAATTATTGCTCCTCCTCAGAAACGTCGTCTTCTGCGCTCAAAAGATGACTGATAGCTGCGAGCACTAGAGTTTTCTTCTTCCTTTTCAACCTTGCCAACAACCGTGTTCGTGATTCCGCCGCCATTTTGAAAGCGCCTTGTTCTAATTGGCCGTTTCCCAACGAGGCAAAGCGACCTCCGCAAGCGCCCGCGAGCGCAATTGCGTGAGAAACGCGCCCCAGGTGTAGCTTCAAGTACTGTCATGATGTGATGCATGGTGCCCTGTTGTGAGGTCATCCCGGTCCCATGGGCTCGCCTTCACGCGGCGGGGCTGATTTCGCCAAGCTTGCCCACCCCTTTTGCTCTTTCTTTACTTTTATTTCTGCCTACCTCGGTCCATTCACCTGTCTTTTGCTCTCTCAGTCTCCTCAGGGGGGAGGTCAGTAAGCGGGTGTCTGCTGACCCTTGGTCCAGTGAGACATCTGAGGGTCATTTCTGAAGGCCGACTTCACTGGATTCCCCCCACCTGGTCTTCACCCTGGCGGGCTTTGTTCGCAGCGCCCTGCTGGTTAGCACTACCAGTGGTTAGGAATAGCATGAAGGTGCAGCGTCTCCTGCATGTCCTAGGTTTATATTGCCCCGTAGACCAGGGCCGCGTTTCTTACGGAAAGGCGCTCGCGGGCGCTTGCGGAGGTCGCTTTGTCTCGTTGGGAAACGGCCAATTAGAACCAGAGCGCTTTCAAAATGGCGGCGGAATCACGAACACGGTTGTTGGCAAGGCTGAAAAGGAAGACGAAAACTCTAGTGCTCGCAGCTATCAGTCATCTTTTGAGCGCAGAAGACGACGTTTTTGAGGAGGAGCAATAATTACTGGCTTGGAGCATGATATACCGCTAGTATGCATGTTCTGCTCTATGCAAAACGGAGACGTAAGGCACCATTACGTACTCACTTTGACCACTCCTTCCCCACAAACACGCACACCATATCCCTGAATGACTGGCGACCACGGCCCGGTGCAATTAGCTCAAATTATTTTCGTATACTATTCTGCACAATTACAAGTTGGGACAGAAGGTCTCCATCCACCCGCAAATTCATTTTAAGCCATTTCTTAGTTCCACTTCAACGAGGCCTTCGGTGGGCGCCGCCATCTTTGTTTACATAGAAACTGACCACGTGACCTTTTGTTCGCGGCGAACTAGCTTCAGACTTCGTGCGCGGGCGCTTTTTTCGCCCGCCGCGGGCAAGGTGCCTGCAGACGGTTTCATAGGAAAGCGCCCCGGAACGTTTCGAAGCGCTCGCCTTAAGAAACGCGGCCCTGTTTGTATCTTTTGTTTTTTTTCAAGTAGTGCAGGCACACTCAGCCGCGAATTAGTCTTTGTGGCTTGCGAGGCTTTAAGCCCTAAAAACTCACTCACTCACTCGGTCATCCGACCAAAGTGATGCGTTTAGAAATGTCAGTTGTAAGATAGTACACAGGCACCATGTCTATGTCTGTCGAGGAAAATAATCATGTATCATGAGACAAAGTCATATGCTCTTCTGATGGTAGTTTTGATGGTAGTTTTGTACCCAGTTTTCTCAACGCATGGATGGACACACTCAAATGGGAGAAACCTCTGCCCGAAAGTGACAAAACAACAGATAGCCACTCATGAAAAATGAAGCCCCTCCTTGCCTCTGTAAGCGGCGTGTCGCATCGCATGAGCATTAGGACTACATGAGGTCCTGGCGCAACGACGAGAAGGCTTTTCAAGATCTCAAGTGTCAAATCTCGAGTCTGCCCGGCTGGTGTGTCGCACATACCTGGAGTGTCTGTAACCTGAAAAGACGTGAGAAAGAAAGGTAAAAGTATGTTACTGTGTCGGGCTTGAAATTGGATCATACTTTCAAATAACTGAAGAATGCCTAAAAAAAAAAAAAAAAAAACGGAAAGAAGAACCTGAAAATGAGAAGATATTTCTTAAACACGGCAAGAAATACAAATAAAAAATCCCACTGTTCTAGAACGGTTTTTCCCCGCCGTAGATTTTCGCCGTTGTCCTGCCAAAATAAGTGTCCTCGTAGGCTCTTACATGAGATGTAACAGCAAGAAGGAAGGAGAGAGACTGACTGACTGACTGACTGAAACTTTATTTTCCAAGGATGAGAACATAGACGCACAGGTCTCTCTTACTGTCTGTCCTTGCCACACACACACACACACACACACAGAGCATACATAGCATTACATACATAGCACATGCTACACGAAATGCCTAGAGCAACACACATACAGAGCATAGCTACAACGCGTGACACCCAATACAGCACAGGGGTAACACACTGAGCAGTAAAACATTAACATAAGTAATGGAAGTATAGAATACGCCAATATTAAGACGCATGAGGAAGCTATAAGAAAGGTGATGAAGGAATGGTTAAAGGTCAGTTTGTGGAGAAATAATGATAAATTTTAGCTTTAAAAATATAAGGGGAGTACGTAGACTGAACAAAAGATGGGAGGTATTCCATAACGTAGCCCCTGAGTAAGAGAGACTTGATTTGAACAAGTCTAGTCTGGGGCGTGTGACGAAGAGACTGTTCCTCGAAGTGCTGCAGCCGCTGTCACAAGGTCTAAACAGTTTCGATAAGTAAGGAGGCGCTTTTCCATTAATAATTGTGTGCATCATGATGCATTTGTTAAAGGCCAGATGTTTTTTCCAGTGGTAGACAGTCTAAAGCCGTGATCTTTTCATTAGTGGTTAGGAAGGTGTCAGGAAGGATGAGTTTGAAAGCGGGACGATACAAAGAATTCAATTTTTTTAGATGGAGATCACCACAGCTATCCCAAAGAGTTGAAGAGTAGTCAATATGTGGTTTCACATATGCATTGAAAAATAGCTTCCGTGTCTTCAAGTCAATAACTGACTTCAACTTCGATAACAAAAATAGTTTTGGCGAGACAGTTTTGCATACATTGTCGAGGTGAGGCTGCCATTTGAACTGGTCATCCACTGTCACCCCTAACAGACGGTGCTTACTAACCTGTTCTATTCTGATTGTGTCATAAGAAAGATCAAGAAGCAAAGGATGGAGCTGGTGTTTTTGGCGTGTTGTAAGTACCATGCTTTTTGTTTTCAATGGATTAACTATCATATTATTATGGTCACACCAGCGAGAGATATCGTGAAGACTCTGCTGTAGACTATTATTTATTTTTGACAGGCTAGTGCCAGATGAATGGATAGTAGAATCGTCTGCAAACATGTCACAACTAACTTTGGAGTTGGTTATATGTTAAATCGTTTATAAAAATGCAAAATAACAACGGGCCTAATACCGACCCCTGAGGAACACCACATGCCACTATCCCATCAGAAGAGTATGTGCCATTTATATAAACAGTCTGCTTTCTGTTGCAAATGTATGGTTGAAAAAAGGAAAGAGCGGTCGGACTGTTGTAGTTAAAATAGGTGTCAAGCTTTTTAAGTAAAATTTGATGGTTTATGAGATCAAAGGCTCGTTTCAGATCGAGAAATACAGCGCCACACATGTTATTATTATTGATTTCATTAAGCCACGAGTTTATCATACGAGCCAGTGCAGTGTGGCATGAATGCTTTGGTCGGAATCCCGACTGCAAATCATTTAAAAGGGACTTCTCCTCTAAATAGTGTAGAAGGTATTTATGAATATGTTTTTCGAGTGGCTTAGAGACAACAGATAGAAGAGAGATTGGACGATAATCGTTTAAGTCTGTGGTGCATTTGCCCTTAGTTTTTTGGATGGGAACAACTTTTGATTTTTTGAATACCGATGGAAAATACATTTTTGAATACACAGTTTGTATATGTATGTTAAAGATTCTACAACATACGGCTCAGAAAGACAAAGAATAAACCCATTGATGCCGTCAACACCAGATGTTTTACTACCAAGGCTGGAGATGTATCTGCCGACTTCATACACAGCTATACATGTACTAGGAATGGAGAATGCGTCGTTACTGGAAAGTCGTTGTTTGCAGAAATCAGTTAGAATGTCTGGTGGGGTGTAATTATTTGGATCGATACTTTTAGAGTGTAACAGAGATTGTGGAGTAGATATAAAGTGGTGATTGAACATTTCAGCGGTGAGATTTTTAGGAATGCCAGCTTTGTGCGCACGGATATTACCTGTTAGGGTATTAAGTGCTGACCAGACAGAGACCGGGTTATCCTCGTTTTCTACAGTCCTCTGAACAAAGTCTTTTTTAGCCTCTCTAACAAGGTAATTTACCTTGTTGCGCAATCGTTTGAACTCATCAAAGTGTTTGTTTCGTTTCGCCTCATCTCTAGCCAACATAGTTTAATCTCTTCCGTCAACCACGATGGAGGATCACGGCGTCGAACACGCTTCCTTCTTAGCGGGGCGTGTTTGTTCAGCACCCTGAGGAACAGTTCGAGCCACAGCGAGAGAGCGTCGTCAGGATTAGTAAAACTGTAAACACTATTGAATGGGACTAGACTGAGATCGTACAGGAATGCGTCTTTGTTTAATTTTTTAAACGCTCTATAAGAAATATACGAATGCTGCTGTTGGTCTGTTTTGGGTGGTTTGGACGACCACGTACAGGTGATGGGAAAATGATCACTAACGGCGACTGTTGGAACGTTCGTTTCAAGAACTGCCTCAGGCGTGTTGGTGTAGATGTGATCAAGTAAAGTTGATGTAGTTGGAGTGATTCTTGTGGCTGTTTTGATGAGTTGCTTCAAGCCAAATAATGCAGTTGTTGATAGCCAAACAGAGTGAGATTTAAAAACATCAATGTTAAAGTCGCCTAAAATAAGAATTTGTTTACCAGTGTCATTTACTTTGTCCATCACCTGCACGAAGTCGTCATACCATTCAGCAGTAGATGCGGGATTCCTGTATATGTTACGCGATATACGTGTACCTGCGTAGTTCATGTACTGCGCATTTTTTTGCGTAGTTCATGAACTGTCCAACGCTGTTGCATACTTCATGAACTGTGCAACGATGCTGCGCAGTTCATGAAATACGCAGAGTAGAACTGCTCATTACATGAACTGCGCAAAGGGTGTAATCTCGGTTGTAAACACGAATCTCAGATTGTGAATTTCATGAACTATGCAATGTCGCTGTTTATCTTTATTGCCACAGCAAAAAACAACAACAACAACAACAACAACAAAAACCCTACTAAATTCTGATCTCATCCAATGTCAATCGAAACTATAGCGGAAGTATATTCTTGCAAGTAATACCGGGATGATATGCACTGGTGCAATCTCTTTTGTTTTTGAAACATTTGCACCTGATTTTAAGACATCCTGTCTTGCAAGAGCATTTCACCTTTCCCTGACCCTCACCCACCGACAACAGGCGAACAGCTGTACGGATGGTCATCTCATCTGATGGGATCATGTCGCATGTAATCTTATTAAACTTTGTCATTTCAATTTAGTTTCGTGCAAAGAACCCCGATGAAACCCCAGCTTTTGTTCCTGTTTTGAACTCTCTCTCACTTTTTTCTATGACAACACCAATCAGGTTGATTTTCATCTGCCTCTGTCGCGTCACTCTGAGTCTGATCTGTGTCTGTCGCGTCACTTTCAGTCTCGTCGGTGTTTGTTGCGCCAAGCTGATTCCCAAAATTGTCTGTTGCGTCGGTATGAGTCTCATAATAATCTTGCTTCAGAATCAGAGAATCAACTGAGGCTGAGAATGCTTAGACTTTTGCAGCACTGGGCGTCAAAATAATGTTAAACGTGAATACTGAATTATGTTCAGATGTCGGTCTCTGGTAAAACTGCCTAGTTCATGAAATTCACAATCTGCGATTCGTGCTCACCACCGAGATTACACCCTTTGCGCAGTTCATGCAATGAGAAGTTCTACTTTACGTATTTCATGAACTGCGCAGCATCGTTGCACAGTTCATGAACTATGCAACAGCGTTGGACAGTTCATGAACTATGGAAAAAATTGCGCAGTACATGAACTACGCAGGTACACGTATATCGCGTAACATATACATAACCAACAAGCAACGGTAAAGAATGCGGAATTTTTAACTCCAGCCAGACGCATTCCACCTCGTCGGACTCCAGGTCTTTTCGCCTGCGGATCATGTTTTGAATAGACTGGTGGACATACACAGCGATACCGGTATGCCTTGGAGACCAAGAATCGCGCCTGATGATAGAATAGTTAGAAATGTGTAAAGATTCATCAGGTACTCGCGGATCAAGGCGTGACTCTAATATCAGGAACTTTATGATAAAGATGGTAAACATTGAGGTGTCCAATTTTAAGTCCGTTAATGTCCGCATACGGCATCGTGCAGACTTCACCTCTACAGTCTTCACTTGCAAACGTTGAATATGGAATACGAATATAAAAAAATAAACTTGATAAACTGAAAGTCACACCGCGTTGACTTGTTAAGGTAAGCACACGAAGCTGCGGAGTGACACAACCAGTTTCAGACACAACACAGTTCACTAAAGCAGATGAAACTGCACACGATAAATCCAGTCAAGCAGATAAAAACTGCACACTAAAAATTGTCACTGCAAACGCCGAGAAAGCAATACTGCTGCTCGCAAATGTCTTGCAGACCGCATCATTCATTAGTACCCAAAGGAAGTACTTCAAATGTTGTTAAATTGAATGTTCAAAGGTGCTGACTGAACCAAAAACGACTTACAGGAATGTTTTGCATTTTTACCTTTACAGTCCACTCTCCTCGTTTTACTTGGCCCCACGAGCATCTTTCAGTTGCAGATATTAGTCTGGACGACACTTCAAATTTCTTTTCACCCAGTAGAGTGTTTCCGAGGGAACTCTTTCCACTGCCAGTCTTACCCAGCAGCAGCACTCGCAACTCTTTCTTCTCTACAGACAGTTCGTAAATGTGAAGAACAGTTTGCAGTTTATTATTGGCTCACTCGTGTAACAAAGCGAGTCTACGCATTAATCTCCGGTCGTCTGTCTGTCTGTCTGTGTATCACGTGTTCTGACCAATATAATCTGAGTCAAAACAGTCAGTTGCTTTTGCATTCACTTAAAAAAGACGAAAGCCAGCAACCGTAGCAAAGTTGGCTGGCTGGATACTGGTTGAATTTCGGTGTAACCCGACCAGTCTACTCCACGAGGAATTTACTTCCCAGTAAAACGTCGATGAACATATGCCGCCTACGAAATATTATCCTTATCTCGTACGAGAAACCTACTCCTTCCCACCGCCCTCCACTTTTAACCCCTTTCCTAACCACCCCTTCCTACCCGTCCCCGCTCCATTGTTGACATCGTATTGCAAGGTCAACACGACACCAGACCATTCACGTTCTCTTTTAAACAAGAATGTCACAAGCTGGCCATTATGAAAGCCACAGTTGAAAGACCCAAACGAGAAGCACACCAATATCAACCCAAAAGAATTTAAAAAATTCTGTGGTGAATCCATTCAACCCTGGACTTTTATTATTTTCCATCTTTTTCAGTGCTTTAAGTGCTTCATCATAACTAATAGTCCCTTCAATAGAATAACTCTCTTCTTGAGACAGACAAGGGCCTGTTACTACAGATGACAAGTCAATATCAATTTTAGTCTGCCTCCTTGGAGTTATATAATTCCTCAGAAAAATGTTTAGCTTCCTCTTTAATCAAATCAGGGTCACTAAGGACTTCTCCATCCTCAGTTTCCAAAACATTCATAGATTTCTCCACATAATTTCTTTTTTGCCAGACCACAGAAATATCTTGAATTCTTTTCTCCCTCCTCTACCCACTTGGCCCTAGAACGTATAATTATCCCATCTATTCTTTTTTTTTTCCTTGACGTTTCTAAAGCATGTCGTTTCTTTTTCAGTGTTTCTATACTGCTGTCAGTGATATGTGATTCCATTTCGCAAGTTACTTGATAAAACATACATAAAACTTACACGTCATCTTTCCGGCCTGATCCTCAAGCAAATGCACGCGTGTGTGATGCCTAAGACACGTGCACAATACCACTCCAAGTATTCGAAAAGGACCATGATTACACTTTTTCTAATGCTGTCGCTCCTGTTTACTTGTCACATGCTCAGCCCATGATTAGCTTCATATTTAACAATAGATTTACATATTACCCGGCATTGCTTCCGATTCTTTTGGCGATGTGTCGCGCCGTGCCCACTTCTTTTTTGAGGCCCTGGGTGAATCCGAACCCGACATCGTCTGCGGCACAATGTTCCCTTCAATCGAAAGCAGCCTCATTAAAGAAAAACACCCCCAAAAGTTATTCCCACACAAGTTAAAACAAAATCACTGACACATTAACACTTAGTTAAAAGGGTGTATATTATGTTTATAAAAGTTTAAGCATACTTTTTAACATTGTGAAAAGAATCCAGGGGGATAAATCTTGTAATCAAGTTTATAATTATACCTTAACTCTTACCAGTTCGCTGCTTTTTGATGAGTGCATGAGCCAAAATTGGTAGGTTCTAAAGGGGCACCATAAAATCACCAATAATCATGTATGTGCACATAACAATACACCAAATGAAAGGAAATTGAATCCTAATTATGCCCATTAACACACAGTTGATTCACAAATATTATAGCTATCTGAAATCATAATTCTTTATTTGTGTAATCAGACACTCCGATATTTCACATACTTGGTTTTGCTTATGAACAAAAGTTTTTTCTTATTTCATTCTCATGTCTGTTTATAGACTGTGAGGAAACTACATTCAGTTCTGCTTCATATGAGCCATAGTTTGTGTAATTCCACCCACTGTTACTGGATTTATGTAGAATGATAAACACAAGGTCCATGCGGCCATTGTTAGTTCGGATTTTCCTTTGGCACAAGTTATGACACTTTATGCACCTATGTGCGGCAGCATACACAGAATAAAAGTCAGCTGCGAATAAAAATGCATGCTAAATACATTTATGGATCAGCAAATTTACTAATACAGCATATAAGCCTCGTAAATACGGCAAAACAAAGGGATACTTGAAGCGATGATAAAACTAACACTTTCTTATCAGGCACGCCACGTGAGATCGAACGATTTGGTGGAATGTTCTCCTCATCTGAACTGCCGCAGCCCCGATCCTGTTCAGAATCATCATCCTCGGAATAAAACTCCTTATTTTCAGTATCGGATGACTCGGATAAACTCATGTTGACGTAAAAATCGCAAAAGACAGTCGCTCAGAAATCGCACGTGGGCACACAACAATGGCGTCCGACAGCGAGGGTTTCTCAGAAAACACTACCGCTCCGTGAGACATCTTTATTTTTCAAAATTAACACAACGAACACTTCTATTATTATGTTAGAAGCCCGTACAATGTGTTAAAACAAAATAATCAGGTTTTTGTGAGTGACGGCCCTAGGAAAATCCCCGGTGGCTCATCGTAAATAATCCTACGATGATCAAGGGAGCGAACTGGTAAGAGTTAAGGTACTAGTCCTACTCAAAATCGGGACCTAAAATCAACAATTTGTCAGTCAGACATTTGTTGGAATTTTAACAAACTTAACACCATTCGTGTGCAACATTTTATTCATACACAAGGTTTATATGCAGCAATAGTAAAATATAAGAAGATTGCCATATCACGGTACTATTCACCACCATGCTCACAATTGTAACCTTGATTTTAATTGCATTGGCCTCTAAGTCACTTGTTTTCACATACACTTTTGGTCAGTTTTATATCTGACCTGTGAACCAGCCACAAGTATACAGATAGATCCTCAACAACAACAACAACAACAACAACAACAGCAACAACAACAACAATTAAAACCCAGCTGATTCAGTTCATGCCACTGCATTTCATGAATTTCTGTCAAAATGTCACCAATCATTCATTGTTAAAAACTCAGATCTTTTGGTGGTACACATGCCAGCTGTCAACCACAGTTGCCCGCATTCAAAATTCTACATGCTTGGAGCAAATATTGTGGGAAATATGATGTCAAAACTCATGTCAGATGGCATTTTTAGTGAGGGCACAAAAGTTGCTAACACATCAGAACACCGCCACACTAAAAGTAGCCGCCATTTGCAATCTCCAAAGAAGACAGTAGGTCATTATTACGCAAAGCAGGAGGCATTTGTTACTTTTGTGAAGCAAAAAGTACATAAGTTCCATTCCCCAATCCGTCCCATCCGTTTATGCATTTCGTTGGGGTTTACAGGATTACTATTTTCCTATCAAAGCATTAGTTTTTGTGTCTTTTCAGTTTTTGTGTCTTTTTAGCTTTTGATTATAACACTAACTCAGACGAGTGTGTCCTATTTGTTTTAGTTCTCTACAGCAAGTAGGCGTGGAGCGGCACTTTTCCACTCATCTCATTATGTCTCATACTCCCTTACTCTCGCCCCGCACATAGTTTTGATAAAACTCAGGTGCATACCTCTTTGGCGGTTTAAAGTTCAACAGGCTGATCCAATTAAAGACGTAACAACTGAGTCAGTTGTGCAGTCTTCCGAAGCTGTGCAGCTTGGTCGAGGTGGGTCCGCGTACCACAAGGAACCGCAAGAACGTTTGCATAATATCATTATAATATTAATGATATGCACCGTCATACACATATCTGTAATTTAATATGGTTTTAATGTTAGTTGTTATTTTGTTCGCTGAAATGAGTCAAAATGAAAATGTGCGAGAAATCCGTTATAAATTTTAATAAATTCAGTTTCTAAATTAAGACGTTAGCACTCATCAGCGATTGTGCAAACACCGGAAACAGCGCCATCTTGTTGTCTGGTGGATAACTGTGTCAATGGAACAGATAAATTGCGGGCAATCAGTGAGTCACACACAAGAAATTCCATTTTGTCAGATTTGAAACTCTTTATTGTTTATCATTGTCATTATTGTTTGTTGGATATAACCCTGTTGTCGTTGTTATTATTTTGTCTGTGATATAAGGTTTGCTGGTCTGTTTGTCTAAAGCTGATCTCCTTTGCCTTCGTTGCGCTCTCAGTGTACTCGCAAATGGGGTAGCAGTCATGCAGAACTTGAGGCGGCGTGCAACCTATACACCCGCACTTTGTCTCGGGAGTGCTATGTGTAAGCGGATATATGACTTAGGCGTCGTTTTGTTGTTGACCTTGGTGCTTTGACTGAAGTATGGCACGATATTACACATGAGTCTTTGGTTGCCAGATTTTTGTGATGAATTTTAAAGCATTTCTAGGGTGTCCTACGCAACGTTATGTGTAAGAGGAATATGCATCTGTGATCAGTAACCTTGGACATTACAAATCAGTGTGTGCGGCGCATGCGCATGCGTAATTCAACGGAAGCCTCGTTGTCGCAGTGGCGATTTCAATGGTAGGGTAACTTTGTTTGCTGATATGAGTATCAGCATTTGTTCGTTTACAAATTTTATTGTTGTGATCATTAACATTGATGCTTAACTAATAATTAATAATAATTATCATAAGTTTTATCCGTTTAGGTCTTACTAGAAAAATATTAGTTTCAGTCGTTGTTTGTGTATAAAGTAGCTGCGATGAAAACAGGGCTGTGGAAATTTTATGTCCCCCACGAAGAAGTTTTCAATTTCAGCGTTTATACTCCTTGATTATGCCCAAATTGAGTAATCGTCTCCACAACTTACATGTTCCTTTCACTGCTGCTGTTTTGGATTGAGCTCTGGATGTCATATGGTAGCCTATGTTTTTAACTGTTGCAAACGAAACACCATTTTATTTCATATGCGTAAAACCATTACAAATTTCCGTCACAAGCACCTGTTCATTCAAGGTTAGTATGGTCGTTTTAGGTTTTGGACTACCTCTACTCTTTTCAACGACAGTTCAAGTTTAACGCAACCAAAGTTTATGTCTGACCGCTCAAGATCCGCCGAGAACTCTCTGGTCCAGTTCAAGAAATCTTTTACTCCCCCCCCCCCAACTCCTTAAAGCTAACAAAAGCAAAAGGCATTTCCACGACCAGATGCTCAGAATCTGGAATGCAGTTGGACCACTTCAAATGCGAAGTCTTCCTTTTTCAAAACAGATGTAGTCCAGACAGTCCCCCACCCCCAACTAATTAGCTCTTTTTATCATATTTTTACTGTGATTTTTAAACTGGTGTTTTAAACTCAGTCATGTCCCTCAGAGTTGGAAAACTTCGTGGATCATACCCGTGCTAAAAGAGTCAGTCGTTACCACATTTAATGATCTGAGGCCAGTGGCTCTAAAGTCAGCTGTGATGATGTGTGACAGTTCTTCTGTCTGACTTCCTTGATCCCTTGCAGTTTGCCTACAAAAGGAACCGAAGCATCGAAGATGCGATTTTCTGTGTTCTAAATGCTACATACTCGTACCTAGATTGTTCTGCAAACCACATGAGAATCATGTTCTATGATTTCAGCGCTGCCTTTAATACACTACAACCCCATATTCTTGTTCAGAAGTTGCAGCAAATGTCTCTTTCGTCTTCAATCAAAGCCTGGATTTTTGACTACCTCACAAACAGACCCCAGTATGTTAAACTTGACACTCTAACATCAGGCACAGTTTTCTCAGAACCTCTATATACAAATGTCGGCGGGCCTCAAGGAACCGTCCTCTCACCATTCCTATCCACCGTGTACACTGCTGACTGTAGACACTCTCACGACTCTTTTCTATTAGTTACGTTTGCCGACGACACCAGCATGGTTGGTAAAATCACTAATAATGATGACCGCCAATACAGAGCAGAAATAGATAAGTTTGTCAGCTGGTGTGAAGATAATCATTTGTATTTAAATGTGTCAAAAACAAGAGAGATGATAATTAATTTTGGTCGGAGTAGCGACACTCCAGACCCTGTGCGAATCAACGGAAAAGTAGTGGAGAGGGTTGATCCGTACAAGTATCTCGGTGTCGTACTTGACAACAAATTGAACTGGCAAGAAAATATTCACTCTTTGGTAACAAAATGGTTTCTACAAGAGTGCACAACCAAAGCAAACTGACACCTTTTAGAGTTTTTCAGTTATCAATCTGTTTTGTGCTTGTATATTTATGTATTTATGTTGAATGTGTATTGCTTCCCATGGATTACTCAGATGTTAAATAATGATGTGTTTGTGAGCGGGGGGGGGGGGGGGGGGGGGGGGGGGGGGGGGGGGGGGGGGGGGGGGGGGGGGGGGGGGGGGGGGGCGTGAATATGTGTGCGCATCAGAGCGAGTGGGTGTTTGTGGGAACATAATAATTTATTCTTAATCAAAGGAGGAACAGGCACTGTAATTTCCCTTTTATGGGATCTAATAAAAATGTCTTGTCTTATGTCATATGCTCAGTTGTTTTTTTCCTTTCTTGAAAGTGATTTGTAGTTGTCTGGCGCGTGTATGTAAACATTCACAAGTTCAGAAACACAACTCGTCGCTTCTTTTGCTTGATGACGTTTCACACTGTGGCAAAATCAGTGTTATAATTCTAACACCTTCTACGTTTAACTCTCAACAGTTCTTGCCTCCCGTGGTCCTTTTTGGTGTTTTTCGGATATATTTCTTGAAGTCACCTGTATGCATTGTATTGTTTACCAATCCAGTCATGTTGCATATCAATTAGCTCAGAAATGATTGCTCTTTCATATGATACCTATGGTTCGGCATACTTAGTGCTCTGTGTTTTCCGTTTATCGAAATTATGCATGGAAATGTTCCGTACGGAAGCCCAGATCATGAATTCGTGAGCACAACTACATGTACTACGAACAAATCCTTCATCTCTGCTACATCATGAACGAAACAGGAATGTTGTGATGACTTGTCGCCGATAGCCATGCATACAGTGTAACTCTCAGCAGTTCTTTCCCTTGAATTTCGATCATCCGTAAAGCCAGTCACGTGACTAAGAGGCCGAGGTGGCAAGAGCTATCATTGACTTGGTTCCCGAGTTAAACTGGGAAACTAGTATGGGTAGTAAGTAACGCTGAGAGCGCTCTCTATATCTAGGAGATGTGTGCTCTGTATACCATTGGACAAGTCCGCCTTGCCCTACATTGGTTACAAGCCACAGTGGAGGGAGGAACTACCATCGTACCGCTGACACGTCTAACAAATCTAAGGGTATCTCACCATTCATAGGGCCCCATTCCCCCGGCGTTCAATGGAAAGAGTTGTACAGGACTGGATGGTTGTTGTGTTCAAAATTGTGTTCAGTGTGCTGGTTTTTTTCCTTTTTCTATGAAGTACGACGTCACCATGCATTTCCTGTGTGAACTAAATTACACGCTCGTTTTGCAGGAGTCTGACCATTCCGGATAATTTTGTCAGAGCACACCACAATGCAAGGTCAAATTCTCGCTGACCACTCACATCCACTCAACAAAGAATTTGAGCTACTTCCCTCAGGTAGACGATATCGATGTTTTAAGTGCAATAAGAACAAATTTAAGAACAGCTTTGTGCCAAATGCAATCCGTTTACTTAACAAATAATTTATTGGAGCGAGTTTTTACAGATCTCGGAAGCGGTGACCAGAAGGCTGTGTTCTGCGATGTGTGTGTGTGTGTGTGTGTGTGTGTGTGTCCGTCGGTGGGAGGGGTGATAGGAATGGGAATGGAGTGATATTTATATTGGTATTAGCTATGTGATTAGCGGTAATTCTTACTGAAGTCAAGGTTAGTTTAACGTACTTTAACCACAAACAAATATCTTAACGTGATTGGATACACTCTTATACGGTGATTTGCATGTTTTTGTTGTTGTTGTTGTTGTTGTTGTTGTTTTTCTTTTTTTATGTGTATGTTTTACGCGTGTTGCAAAGCGATTTTCTCAATTCTGGGACAAATAAACCTGACTTGACTAGACTTGACTTGACAAGGTAGCAGTTTTATCTCAAATTCTACATGTGAATCTACACCCCAGAATTGCTTTATTAAAACTTACAGCAGGATTTGACAGGAAAGTGTTAGACCTGCCATTAATATTTAACGGCAGTTTACTTCGAAACAAAGTATGTTTGGGAATGGCGAAAAGAATTTATCTTGATTTGAAGATGTGGATCTCTTAATTTTTTAATGTCCAATCTTCTGACTTATCTAGGTTCACAAATCGTTCCCACCTATTTGTATGTAGTGTCTAACTTCCTACCATTTAGACACATGCACAGTACATGTAATAGCCTCTCAAAGGCTGGAACTGTGCCACAAGTGTAACTGCTGTAGTGTTGCTGTTTGTTGTTGACTAGAAGGCTTCGGGTCGTTTAAATTCTTGTTCGCACAACCAGCAAACGTCAGTGTATTGCTTTCAGGGCCCTAGTTTAATTTAGCGCGTACAGATATGCCCACAAGCTTGACTGTTCCAAAACAAAAGTTGTCTTCTATGAAGTCGAGGGGAGCCGGGGTGGGCGAATGGTAGAGCGATGGACTTCTAATGCTCGGGTCGTGAGTTCGCATCCGCAAATATTTGTGCTGGCTTTTTCATCGTTGCCCCGTCTTTGATATCACCCCTACGTGGTGGAAAAGGACGTTAAACCCCCAAACACCCACCCACCCTCTGAAGTCGAATAATCTTTGAATAGATACGTTTAACCTTCCCCGAAGGACATGAGCAGCGAGAAGTTAGTCCTCTCCTCTAGCTCAGTAGTTGGCAAATATCTGAATTTCATTACCTGCAAACAAGGAATCTCTCCAACTGCGCAATAATTTTGCTTCGTTTTTATCGAAAACTAAATGTGTCTCTAGGCAAACGTAGGTCTAGTTTGTAAGTAGAAGCATGTAATTGAAGTGGTACAACAATCTGTCCTGTATTACATTTTACATCAAAACTCCAATGAGATATGCTCAAGTACAAATGCTCGTTGCACAAACCGATCCAGCGTACCAGATTTTCATTTTAGAATTTCTTTATAGAAATCGGCCTACTTTTAAAAGCCAGACAGTGATTTAAGAAATCACGAAATTAATGTATTCTTCCACAGTACTTTCTAAATCTTAGGCAGCCTAATGCAAAAACCAAACAGCAATGTTTCTCATCGCAATGTTTCACATACTATCATGCTTCACTCTTTGTTAAGGGGAGCCGGGGTGGTCGAATGGTAGAGCGTTGGACTTCTAATGCTCGGGTCGTGAGTTCGATCCCGGCTGGGGCCAAATATTTGTGCTGGCTTTTTCGTCGTTGCCCCGTCTTTGATATCACCCTATGTGGTGGAAAAGGACGTTAAACTCCCAAACACCCACCCTTCACTGTTTGTTAATTGCGCATGTGTAATCAATATGTTTAATTTTGTTTAACAGCAAAAGTGCGTGTGTTGCTCCTTGGGAAGACTGGCAGTGGAAAAAGCTCCCTTGGTAACGCATTAGTTGGCAGAAATGTCTTCCGCGTTGGTGGGCCCATGCAGTCAACGACACAAACCTGTCAGATTGAATCAAACGAGGAACTAGAGGTACCAAGAAGAGAAAACCAGATTACAGAATTGTTTCTCATCGCAATGTTTCACATACTATCATGCTTCACTCTTTGTTAATTGCGGCTGTGTGATCAATATGTTTAATTTTGTTTAACAGCAAAAGCGCGTGTGTTGCTCCTTGGGAAAACTGGCACTGGAAAAAGCTCCCTTGGAGAAGAGAATCAAATGACCGGTTTGCAAGATGGAAATACTGTTAGAGAGGGGCTAGCTACAGTCAAATGCATATTTCAGTTCGAAAGAACGCTACTTTAGTATTGGTAAAGTATTGGTAAAGTATTATAATAATAATAATGAATTGTACTTATATAGCGCAAAATTCTCACAGAGTGACTCAATGCGCGTACTCCCGCACTCATACTAACAAATACACACACACACACACACACACACACACACACACACAGCAGCTGAATCAGGATGAGGTAAGTGGGCTTAGTCGAAAGCCACCCGGAACAGATGCGTTTTCAAGTCAGACTTGAAACGATCTATGTCCAACTGGTCTCTCAGGCCGGCAGGTAGTGCGTTCCAGAGTGACGGGGCAGCAAAGCTAAACGTGCGCTCGCCAACTGTTTTGAGGTTTCGACGGGGAACGTTCAGTCGTTTTTTAGACGAAGAACGAAGAGTGCGTGCTGTCTGGTGGACTGTAAGGGAATTTGAGAGGTAGGCCGGAAGAGTTCCTTCAAAAAAGCGAAATACAAGTATGCAGATTTTGTACTGAATGCGGAATTTCACTGGCAGCCAGTGAAGATGCCGCAGCAAGGGTGTGATATGGTCAGGTTTTTTCTTTTTCAAAATCAGCCGTGCCGCGCTGTTTTGCACACGTTGGAGACGGTTTATTTGTTCTGCCGGCAGACCAATCAACACCGAATTACAGAAATCCAGTCGTGATGTGACAAAGCTGTGAACAATTTTAGAGCAGGCGGTGTCAGAGAGAAAAGGTCGGATGGAAGCGATGCGCCTTAACTCAAAGAAGGCAGCACGACAGATGCTGCCTATCTGATCCTGCCTCGACAATGTTTGATCGACCTTGAGTGAGTGAGTGAGTTTTTAAAGGGCTTAAAGCCGCGCAAGCCACAAAGACTAATTCGCGGCTGAGTGTGCCTGCACTACATGAAAAAAACAAAAATGTAACGGTGGACAAAGGATGCAAACTGGTCTACGGGGCAATATAAACCTAGGACATGCAGGAGACGCTGCACCTTCATGCTAATTTCTCGAACTCCCGGTTACAAAAAAGCGTAGAAAACAAATGACAATTACACTAGGTAAAACAAAGATAATACTAATCGCATATACAGCAAATAGTTGCAACTTATCATCTCTACGCGCAATAAACAGTTCGCAGCATATGCCCAACATCACTTATTCCTAGCCACTGGTAGTGCAGACGTGAGTGAGGAGTTAAAAAGAAGAAATATAGATGAAAGGGCCGAACTTAGAAATCAGCTGAGAGAAGAGAGGAAGGACAGAGCGGCTAAATTCGGTGAGGTTTTAAAGAGCAAGATACAGGTGAAATGGGCTGGTGAGGGATAGACGGAGAGGGTAAGGAAGGAAAAATTCCTTAGTTGCTAATGGAAGACAACATGCCTGGGAGGCAGTTGGAGAACAGACCGCTCCAACACGGAACCGCCCCGCCGGGGTGAGGCGGTTTGGGGAAAGATCAACGCACCAGAGAGGGGTGCGTTGTGAAGGTCTTCAACATGACAGGTGTTCAGCAGCACCAGCAGGGCGCTGCGAACAAAGCCCGCCAGGCTGAAGACCAGGTGGGGGGAATCCAGTGAAGTCGGCCTTCAGAAACGACCCTCAGATGTCTCACTGGACCAAGGGTCAGCAGACACCCGCTTACTGACCTCCCCCCGGAGGAGATTTTAAGAGAACAAAAGACAGGTGAATGGACCGAGTGAGGCAGAAATAAGAGTGAAGAAAGAGCAAAAGGGGGTGGGCAAGCTTGGCGAAATCAGCCCCGCCGCGTGAAGGCGAGCCCATGGGGCCGTTTGATCGACCTTGACTCCGAGATATCTCACGGAACTCTGAAACTGAATAGTGCTCCCATCTATAACCAGAGAGTCACAGTCTACCTGCCTGAGGCGTGACGAAGTACCTACAGCCACAACTTCTGTCTTTTCAGTGTTAAGCATCAGCTTATTGCTGTTCATCCATGACAAAGTGTCATGAACACAAGACTAAAGATCTGACTGAACGGAATAAAAATCAGCTGGCGGTGCACTTTTTGACAGCTCAGTGTCATCTGCATATTTGTGATAATCACATTCAACGGCCATGACATCAGATAGGGGCTGGGAGTACAGAGTAAACAGTACAGGCCCAAGCACCGATCCCTGCGGGACACCAAAAACAAGAGGACTGGGCGCAGATGAAATTCCATCAACAACGACAGACTGCAATCTACCACGGACATAGGATGAAAACCAGTTATATACAACGTACTGTCTATTATTAGTTATCGAAAGTATCAAACTATAAATATCAATGAAAGAAACGAGACGAGATGCATTAGCATCATGTAATGGCGGTTTGGCCCAGTTTCACTCTTTACGGGTCTGCAAGCAAGTATTAAGTGTTAATATATCTTTGCAAAATAGCAATGCATGGCTGTGTCTAACGTCTTAAGTGTCTTTGCTCACGTATCGATGCTTTTCATCCAGATTATGGACACACCTGGTTTGTTCGCCCCAAATCGGCATTGGTCTCAAATGGAGATGGAATTGCAGAAGGCTCGCGATTTCATCACGCATGCGCCTGGCGTTGTTTTGTTCGTCGTGAGGTGCGATCGTCGCTTCGTACAGGTCAGTGTTTTTATTTTTTGATGATCACATTTTAACTTTTGAAAGAAACATTAACCACGACGGCGAAAGCAAACTAACACCAAAACAAGGTAACCAAACCAAATCCAAACCAAACCAAACCAAGCCCAAACCAAACAAAAAACCAAAACAACAACAACCTCATGAGAACACCACTCAACGTTTAAAACTTTGCCCTACGACACGTACCGTGGATTTTAGTAGACTAAAGTGGTTTTTTTTTTGGTATACTGATCATTGTCTGTGCAGGAGGAAAATGAGGCATATCTCCATGTGAAGGGTCTCTTTGGGGACGATATCTGCCAAAGTATGGTGCTTGTTTTCAATGGACTGGACAGCCGAGGTGAAACCTTAGGTATGACTGCCTGCATTGCCATAATGGCCATTATTTTCGACATTCAAACCAATTCGTACAAGAAAACTTGATAGTATTGCTCTGTCACTTTGACATTTTAATCATCTAAGAGATAAGAAAACACCATGTCATCGTACTGTCTAGTTTTCTCAACAATTCTATGGTCCCTACGTGCATTACTGTTTTCGTTCGACTGGTCATACCCAGTGCGACAAATACAACAACAACAGAAACTGTAACAACAACAACAATAGCAACAAACCTGACTTTTAAAACAAGTTTTTTGTCTAGAATTTTACAAAACAGTGAGTTCTGTTTTACTGTGATTATATTTGGAGCCATTTAATTCGATGTTCAGAAGAATTCTGTGGGTTATAATTCTGCTGCACTTCCTGTGTAATTCTGTTTTTGACACCTATATACACACTTTTTAACGATAACAGCATAAGTTAAAGAAACCATGAACTTCTATAATTCCCTATATGCTTCCCGAGGGGATAAAATAGTGGATATAGACTTACAACAGTGTCTTCCAGTAGGGTGGGTGGGTGGGTGGGTGTTTAGGGGTTTAACGTCCTTTTCCACCACATAGGGTGATATCAAAGACGGGGCAACGATTGAAAAAGCAGCACAAATATTTGGCCCCAGCCGGGATTGAACTCACGACCCGAGCATTAGAAGTCCAACGCCCTACCATTCGACCACCCTGGCTCCCCGTGTCTTCCAGTAGATGCTATTACGTTGACAGAAGATGAAAAGGAAAGCTTAGAGGGGCCTATCTCATTAGATGAAGTACTCACAGCACTTAAGAAAATGAAGAACAATACCAGTCCTGGATGTGATGGGTTTACAGTTGAATTTTATAAATTTTTTGGGGGGGGGAAGACATAGGACGGTATTTAGTCAATTCTTTAAACTGTGGTTTCGCGCATGGTTCCTCATCTATGTCTCAGAGGAAAGGAGTTATTACTTGCATACCCAAACAAGACAAACCCAAACAGTTTTTGAAAAACTGGCGCCCAATCTCTCTGCTCAATGTTTCTTATAAGATAGGTACTGCGTGTATTGGAAATAGATTATACTAGAAAGGCAAAAGCCTCCATGGCTCCCTTGTGACAGGGGTCAAGGTCATTCAAAAGAGTATGTTTGTAAAAATCTTATTACTATCTATCATCAAGCCAAGTAAGTTGTCTCTGGTGTTCTTAGTTCCTGGCAATATTACACTTTTTCCCCCAAGACTGACTATATGGCCTTGACCTTGGGTCAAGGTCATTCAAATAAGATATCAATGTCTATCATTACACCAAGTTGGATGACTCTAGTATTTGTAGTTTCTCCAAAAACACTAGTATTGAAATTCACAACAGACAGCTTTAAAGTGGTATGGATATATAGGTCTTATCCACGTCTATTAGCATGCCAAGTTTGGCGCCTCTGCTGTTTGTTATTTCTGAGAAAATCCCAATGTTACGGTTTCACAGAAATATCTTGTACGACCTTGACCTTGACACAAGGCTATTGAATACATGTATATCTGTAAAGTTCTTATCAATGTCTATCACCATGTAAAGTTTAAAACCTCCCGTTTTTGTAGATTCCAAGAAAATGCCAATGCAAAATTTTAAAACAGACAGCTTTAGTGACCTTGACCTTTAGTCGAGGTCATTCAACGTGATATATTTTTAAAGGTCTTACGGCTGCCTATAGGCATGCCAAATTTGGTGCCTCTGCTTTTTGTAGATTCTGAGAAAATGCCAATGTTAAGGTTTACTGTGGAAATGCGGAAAATAGCTTGTATAGGCTTGACCTTGACACAAGGCCATTGAATACATGTAAATTTGTAAAGTTCTTATCAATGTCTATCATCATGCAAAGTTTAAAACCTCCCGTTTTTGTAGATTCCAAGAAAATGCCAATACAAAATTGTCAAACAAACAGCTTTAGTGACCTTGACCTTGAGTCAAGGTCATTCAAAATGACATATTTTGTAAGGTCTTATGGTTGTCTATCAGCATGCCAAGTTTGGTGCCTGTGCTGTTTGTAAATTCTGAGAAAATGCCAATGTTAAGGTTTTCTACGGAAATGCGGAAAATAGCTTGTCTGGCCTTGACCTTCAAACAAGGCCATTAAATACATGTGAGTGAGTTTTTAGGGCTTAAAGCCGCGCAAGCCACAAAGACTAATTCGCGGCTGAGTGTGCCTGCACTACATGAAAAAAACAAAAATGTAACGTTGGACAAAGGATGCAAACTGGTCTACGGGGCAATATAAACCTAGGACATGCAGGAGACGCTGCACCTTCATGCTAATTTCTCGAACTCCCGGTTACAAAAAAGCGTAGAAAACAAATGACAATTACAACTAGGTAAAACAAAGATAAATACTAAACGCATATACAGCAAATATTGTAACTTATCATCTCCTAGGCGCAATAAACCAATTCGCAGCATATGCCCAACATCACTTATTCCTAGCCACTGGTAGTGCAGACGTAAGTGAGGGGTTAAAAAGAAGAAATATAGATGAAAGGGCCGCAACTCAGAAATCAGCTGAGAGAAGAGAGGAAGGACAGAGCGGCTAAATTCGGGAGGTTTTAAAGAGAAAGATACAGGTGAATGGGCTGGTGAGGAATAGACAGAGGTAGGAAGGAAAATTCCTTAGTTGCCAATGAAGACAACATGCCTGGGAGGCAGTTGGAGAACAGACCGCTCCAACACGGAACCTCCCCGCCGTGAGGCGGTTTGGGAAAACAACGCACCAGAGAGGGGTGCGTTGTGAAGGTCTTCAACATGACGGGTGTTCAGCAGCACCAGCAAGGCGCTGCGAACAAAGCCCGCCAGGGTGAAGACCAGGTGAGGGGAATCCAGTGAAGTCGGCCTTCAGAAATGACCCTCAGATGTCTCACTGGACCAAGGGTCAGCAGACACCCGCTTACTGACCTCCCCCCGGAGGAGACTTTAAGAGAGCAAAAGACAGGTGACTGGACCGAGGGAGGCAGAAATAAGAGTGAAGAAAGAGCAAAAGGGGTGGGCAAGCTTGGCGAAATCAGCCCCGCCGCGAGAAGGCGAGCCCATGGGGCCATGCAAAGTTGAAAACGTCTGGTATTTGTAGACTCCAAGAAAATGCCAATGTAAAATTTTCAAACAGACAGCTTTAGTGACCTTGACCTTGAGTCAAGGTCATTCAAAATGATCTATTTTGAAAGGTCTTATGGCTGTCTATCGGCATGCCAAGTTTGGTGTCTCTGTTGTTTGTAGATTCTTAGAAAATGCCAATGGTAAGGTTTACTGCGGACACACAGACAGACAGACAGACAGACAGACACACACACACACACACACACACACACACACACACAGACAGACGACGGAGGGTTATAACATAGACTCCCATTGTTACACAAGGGAGCCAAAAAGGCTTTACCGTCCATTATCCACCCAGATCAGACAGGATTCATGTCTGGTAGGTACATCGGAGAAAACATACGGATTCTTTGACATACTGTACTACACAGAAAAAGAGCAAATACCTGGAATGTTGATACTTATCGATTTTGAAAAAGCATTTGACAGTATAATTTTCATCAATAAATCGTTAGAATTTTTCAATTTCGGCCCGGACATAAAACATTGGATACAGACATTTTATAAAGATATTATGTCAGCTGTATTAGTAAATGGGCAACTGTCTGAATGGTTCAATATCTACAGAGGCGTCCGTCAAGGGGACCCTTTGTCCTCCTACATCTACCTGATATGTGCTGAAATTCTTGCTTTTAAATTTAGACAAAACAAAGAAATAAAAGGCATTAAAGTGGATAATGATGATTATCTTATATCGCAGTCTTTCTTCCTTGACGGTTCCGAACAATCTTTCTCAAAAGCCATAGAAATCTTAAACTTTTTTGAATTAGCATCCGGTTTAAAGATCAATATAGAAAAAACCCAAATTGTTTGGATAGGATCCATGAAAAACTCACCCAGAAGATATTTACGAGGGTTGGATTTCGTGTGGAACCCCGGTATCTTCAGAAGTCGACACATACCAGGCGGATCCCAGATTTAAACTATAGAGATAAATTAGAGGAAATGAGAAGACTCATGAAAGTCTGGTCCAAACGCGACTTGACTCCATTCGGTAAAGTCACAGTCATTAAAACATTAATTACATCTAAAATTGTTCATTTAATCCTCAATGTCCCTGGTCCCCCAGTGAAATTTATAAATGAATTACAAGCAGACATTAACAGTTTTCTATGGGACAATAAACAGGATAAAATAAAAAGGGAAAACAGTCTATAAAAGCTACACAGAGGGAGGGTTAAAAATGTTAAATGTTTCAGCTTTTGTCAGATCGTTAAAACTGCCTTGGTTATCGAAGCTTTTGGTTCGTAGGGGAAAATGGAGAACATTATATTGTCAATGTGTCCAAGACTTCTTGTTCTTCCACGAGTTGGCTCATGCCTAGCTGAAGAGCTAGTTCGGTGCATTGATAATTCATTTTGGCAAGATGTACTAGTGCATTTAAAAGAGATCCTTAATATAAAACGCCAGTGACCTAAGCAGAGTTCGTCTGCCAACCTATACACTTTAATCCCAACATTGTTAAAAACAAAAAATATATCAACCTAAAGCGGTGGACCTCCTTATCACTAGTCTTATCAATAATCATGGGTGTATATGTGTGTGGGTGTGTGAGTGGGTGAAATGGGCATTACGGATAGAACTTGAACTGAAAGGGGAAATAACCACTCTTGGGACATATATATAGCAAACCAACAAGGTTATCTCCCCTATAAAAATATCACGGAGAATATAATATTATATGTAAGAACCATGTGTAGTATGTTCAAAATCACATATATGCCAAGATATCCTTGTAACCTGACTCTACCCATGTCAGTGTGTGCGTGAATATGTGTATTTATGTACACTGTTTTGTGATTTTTTTTTTTTTTGGTTCTCGTGGGTTTTTTTTTTGGGTTCTCGTGGGTTTTTTTTGTTTTGTTTTTTTTTTGGCCAATACATGTATTCTATTTGGTATACACATGTATATGTTATGTAAGTGTATTGTCTTGACACGTAAAAAAAAAAAAAACCCGACAGAATCAGAATTAAAAAAACCTTAAAGCGTGGGAGACTGGAGAGATATACTTCATTCACCAGTTACTCAAAGACAGTGGTGATTATCTTACATTCCAGGAGTTTGCCACCATGTACCCAGGAATAAATACTAACTATCTGGAATATATGGGTGTAATTAGCAGCATCAAAAGCTACCAAAAACGGATGAACTTGAGTTCAACCGGCGTGGTAAAACGAAGTGATCATATTAAACCTTGGACAGCGATACTAAGCACTATGAAAAGTTCTAAACTCACCTACCCTATGCTTGTAAATGATGGTAGAGTCCCAGAAACATTGTTGAAATGGGAAACTAAGCTTAATCAATCTGTTAACTGGAAAAATGTGTTTCACTGTCTGCATAAATCGGGGGACACAAAGCTTAGATGGTTCCAGACCACGAAATCTGAACTCCTGGAGAGCAAGTGCCCAGCGAGTTATCCGACAGTTCTTGAACTTGCCTGAAGTGAGATAGGACAAAGGCCTGTGGTCTGTCTGCAGTATGAACTCACGACCCCAGAGGTAGCGCGAGAGTTTGGTGAGCGACCACACAATAGCGAGACATTCGCGCTGAATTGTGCTGTACCGTGTCTCCCGATCGAGAAGTTTTCGACTGACGAATGCCACGGGATGCAACAGACCTTCCTTGTCCTGCAAGAGAACGGCACCTAGACCAGAATTGCTAGCATCTGTTCTAACAATGAATTCCTTGGACAGGTCTGGAATGAGGAGAACTGGGAAACTAGCCAGAATGCGCTGAATGGCGCGAAGCGCGTCATCACATTCAGCTATCCATGTGATCTTTCTCGGGCGGTCAGCCCGTGTGAGGTCAGAAAGAGGAGCGGTGAGGGTGGCAAAGTTGGGTACGTATCGTCTGTAATATCCGATAGGACCTTGCAGAGAGCGGACCTGTCTCTTCGAGACTGGTTTCGCAATGTCAAGGATTTTCCGTACCTTGCCGGGCTCTGGTTTAAGGATGCCTTCAAACACAATGTGACCTACTGGAGGAGGGGGGTGATGTCAACCACTGTCACAACCGTGTGTGCTGCAATGTGTAGGTGTAAGAGGTGCGTGCTTTTTCTTAACTCTCACTCACACGCAGTCGCGCGACAGTAACTGACACAGAGACGTGCGGGGGATTCACACCACCACAATATTATTGTCAAGACAAACAGTCATCGCATAACACGTCATCAGTACAGTTACAATACCAATGATATCAAGAATTCAACGGTGAAATCAAGGCAATAAATGCTATACTTAAAATACAAAAGATATAAATAATTATATCTAAGAGCGCTCAGTCCTAGAACGTTCAACGTGCACGAGATGGTACCTCCAACGATGGTCAAGCGCGCGGACGTGCAGATGTGCAGTTCACAAGCCGCAGACAACACCACAGGCGGCGGAAAATAGCATCACAAAATAGCATCACAACCGCTGATGCTCTAGTGGACCAGCACCCACGCTGAATCCCAGATACGGGCAGTCAGGCTCCCTCCCCTTCAGTCGTCGCAGGGCCAAGAAATCCTCCACGGGACAAGGGACTACAGGGCAGCTACTGGCTCCCGAAAACAGCCACTCGGGCTAGAACCCCTGTGCAACAATACACTATTGTAAGTCCTTGGGCTCAACTAGCACATACTGCCTATCTATGGGATGATATTAACCCATGGCACAAACCAGCGAACGCTCCTATGTTACGAACGCTAAAGGAAACTGCACATACTATGGAACGCTAAAGGTAGAAGCCTACAGCTGTCACATCGGGCAAGTCAGCAAAATATACAGACAGGTCAGTGTTAACAAACTCACTGGTAAAACGGCTGATAACCAAACATACTTAGCATAACACTTCGGCCACAATAGTCACGTTTCATATTAACTTCCCTGACCGTTGGTAATGTCTACACAAGAGAAAATAGCTGACCTGAAACATAATACGGGAAATAACAGATATGAACTATTTACCTCCATATGCAAGATGCGAGGAGTTACAAACGGTAGACCATAAAGACAGCGGACGAGAAGATGTGCCAGTCCCTGGAACGGACGTGTCGGTACTACCGGGCCAAATGCGAATAGCAAGTGAATCAGGATGGTTTTTATACGGTTAGGGCGAATAGGGTGAGTACCGCACAGGATACACCTGCATCACGTGTGAACCGGCTTACCTGTATCGACTTTAACAAGGGAAACGGACAGGTCAGCATATTATACACAAATGTCCCGTGTAAAACCTTCACTAAGGGATACATGCGTGGCGGCCCGTGTAGAAAATAAGGCACGTGTGCCACACAGTACATAGTTACGATGCATACGGAAATCATACCAACCCGTCATACGGAAATCATAACGGCACATGATTTACCCTAAGTCACGCACCCGTGACATCACCCCCCTCCTCCAGTAGAAACCGACAGGTTTCTCAACATGGGGGTCGAAACAGTGAAACAACCAATGTCTATACTACTAGCTGATCCGATCCTGATCGCGACAGGCAATCGGCAAATACATTGAGCTTACCCTGGACAGGCTCAATGCGAAATCTGAACTCCTGGAGAGCAAGGGCCCAGCGAGTTATCCGACAGTTCTTGAACTTGCCTGAAATGAGATAGGTCAAAGGCCTGTGGTCTGTCTGCAGTATGAACTCACGACCCCAGAGGTAGCGCGAGAGTTTGGTGAGCGACCACACAATAGCGAGACATTCGCGCTGAATTGTGCTGTACCGTGTCTCCCGATCAAGAAGTTTTCGACTGACGAATGCCACGGGATGCAACAGACCTTCCTTGTCCTGCAAGAGAACTGCACCTAGACCAGAACTGCTAGCATCTGTTCTAACAATGAATTCCTTGGACAGGTCTGGAATGAGGAGAACTGGGAAACTAGCCAGAATGCGCTGAATGGCGCGAAGCGCGTCATCACATTCAGCTATCCATGTGATCTTTCTCGGGCGGTCAGCCCGTGTGAGGTCAGAAAGAGGAGCGGTGAGGGTGGCAAAGTTGGGTACGTATCGTCTGTAATATCCGATAGGACCTTGCAGAGAGCGGACCTGTCTCTTCGAGACTGGTTTCGCAATGTCAAGGATTTTCCGTACCTTGCCGGGCTCTGGTTTAAGGATGCCTTCAGACACAATGTGACCTACTGGAGGAGGGGGGTGATGTCAACCACTGTCACAACCGTGTGTGCTGCAATGTGTAGGTGTAAGAGGTGCGTGGGCAACAAAAAACACTCCAATACCATATGATGTGCAAAAAACAGCAGAATGCAAAAGACAACAAAACAGTATTAGCTTAAGGTAACAATCTTACAGCATGACTATCATAACCCCGCAAAAGACCGCAGAACAGTATTACAACAACAAAACAACAACAAGAACAACAAAAAACCCTGTAAACAATTTAGAGATCAAGTGCTACTACGAGCACAAAACTTAATTTACTTCTTTCTTCTTAGGAATAAAGTATGCTGGATAATAGGCAACTATTCATTTGTTATACGTCGCCCATTTACATTTCAACAGATGAACAACGCCAGTCCCTTGATCAAGACGTTCATGACCCTCCATTGCTGATGAAGCCATTACTGTCGGATGTTGGCAACAGGTATATTGGCTTTAACAACAAGGCAGCGGCATTTGAAAAAGAACAGCTGAAAAAAGACTTGATCAGCATGATTAAGGTAACTATTCCACCCTGTCGCCTTAACTAAATCCGTCACTTTTAAGAGATTTTTAGAGGACCGTCCTCGGACACAAAGCATTTCCAGTCTCACATAATTATCATTCTGTGCTGTTTTCATGATATCCAATATCCACATGGACAGCTGCGAAGCTAGAGCCTCTATAGGGCTTTTACTGAACCACGAAAAGGCTCGATGCCTAGGATAAAGTGAAAAGTCTGTTCGACAGTGTTGTGGTTATTCTTTTACCAGCAGAGCTTTGGGTCGTCTCGTTTGACGTTCACGCTGCAGTACCGACAGCTGTCTTGCATTCAGAACGTAATCCCCCAAAGCCCAGGGAAAACAAAATCTTTTGAGAAGCCTAGAAATGGTTAGGTTTGGAACAGGTTCGCATGTGAGTGTGCCTGCGCGTTGAAAACGGTCTATCTTGAAGAATCGTAGAGCTCTTAATGCGATACAGTACTGTTTACACTCGCCCGAGCCGTCGAAAGCAAATTCTGCGAGTGATTGGTCTTGCGACAAGCCTCTCACTCATTTAGCGTTAGCCACGTCATTGTTTAACCTTTTGTTGGGTCAGTGCCAGCACCTGAGATGCTATAACTGTGCAGGTATCTGAGTGGTGTGATGCTAGACACCGGCAAAACAGCTCAGAACGATCTGTGAACATAAAAATCTTAAAGATTAGGCCTTTTAACATCTATTATCTATTTCATTGATTTTTCTCTCCAAAGGTTGCCAACTGAAATTAAGTTTTTTTTGTGTGTGTGTGTGTGTGTGTGTGTTGAACAGGAACTTCTGGATTCGAAAAACCCGGCAACTAGGAGTTCTCCAAGTTACCTAATGCCTTTCACGGAAGTTGCAAAGGCAGATGTTGGAGAAGAAGACACGGCCACAGCGAAGTCAAGTGCAAGTCAAGTGAACTTTGCCAAAATGCTATCCGCGAAATAGTCTTTGTTGCTTGCGCGGCGTTAAGCCCTAACTAACTAACTAACTAACTTTCGAAAATGCGAGGCGGTTTACTAGTGCCGCTCGGTGTTTATGTAAGGAAGAGAGTGTTGGGTACGATCAGGTCAATGCCTTGCGCGTCGCTGTCCAGTGAAGTAACCGTCGTATGTTTTTTATAAACTCGTAAGCGAATTGGTCTTTGTTGCTTGCCCTAAGCCTTAAAAACTCACTCACCCTTATGAAATCGTAACCCACTGAGTAGGTTGTGAAAAGTCATAACTCACACTTCTCGCTCCTTGTTTTCTTACTATTTTCTGACGTAAAGCACTCATAGTTAACTCACAGAAAATTTGCACTGATGAGCAGTGTCAATGACATGTTTTCTTTCTCTCCTTTCCTTCTTACATATACTGTATTGTGGTGTGTAGTGTACTGTATTGTATTGTGTATGCTTGTAAAAAAGGAGATTTGCCAAAACGTTAAAAATGTCTTTATCGAGTAATTAAAAAAACAACCCAAAAAAACAAAAAACGATAACACATAAACACAGGCACAGTATTCAGTACAAATCGCATGTGCACATGTACCCACAGTTCATCATAGCTTCTTTAACACAGTCTTCTGATTCGCTGATGTTCAGTTTTCATACATCAGACAACTAATGTATCTTCAGAGATACTCCAGTCATTTTAGGCCTGTGTATCACATCGGGGAAAGTAACTCCTCGTTTCTGAAACGCCGCCCTAATTCAAGCGGCTGTCATGTTTGTAACTGGCTGGCTGTGTGTGCGTTTCAGTGTATTAAGTGTTTTTATTGTTTGTGCCAGAAAAATAATTATTTTCACCCTCTGTTTTGTTTACACAAAAATTGAAGACTGTTATTTATTTGGTCTTGCCTATGCGCATTTGGAACACAGTAGAAGCTGAATGCCCCCCACACCCCCTCCCCTTCCCCCTTTCCGATTTTCAATTATAACCACGTGTTTTATCTGTCAAAAGCATGAAATGTTAGTTTCATTTAATCATTCATGTCAATCCACGTGTCTGTGGAAACGCTTATTTCAGCGACATATCATTCCAAAGCCGCGAATTGACATTTTCAAAAGCAGTCCTCCATTTTCTGGAGCGGCATTAATTCAATTCAATTCAATTCAATTCAATTCAATTCAATTCAATTCAATTCAACGACTTTATTGTGTCCATTAGGACCAATTTGTTTTTTGTTTTTTCATTGGCATGTAAAATTTAATAGAATAAAGGGTTAATATTTAAAGGCAGCTTCACGATGTATAACTAATATAAGACGAGCACAGTCTTCCTCATACCTCAACCGTTGGAAAATAAAGTTTTCTTCTCTCTTCTCTTGACAAGTATGTTAGCCTGATTTTGATGAATAGGCCCCAACCTAAAAAGAAATGCATGGGACCATCAACTTGTTTGCTGTTTTGGTTATGTGCGTCGTTTACATTTGTGTTTAAACATATAACTTGAAAAGATCTATATTTATTTCAGTAGGTGTATCATCCTATCTTGTCTTGGACATTTTGTTTTTCTTTTATATTAGTCTTACCTTTTCTCGTGCATGCTATTGCTGTAAGTCGAAAATGGTTGTGGTGATTCTGTTCGGTTTTCTTTCTTTTAGAGTGTGTTTGCAGTCATTGAATGACCAAAATGATATGTTTGCTAAGGAAATAATTAAGGGAGTAGGACGTAATTTCCCATAATTAAATGTATGCATTTTTCGATATTTGGATTAATAGGAAACCATGAACACTATGTCTTAACACTATGTCTTAACGCCATCACGTACTATATCATTAGTATATCGTTAAGCCGGGCCTTAACTGGGCACTGCGGAGCGCCATAGTGCTGTCCACAGTTGTGGCACAGTTGAGATTTTGGGGAGTTTCCGCCGTTGTGGCGTCATCACAGCAACCTGAACCATCAGCAGCCCAAAGAGCGTGAGAAGCAGCCTGAGCGACATGGTAGCTCCCGGACCAGGCACAGAACACCACCATGGGGATTTGGACTTCAACAACAAAAAAGCTGCCATCTACCAGGAAACCACAACCGAGCAGATTGTGTGAGCGGGAACTCCATTCTTTCCCACTAACTTATCCTGCGGCATTTTTGGGAGAGTATTGTGGCTTGATTGGAAACACTGATACTTACAACAAGAGCCGGTACACTGCTTGAAGATGTAGTTTCTCATGCGGTAAGGCCGAATGAACACTCTGAACGGAGATATACATGACCAGTCGGTCTCCGTGCAGATGCATCTATGCAGCTATTGCTCCCAAAGACGCGAGGTTCAACGTGCTAGAGCGCATAGCAGTTTCTGTGCAGGGAAAATACAATGGTGTGACGCGTTAATGCCGCCTCACGCGGCACTGTGGGAAATGACGGACTGGAGACTGGCTGCTGGAGTCCAATTGTTGATTGTGAACAGCCTAAGGAAGAAGAACAAAGCTTCCGATGAAAAGAAAACTGGATCACGTCAAGGTCAACGAATCAATCAATCAATCAATC
>JACVVK020000028.1:1930000-1942500 GCA_018292915.2 Batillaria attramentaria | reverse complement strand
TGCAACTGAAAAAAAAGAAATCATGGTTGGAGTTTGGTTTTGCATGATTGACATGGTTTGCTGCATTGAAGTGCCAGCTAGTATGGATTGGCCGTATTTTCCGCTTTACTCAGTTAAATACGGAAATAGTTTGGTCGCGAAAAATACGGAGACATATTTGACATTTTTTCTTACATCGACTATTTTTTTTAGCGATTTGCCGACAGGTAACCCTTGAACTGGAGGTTGTTTGCCAATCACAGTTCATTTTCTTGAACAATGAGCCAATCGTAGCGCGCATCGCAAGGGTTGACAAAATCCCTGGGATTCGACCTAGAACCACATCTGCAGTATGATCGTCAATGACAGATGGTTCCCCTTTTCCTTAAAAGTTTGGGCACTGTAGGTCAATATATGCTAAGGGAAAATCGGACATGGCCCGAAAACATCTTACAGTGTTTGACCTCACCAGTGTGTAACTGTGAACAAGTGAACTGAACAAACTATTGAAAATACCCCGTGTCAGTCTGAAAACTTATGGCCAACGTTCCTTCAGTTACTCTGCTCCCCAAATCTGGAACTCTCTGCCCGTCTCACTTAGGAATCTCCCTGCTCTGTCACAGTTCAAGGCACACCTTAAAACCTGTTTCGGCAAGCTTTCAACAAAATTTTTTTTTTCTACTGTATCCTCCCCTGTATCCCACGTCCGCCGTGTGTGTGTGTGTGTGTGTGTGTGTGTGTGTGTGTGTGTGTGTGTGTGTGTGTGTGTGTGTGTAGCGCGCACTGAGTGCTCCGGCTCTTGGGCAGACTTTCTGCGCCATACAAGAACAATTTATTATTATTTATTATTATTATTATTAACTACGGCTTCCTACAGTAGTACATCCAGTCAAGAACCATTTCTTGTGCCTTCTGATGTTACAAGCTCCCCACTTCCGTTATCTTGAGCGGCTTTTACCAAGCCTCCTGCCTGATCTAATATATGTGGCTTGCGCGGCTTAAAACTCACTCACTCACTGATCTAATATATGAGAACATGGCTTGGTGAACTGGTAACTGGCCTTACAAGTAGAACGGGAAATGACGCATACAGTCGTACTGTCTAACTTCATTCGACAGTCTCGTTCCAGATTTGAAGTTTGAATTTTGTTTGCCGTCTCCCCTTTGGTCAAGATATGCCCCTGAAGTATTTGTCTCCAAAAGAACGTTACTTTCAGTATTTTGAGATCGCTGTGAGAAAACACCTCGACCTCCACCTCTATCTTTGAAATAGAATGGGTGTCTAGCTCCTTTCTTAGCCCCTTGACCCGACAGTCCGTTCACTTCAGCTGAAGCCGCAGATGCCCAAATAGCCGTTCTCTTTGTCATCATAGACATATCTGGGTGGCCTTTCTCTGTACAAACTCAGCAGCTTCCATCATGTCAGAAGCACATGAGTACTTACTTTTCCTTCGCTTTTCCATTTTTTTCTGGCTTTCCTTTAGAACTGCAGTAAGGTGTCTTCAAGCCCCCCCCCCCCCCCCCCCCCGGCCCCGCTTTTCGATGTCCTTGGCTTTCCTTCCATTCAGATTGAGGGTCAATTTACAGGCCTGCGGAAGCAATATTTGCTGTATATGCGCTTAGTATTTATCTTTGTTTTACCTAGATGTAATTGTTTTCTACGCTTTTTTGTAACCGGGAGTTCGAGAAATTAGCATGAAGGTGCAGCGTCTCCTGCATGTCCTAGGTTTATATTGCCCCGTAGACCAGTTTGCATCCTTTGTCCAGCGATACATTTTTTTTTCATGTAGTGCAGGCACACTCAGCCGCGAATTAGTCTTTGTGGCTTGCGCGGCTTTAGGCCCTAAAAACTCTCACTCACTTTTACCTAGTTGTAATTGTTTTCTACGCTTTTTTTGTAACCCGGCGGGAGTTCGAGAAACTAGACGTGTTTTTGCGAGCGAATGAGTGCGTGACAGGGTCGTGACATCGTCGTGACCCCGGCGTGATACATTGCTGGTGTCAGAATAGCGGAGTGGTTAAAACCCAGCTCGCGACAGACGACCGTGGCGTCGGTGTGGTCGAATGCCGATCCGCACACTTTTCTCCACGTGCCGTTGTACAAGCTGAGTTCCCCCTGTAATCTGGGGAGCCGGGGTGGTCGAACTGGTAGAGCGTTGGACTTCTAATGCTTGAGTCGTGAGTTCAATCCCTCCTGGGGCCAAATATTTCTGCTGGCTTTTTCATCGCTGCCCCGTCTTTGATATCACCCTATGTGGTGGAAAAGGACGTTAAACCCCCAAACACCCACACACCCTCCCCTGTAATCTTCGTGGAACTGACTGCGTCATTAACTTCAGTAGGCTGACGTTAGGGAAGCACATGACGCCAGCATATGCCCCGTCGACACCGTTGCAGGCAGTGTCGTTGAACTGTCGCCATCCAGGATTCTCACACTCCAACAGGTTCTCCTCGTTTCTATAGAAAAACATGTTAGAAAGGAAGACGGGTCGAGAGGTTTTTAGGGAACCTCGTGGCGATGCCGTCCAGGTAGCCCATCTGTGTGCAGGCCACGAAAGCGGCTAGATTGTCCCAGCCGTCAGCGCAAATTTTCCCCTCCTGCCCACCCACTGTCGGCACCAGACGACCCATGTGAGGCACGTCATTTACCGTCTCAAGCTTCAGCGTGGGCGCTCCAGAATCGGTGTCGTAGCAAAGGACGGGGAGCCGGGGTGGTCGAATGGTAGAGCGTTGGACTTCTAATGCTCGGGTTGTGAGTTCGATCCCGGCTGGGGCCAAATATTTGTGCTGGCTTTTTCATCGTTGCCCCGTCTTTGATATCACCCTATGTGGTGGAAAATGACGTTAAACACCCCAAACACCCACCTGCCCGCCCTCGTAGCAAAGGACACCGCCAGGATATTTGAAATCACAGGGATGTGTGCGATGTTCACATTGGTCTAGAGATGTCTCGTTGTCTTGGCAACCAGCGTGCATGACGAAGTAGGGCCCAGTAGGGCCTATCCTTTTCTCCACGGTAAAGCATGCTGACACCACCTAATATTTACATGTTTTAAGCTAGCCACTATGGTTTAAAGGACCTGGCAGGATGGGACTGTGCTAGCCGCGAAATAGTCTTTGTTGCTTGCGCGGCGTTAAGCCCTAAAGAACTTAACTGACGTCACCTTTGGCTTTAAGCTGCTTGCACATCACGTTGGCATCAGCCGGTCGCCACAAGCAAAGCCCCACAGTCCTTTCTCGTAGACTTTCAACAGATCTGCTTTACCAGAGCTGGGTCCGTTCTCAAGTTTATACTTGTGTGGCGCCAAAGTGTCAAAACATGAGACGGAGGCATAACCATAGGAGTACGGGACACGACTGGAAACTGTCGAGTTGATGGGACAATCATCCAAACTGGATTCGTTCCCCGCACACTGGAGACCGGTATAAATGTATGGCCCCGAACTGGTGACCATAGACAGCTTCAGGCAATGCGTAACCCACAGGGAAGCCGGGGTGGTCGAATGGTAGAGCGTTGGACTTCTAATGCTCGGGTCGTGAGTTCGATCCCGGCTGGGGCCAAATATTTGTGCTGGCTTTTTCATCGTTGCCCCGTCTTTGATATCACCCTATGTGGTGGAAAAGGACGTTAAACCCCCAAACACACGCCCACCCGCTATCTCCTGGGCCGTGCGTTCAATTTGGAGATCGATCACCGCTCGTTAGCGTTCCTCCGTCACAGCCGACTCAAAAACGGTAGGCTGATGAGATGGCTCTAGCCCTGCAAGAGTACCAAATTCACATTGTCCCCATCACAGGAGTGTCAAATGTGGAAGCAGATGCATTGTCTCGTTCAACATAGTGTAACGTGTAAGCCTGAAGGACTACAGCAGAGACAGATTTTAATGAAACTGAAAGTGAAGCGTATTCGCACAGAAACCCTTTAGCCTGTTTTGCCTTGTCACATTTTATCATTGTGTATAGCGTGTTCGTATCATGTTAGTATATCTGTAGTAGGCGACACGTAACTAAGGAGTCATTTGTGTGTTTATTGCTCGTATAAACTTTAGACAAAATCTGGAGTTTTGTCTTTTTTGAAGGAGGGGGGGGGGGAGGGTGATGTCAGAACCCAAATATTTTTTTAGTACGCACGAATGTGTCATGCAAATATCCCCCAGTTGTGTTCTGACATACCATGTACATTTCGCATCTCGAATTAACTCGTTTTTGCGTGTGTAGCGGTTTCTGCACGAACTGACTGTTGCTTGCGCGGCGTAAAGCCCTAAATAACTAACCCACCCTAAATAACTAACTTCTGCACGAACTGAGACTGAGGCACGAAGGTAGCGAGCAGTATGATCTGCACGTGCTACCCGTGTTTTCCATGTTACTCACCAGTGGCAGGTATTTATTGTTAAGGCCTTCCACAGTGCCATTCATTAAGCAGCACACCGGTAGACAACAAACGTGTGGCGTTTGGAACTGACCGCTGTTTGCCCTTTGGATAGGGGTAAGTAAAACTAGTATTTTAGAATTGCCACTTTTTGAATGTTTGTAACCGTTAAGCTAAGGCTCGACCATGTAAGATAGTCGTAACATTGCGCTGAGTTGTGTATGCAGTCTTTTGTCGAGAAGTCTTATGGGTCCAACGTTACATTTTTTTGTTCATGTAGTGCAGGCACACTCAGCCGCGAATTAGTCTTTGTGGCTTGCGCGGCTTTAAGCCCTAAAAACTCACTCACTCACTCAGAAGTCTTATGGATTGACTTGTGTCAACAGCGGTTCTGGTGATGGTCACGGGCTTCGTCCGGGAGGGTGTCCGCCATATGATCGGCCGGGGTTGTCCAGGTCCACGCACACAGCAACGGTGGATGACAGCGCCCTAGGGACACACGGACAGGCCAAGTTCGGGTGCGGTTAGCGCGACTTCTTTTGGCTACGACCCGCAAGACAAGACCTTCAAGTCAACGTCGTCTGCTCCGGGTCTTGCTGGACTATAATTTTTGTGTACACACTCGCGTAACGGACTGTCATAGCGAGCCTTTCGTACCTTTGTATGTTTGTCCGTCCTGTAGCTTATAAAGAGTAGAAATTTTTAAGATTGTTTCATGTTCGTTGTTTGAGTGAGAGTGTGTGACGTGTTTGTTTGCGAGCGAATGAGTGCTTGACAGGGTCGGGGGAGCCGGGGTGGTCGAATGGTAGAGCGTTGGACTTCTAATGCTCGGGTCGCGAGTTCGATCCCGGCTGGGGCCAAATATTTGTGCTGGCTTTTTCATCGTTGCTCCGTCTTTGATATCGCCCTATGTGGTGGAAAAGGACGTTAAACCCCCAAACACCCACACCACCCACCCTGACTGCGAGAAGTCGGCCACCCGTGAACTCTGTAGAATGGTGGCTTGTCTGTCGAGAGATAACACGACTGAATCCAGGTGACATCCCAACACAAGCATCACAGACCACCTGAAAAATATAGGGTGTTTGGGAGTTTGTCATTTTCCATCACATAAGGGCGATACCAAAGACGGGGCGACAATGAAAAAGGCCAGCACAAACATTTTGCCCCAACCGGGATTCGAACTCACGACCCGAGCATTGAAAACTCCAACGCTGCACCATTCGGCCACCCCGGCTCCCCGAGAAATATAGGATAAGGGTGGTAGTGGTGGTGGTCGCAGCAGCAGCAGTAGTAGTAGTGGTAGAAGAAGCAGTGGTAGCAGTTGTGCCCATTTAGTTTGAAGCACGCACCTTGTATTTATACGTTTTCTCTTTGTTTTTGTACAGTCCAACTTATCCTTTCTCCATATTTCTAAGTGGTATTTGTGTAGTATAGCAACCGCAAGTTGAAATATGGTCAGTAGTTGTGCCAGACTTTTACCGTTATAAAATAAAGGTCTATTCATATCATATCTTTCTTTTGCGTGCGTGCGTGCGTGCGTGTGTGTGTGTGAGAGAAATGCGCAGTATATTTTACTCTCGGCACTTTGACAGCACCGGTAAAAGCGTTATCAGCAATCCAAACACTGGGACACCCAGATAGACTGAAGCCTCGAGCCAAACGCTACCAGTAACAGTGTGGTTCGGTGCTTATGCATGACACAACCCAACCCAGCCACGCGAACAGGACGGTTTGTGTACGTCAGTAGTAGTATTATGGCAAGACCTGTAATGTAGTCGTGTAGAGAAGATAGTGATGAATTCGTCAGTGTCCTCGGTAAGTACTGAACATGATGCTTATACGTTTCTTATTGTTTGTTTACATGTTTATCTAAAATCAGGTGAGCACTACACCAATACCCTCAGTAAGTCTGAAGTGTCGTGGAATTATCCTGAAATTGACTGAGCTACGGACGAACTGAAATTATTCCGTGTATTCCTCGGTAAGTATTTAAAGAAGTGAACGTGATTCTACGTTTTTATTATTTACAAGTTTGACAATCAAAATCACACGAGTTTGAGAGCATTTCACCAATAACCTTATTGACAAAAATCATGACGTTTACCTGTAAATTGACAGCGCTATGGGCGTCTGAATGAAAGTGTAGGTGCAATTGCACTAGTGACGTACGGCGAAGGTTAAATCGTAACTGATGACGGAACATTCAACACGTTTCCTTTGCAATCGGCGGTACCCACGTTTGGCTTTAGTTAACGGGGCCACCGAAGCCCAGTATGTCTGCGATATCAAAATCCAGTGACAAGCCTTAGAACGTCTAAGACCGGCCTTGAAGACCTGAGAAAAACCGTTTTGCAAAAAGAAATTCTTGTTAATCGGGCTGAACAATTGCTGAGGGGGAAAAAATACTGAAACCTGTGCCAGGGTGCAGAGGCAACGCCCTGCTGGAGAAACACGGGGGCAACTCCTGGCACCTAAAAGTAAAGTACTGCCTCTGTATTGACATGCAAGCCTTAAAAAATGAAGGTAGACCTTCCCATATGGTACATGGATCAGGTATCAGGATACATGACTGTGTGTGCAACCCTTTTCCTGCTTCCTTTTCTTTGGCTGAAACAACAAAACCCAAAACAACAGCATCAACAAGACAACCCCCCCCCCAAACAACAACAAAAACAACAACAAACATACAAAAGAAAAAAAAATCCAACACACACACACACACACACACACACAGAGACAGGAGGAGAGGTTTGCGGGCCTTGACTACATTCAAGGGTGGCAATAAACTAGCCGACTGTCTTAACTTTAACAGCCTGAACACGGGTAGGATTGCATTCACTCCGAGTATGCCTGCACAGTACTGTCCAAGGTCCGTATGCGATTACTGTTGCCCTTGGGGGGGGGGGGGGCTGTTTACACGCATGCGCTCCCTGCAGTTACACGTTCACTGTTCAGAGGTAGCTTGAAAATGATTAAAAAATATCGACATCAGTGTGAAAGATGGCTTTACACACACGAACGCGCGCGCGCGCACACACACACACACACAGACACACACAGGGACGGACGGACGGACGGACGACGACCACGACGACGACCACCACCACCACCACCACCACCACCACAGAAGCAACAACATTAACAACACTAACAACAGAGAATGAAGATATGTCAAGCATTGCTTTGTCTGTTTGTCTGTCTGTCGCTCTCAATACGTGGTAGAAAAGGACGTTAAACTCCCATCCACCACCACCACCACCGCCACCACCACCCTCCCAACAACCACAACAGCAGAAGCAGGAACAACAACACGAAGTAAATGAATATGTGTGAAGCATTGCTTTGTCTGTCTGTCTTTGTGTCTGTCTGTCTGTGTGTCTGTCTGTCGCTCTTTATACGTGGTAGAAAAGAACGTTAAACTCCCAAACATCCACCCTGTCGCTCTCCTTTTCCTCTGGAGACCGATTTCATTGCGTGCGTTTGTATGCCACACCCCGTCTGCTGTACTTTAATACAGGGGGCGTCCCAGAAATTTGTCCTTGGCCTCTTCTGATAACGCAGTTAGCAGTGTCCTTCGTTCAAGGTCCTCCGTTTTTGTCACGAATAGTTGTAACTGTACACTGGCGCCAGCAGTCCGCGTCAAAATACACCATGAGGAGTTTTTTTTTGGCCTTAAAAAAATTGTTGTTTCTGGTAACATGGCTTAAAAAAATAGGGTAGGTAGGTAGGGGTTTTTTTGTTTTGGTTTTTTTTACCCCCCCCCCCCCAACACACACACACACACACACACACACACACACACACACACACACACACACACAAGAACAAAGAAACAGGGTATTAATAAGAAATGTGAAACTGTATTTAATATTATAACACACTATCTTACCACATTTCGTTCTTATCTTGGGTCCGCGATGGCGCACGACTTCCCTGACGACAGGCGCATGAAAACCGAAACTGGTCGTGCTTGTATTTTTTCTTCTTTTTTTTCCCCCCAGCAGCCAAAAATTTTTTTTAGGGTGGGGGGGGGGGGGGATAGGGTCGATCGGGTTACCAGAAACAACAATATATTTTTTTTGGCCTTATCACGAGGCGGTCGGTGGTCTAGTAGTTGAGAGATTTCGTCACCACTGAATCCGAGAGATCAGGTCTGAATCCCACTTAGCGGAATTCTTAATACGTGCCCCGGAAGCTACTGCTGTTGCCAGCTCCACATTGTTGTATTTCTGATCATTATATTTTAAGCTTAATCCGTGTGTATGCCATGGTGCATTAAACCTATTTCAGAACGAGCCACCTACTTTGTCCACTCAATCACCGCCAGCGTCATTGCCGTGTTTAGGAAGTTCACTGAATGCCAGCTCCTGTGTGGAGACCTGTTGCCACACCCCTGCACCTCCCGCCACATGCCTGCAGTGCACCTTCCTCTGTCTGCAACACCATGTTGCGGTGAAGTGTTCCCAGTTCTGCCGCTTTGCTGTACATTGTAAGTGAAATCACACCAAAGGAGAAACTTCTCTTGCAATGTACTTGTTTATGGACGATAATGAAAAGATTGAGCTCTTAGGCAATAAAGACTTTGAATGCACGCTATCTTTACCTAAACCTGCTTTGCCTCCGCAGTTAACCCCATTCTGCCTACCCCCTCCTCCATCCCCTCTCCCCCCCCCCCCCCCTCTCAGTACCTGCACACAGACACGCTCTGTCTGTCCGTCTGTCTCTGTCTGTCTCTGTCTGCCTGCCTGTCTGCCTCTCTCTCTCTATTCCTACATAGTGGGCACATCGTCTTCCATAGTGGACACTCACACAAACTGACTTCTAATTCTGTTTTCGGTCACAAAAACCAACTGCTTGTCACGGTCAACAGCATGTTCATTCAGAATAAACAGTATATATATATATGATGCATCTCTCCTACAAATGGTCTATATGCATAAGGATCACTGACTGACACACACATAACTACTGCGGCTGTATTTTAAAGAAAATATGGCTTCCACTCTTTTGCGTCCAGCATCAGACGACAGTAGCACTGACTCAGACGTCATCATCGCCGTTCTTGCAACCCTCGTCGTCATCCTGGGCATGGCGACTGCCGTCTTCACGGTCTGCTGCGTTCGACAAAGATGGCTGCGCAGGAAGACACGTAAGACGCGGCGATGCCACGCCATGCATGAGAAGATCATCACGTGCAGCCGAGATCCTGCTGTAGAGATCCTCACAGGAACACCTCCAGTCAGCAATGGCGCCCATGGCAGGGGTAGGTCCCAGACTGGTTAGTCTATGCCATACGATGAAGTAAACGCATCACAAACAGGCAGATTATTACCATTATCATTATTTTTTACTACTTTATTGCCCCTTGCGGGAAATCCGGGCTACATACCCCGGGGGAATAGTGTCGCCGCGGAGCAGCGCCACCCAATACCTATCCATTTTTTTTTCAGTTTTGCTTGGTGAGGAAAGCCGGATAACCCGGTGAGAAACCCCCGATTAGCAGCCCGGTAGCCAGGAAAAACCGGTATCATATACTCGACCTGTCCTCGAACCCACGCTTTGCCGTGACAGCGGTGACGGCCGTTCAGTAGCGCAGCGGCGAAGTCCGACGCGCTAACTATTAGACCACCGCTCACCCCTATCACGCGGAGACACAGCTACTAACCTGAACCATCGAGAAAAACACCAGTACCGGCCCCTGTAGTGTTGTGGTTAGCACTTCGGACCATGGACCGGCAGACCAGGGTTCGAGTCCCAGCCGAGGCAAGCGGGATTTTGCCACCTAGGTCGGCTCCTACCCAGAGCGGGTGTGCTATGGGCCCAATGGCGAGGCTGCTGCCACACAGCCGGGATTCACCCACTCCACGGGTGCGACTTTGGGGGTGCTTCCCTTGGCATGACGTGTCTTATGATGTGGATGATTACACGGCCGGCACCGCAGGTGCCGTAGTTCCCGGGCCTGGTTAATGCCGGGATATTTATGACCAGACAATGATAATTTGAACTACTGTGTCTGCAACAGGCTGCCAAGATATTGTGACAGAGAAGCGGACACCAAACGGGCCGGGCTCAGTCCAGCTGCTGCACCTTCCTCTGGACATGGACGCGGGGTCAGTGTGTGAGGCCTTCACTGATGACGAGTTCCACGACGCCATCACCTTGGGCGGCAGTCCGCCTGACTGGCACATTCTCCAGCACGCCGGGGCCAAGGGAACTGGGATTCAAACTTGAAACTGTACTTGAAACGCAGTCGTTAAGACGGAAAGAGTGTGATGGTCAAACAAAGCAAAAAACAAACACACAAACAACAGCAACAACAACAGCAACAACAACGACGACGATAACAGCAACAGAGCAATTGGTGATATCTTGGAAAAGGAAAGAATTTGGTGTGAAATTATGTAGAATGGTCGGTTGTTTGGGGATTGACGTCCACCTTGTAGGCCGATATCAGAGACGAGACAACGAAGTCTCCAAACTATTTCATCTACCGAAACTAATACTGCTAGAAGTATCATTTGCCTCTAGAGTTATCTTCAGTTCTGAAACGTTACGCATCTGAGGTTTCAGAACAGTGCACGTAACTCAGTGCGAGGTCGGCAATCCAGCTATATTGACCGCATGCGTTGCTGCAGAGGACAACACGAGCGCTGCTGTGCGCGCGCGGCCTCACACGAACCAATCGATATTTAGCCGCGCGCAGTGAGTGGTGTGTCTGGAACTGCAAGAAACGCTTGCACGCTTGCATGCTTGTTATGCCGTGGTTCTGCGACAGATAGCCAATGTTTCAGCTGTGAGCTGACTCTTCTACACCTGAAGTGTTGAGATGCTGCAAAGGAAAGATACTCTTTTGCCCTGATTGTGGAGAATTCAGGGTTGCAACCAGACAGGATATCGAACCGTCCGCCGAATACTGATTCCAAGATGGCCGATGCCCGACTGACAGCGGCGGCTGTAGTGATACTGCTAGCGTGCACGTTCTCAATGACAGGCGACACAGAAGCCGTGTCCAGCGAGCAGGCCAAAGTGCAGAAGATGAAAGTGGAGACTGAAAAGAAATACTGCCCGTTCTTCAACAACCGCGCTCCGGAGGTTCAGCGCGGGTTGAAAAACTGCACGTGGTTCAAAGAAAGCAGCTGCTGTCGACAGGAAGAGATAGACGCCACTTTCGGACGGGTCAAGCCCCTTAGAGGAGCCTCACCGGACTGTCAGCGGTACACGAACTATCTCATGTGTTACATCTGCTCCCCAGACCAGTACCGCTTCTACCTCATGGAGAGTCTGACAGTCTGTGAGGAGTTCTGCGACGCCTGGTACGCTGCCTGCAGCTCGGCCATTCTGAAGGGTTCCATCATTCAAGACCTGTACAAGAACGGGAAGGAATTCTGCGGCAGTCGACGTTTCAAAGTGGACACGGTGAAGAACGGACAGTGTTTCTTCTTCGACGCCAAGCATGACAAGAACTCTGCACGTGCTGTTAACTCTGACATAGGTTCGTTTGGTGTGATGCTCCTAACTTCGTGTGTTGTTCTAATGAAAGGACTGTGGGTACGGTAACTGCGTTGTTTGTGATTCCTGTGAGAGTGCACAAACTTGTGAACACATCTGTTTTTTGTACATAATTATGTACAGTATATTTCTGTGGTGGAGCAAAACTCGACATCTGCAGGTACAAGTAGTCTTTCAACGATCCAAAAAGTCATCAAGTTCACATCGACGTTGCACATTTTGCGCTTTTTTGCTGATGGTGAGAGTTTGAAAAGAGGTGGGATACTCTACAGCTATTACGAGTTATACGTAGGTGTTAATTACCACACGATGAGTTTGTATATAGACCCTATTGTGTGTGATCTGACAGGCTGCGTGAGTGAATGGCGAAAGAGAGTCGGTGTCAGCATAGCCAGAGGTCCATTGATTGAACGGCCCAGCTATGTCAGATCGATAAAGACGAATCTGTTGGGGGTTCAGAGACGCCGGTGTACACGCCAAAAGTAACTTCACGGCAATAGCGACTTCTATATATTGTGTGCGTACGCAGGAATGACCATTAGAACTGTTTTTTAAACGGAGGAACCTGGGCCCGTATGTAAAACTCGAGGTTAATTTAACCCACGGCTACGGACCTAACCCAGACTAGTACAAAAGA
>JACVVK020000028.1:1860000-1925000 GCA_018292915.2 Batillaria attramentaria | reverse complement strand
TGAGCAAGCAGGATGTCGGCTGGCTGTGAGAAAAAAAAAAAGGCTAGTGTCGTACTCATAGTGATCACTTTAGTTTTTACAACAGGCGTTGTCAGTATGACCTTGGCTTGCTCGGCACTGCGCTCAGTCGATTGTACGGTCTGTTGTGCTTATGCATAAGCAATACTCAGTTGTGCAGGCAACTTTAAGTAGGTCAGTACGCCAGTGAGCTCAGTCCTGGGTGTCACCGTCAAAAATTGTGTCGGTTGTGTGCTTGGTCGACTAGCAGTGCTAACTTAGTGAAGTTTCGGAGGTTCAGTAGTCGTGTTGTTGAATTGAACACCTGCAGCCGGCGGCACGGTTTTGTGCTCCCGTTCCCGATTTACATACAGCTGCACGCCTACCGGCCGCACGAAATGCACTCTCGAAAAACTTGATAGCTCTTCACTCTGATCAGTTTCGGGAAATCGCATAGACGGCGCGTTTCTCCGAAATGCGGAAAAGCCGGCCACCGACGCAAGGAGTATGAACAGTGCATGTTTAGTGGTTTATGAAAAAAATGGCACGGACAGAACTTCAGCGTTCAAGTTTTGATCATTTCTTCACTGAGTATCGCCAAACTTGATGGCTGACAATGTGATGTTACGGCGCCGGATCTCAGGCTGCCTCTCCAACTTACCGTCGTCATGTTTTGCTGAAAATGTGCCGGTTGTAGTGGTTACAGTGGTGGGATGCTCCGCGGCTCCAGGGTCACTCGCCGCGTGCGGTTTTTGTTGTTTGCTTTAAAAAAAAAATATTATTATTTTTTTGGGGTGGGGGGGGGGGGGTGACGCCGGGCTGGTGATTGTTGAAACTCCGAGTGACCAAGTGTTGTGTGGTCATCGCCGCCTTTGGAGGGCCGGCCACACAGACGGCAGGCGACAAGCAACCTTTGGTCGTCAGTCGGGCCAAGCAGGATACCTGGTGAGTAACTGAAAATGCCCAGAATTAACATCAAAATCAGGATCAATCAATCAATCAATCAATCAATCAATCAATCAATCAATCAATCAATCATCTCAGTGAACCGCCGTTGCTCACTGACGACACTGAATAAAGCAACGTGAAATATAAGCCGTGATTATAAACTCTTTTCAGTCCGGCGGTATTCATGAGCGCGATAACTTTTAAACGCGGGGAAGGTTTAGTACAGTTTAGCATTTCGGTTTGAGCTGAAGGAAACCGAGCGGAGAGGCATCTCAGCGCCTAAAACTAGTAGTGAAAGCAGCATCGCGCCATTAAATTTTCAAGTTGTGGCGGTGTAAGCTCACGTTGTCGGCCGCTTTTCCACACAAACGGGGTTTGGAATGGGCTACACTGATGTCTGCGCGTATCAGTACGTCAGTACGTTCAGTGTGGCCGCGGGCCGTTTGCAAGAGTACTTGAGTCCTGGTATATAATACTCCTGTATTAACTTGAAATAATTTACTGTTCACTAACAAACTGACCGTGCTGGCCAGTTGTAATGATGGCGAATTCCGACAGTAACGAATGACGTAAACTTGAAACTAAGACTGATTCAGTGTACAGTAGCAGTACTAGTAGTAGTAGTACCGAGTTAGGTATGTGCCTTCCATGATATCTGACGCGGTACTGAAACCTAGGATCGCTTAGGATATCCGGTTTCAAAGATAAGCAACCCGATATCTCTAAACATCTTCCCATTTTCTTTTGGGAAACCAGACGCTTGCAATCAACGTTTAGTATGGGCTTTAACCGCGTCGGCTAAATTTCACTGAGAAACTGAGGACCGGTGTGGTCAGTGAGCAATTTTATGAACATCAGTCTCAGTCTATCAGTTCTCAAAGGCATCCTTACTAAATAAGAAACAGGCTAGGCGAGGAAAATTGAAATTGAAATTTGCCAGCGCAAAACATATGATTGATGGCAAATCGGCCACGGTAATTAATCGGCAACGGAAATTAAATGGGTTCAGTCTTTAACACTCCTGCTTTCATTGGTTTACTGACTGAAATCGTACGCGTGGGTATTCCTGACACACTACTTACTTCTTTTATTTGTTCAGCAACTGATCTCAGTTTTGATTTGCTCACCTCCAGGGTAATGTAACAGTATGCTACAATTGCTACAGTTTTGTACTGATGTAGCAACGGCAAGTTTGAAAACTGTCTTTTGATCAACAACTTTTTACCGTTGGAAAATAAAGTTCATTTCATTTCATTTCACTTTCCCGGGTTATTTAAATGTCATTTCCACGAGGCTTGCTTGTCGTGACCCAACCATTAATTTTGATTGTTATTTCAGTCCTTCCGCTGATGCAGCATCCCGAAATACATTTCCGACATGATGGCTTTGTCAAATGCCACGTCCAACAAATACTCTAAAATAAATAGCTCACCGTGACCTCAGACTCTAAACAATAGGCTGTAGATGATGCTGTCTTCCCGTTAGACATCAGCAGATAACGACCGGTTTGGCTGACTGGCACGACACAGCTTAAAAATGGCAGCTCTTTGTGGCCGCGGAACAGGCCCAGGCCTGTGTGATAAAAATAGAATATACGGTATAGGTATATATATAGTGCTCACCTCAAGAGGATTTCTCGACGCGCTGTCAGTCACACGCAGCGTGTGAACAAGATGTAGGCAGACTCGGCGTGTTTACAAAGACACGCGCTGTGCTGATATGCCAAGTGTTTATTTCAAAAACCCCTTTGGGGAAGATGAATTGAAACGAGAAATTAACATATAAAGCAAGCTCACCCCACTGGCCAACATACATCATGATCGCTCGCACTCAAGTTTTACAGGACTCAGGCATACACACATACACACATACATACCTCAGATATGACCTCAGACAAGGTGTTCATCACGATAAGAGCAGACTGTAATTTGTATGCTGAAACTAGTTTATGTTACTGGAGCAGAGTAGGCCGCAGAAGATGTCGTTCGTATGTTACTTTGCATGGGAAACGGGTTGTGCAGTCATAAAGTTTATGCCAAGTTTGAGTACGTATATTAATAGGGGTAAAGGCTCCTGAGACACTGAATTAAGCGTCGTGTTTGTGAACGTGTGATTTCTAGTAGTGGGGCGTTTGAATGGAGGCACGATGTCAGTGGAAGGAAGGAGGAAGAGGGTGTGGCGGGGTAAAGAGTCTCTCTCTCTCTCTGCGTTTATTCAGAGGTTTTCAGACATCGTACATCAGTCTAAGGCATTTCCAAATTTTCTCATAAGAGCACAACAAACCACGGTCTCTGTCTGTGTGTCTGTGTCTATCTGTGTGTCTGTCTGTCTGTCACACACACACACACACACACACACACACACACACACACACACACACACACACACACACACACACACACACAGACGCACTAATATACAATTCACAAAGCTGAAAAATAAAACAAACCATTATATATAGATTTTACTCGCGTATAACAAGAAAAAATACAAAAATGAAGTTGATATGAGTATATGAAATGCATGTTTTAGATTTAGAAACAGATTTTGCATCAAACGTCCGGGAAACGACCCAAGGCAAAAAGTACATGATACATTCCATGTTATCAAAGCTACATTGTTATTTCCATATTTCCATATCCCACGCTCGTAATGTATAGGACAATTGCTACTTTGCACTAATCTCCCACACTCAAGCTGGAGTCAAGGAGATGGAGGTCAGAGGTTAAAAAGGAGACCCATGGGAACCGAGGCAGGCTGGATTTGAAATAGCCCGATCAGTCGAGTTTGACTAGATCTGCTTAGGATGTCCACGAACCTCCCATGAGCTTTATTCAGTCAACTCTAGTGGGCCGTGCAAGACCATTCAGGGAACACCAAGGGAACGGGCTGAACTATTTTACCGATCCAGTTAGCAAGCATGGTGACGAATACAAGAGCTTTAGTCACCTTTTACACCCTGCCAAACTGCAAAACCTTTCACGGGACGACAGAGTTGTGCGTGCAGTTTTCATGCAACGAAAACGACAGGCCAAGATGTTTCTCGATCTCAAGAACCAGCAGCTTACACTCAGCAGAAAGAAAGAAAGAAAGAAGTTGTCAGAAATCGACAGAATGAAGTTATTCTACCTGAAAGAACGAACAAAAGCTCACGAAAGTACCGGGTGGACAATCGAAGGTGCTCAGTTTTGTCAGAAGTACTAAAGATTTGTAAGTGAAATTTCTGAAGATAATGTGTGCTTAAATGCTGGACGTGGGTGACGTACGGTTTTTTTCCAATATCACCGAAAACTGGAATTTCCCCCAAAACACCGACTGACTCATCCAGCGCATAACCCGTAACACTTCCTGTTACTGTGCAACTTGACTATTGTGGGAACTGCTTTGTGTGAGCAATGCTTTTGCAAGGTCTGCAGGATTCAAAGAACAGGATATGTGGCATTGATTGCTGTTCCACACTTTGCGAGCACAGACACTTTACAAAAGTCTTGTTTGAGGGCGAAGTCGGTTTACGATCTTGCGGACACACCATCAGCAACAGACCAGAGAAAAAGAAGTATGGAATGAGCTGAACTCGAGTGCTTCGTCTGTAGATGTATCTTTAATGTAGCTTACAGTTTCCACACTTTCCGACGTACTGACAAAACTAACCAGGATGCACGTGCACGTAAATAAACAACCAACAACTGCGCTTTAACAAGGTCTCCCTGTAAAGATCGACCCCTCACAAATCAAGCTACAGACAATCAAGAGGGTTGTGCTACCAACCAGGAAGAAGGTTTCGGGTTTAACAGGGCACACCTGCACACACTGACAGACTCGTGGTCATGGGTGGTTATTGCACAAAGTCCCGCTTGTTCGCTTGTGTATGGAGTTGGGTGCAATTCTCCGAAATGTGTTCAGACACACGGAATCTGTTCATACGGCGTGCGGATATACACGAAGAGATCAGCACAGTACGAACAATTACACACGAAATGCTCAGCGGTGAGGTTTACAGTGCAACAGGGAACACCCCTCTCGCGGAACTATGTGCCCGCACGTGCTGCCCGCCTCTGGAATATATATCAAGTTATGACGAATCCAGTCTTACACTGTCTGTATGAAAGACAAATGAGGACACACGCTGATGTTTCATGTCTCAAGTTCAAGTCAAACAAAGGCCGCCAGTGGTGGGTTTACGGTGGCGGAACACATTATGCAAAATAATGGATGGTCTTTGTGGAGACTGATTAGCACCCGTAGATTGCATTGTGGTTGTACTTAAACAGCTATCCGTTAGCACCGGAACATGACTGATCTTGTAACACAAGTCGATACAAGTTCTGTTGACTTGAAATGAAGATTACTTTACATATAGGGCGTTAACACTCGACCTGACCAGCAGTTAGCGATGTACTTGCTCAGTGTACACTTTGCATGTCTGAATATCAGCAGTGTAGAAAAGGGGCTTTTGAGCGAAAAGAAATGTTGTCATTTGTGGTTTGAAAGCGAAGCATGGTATTGTTCGATAAGCCAATGGACAGATCACGTTACTTCGAGATTATATCTGTGCATACTTTTTGTTTCAGGTTAAAAGGGAGTCACCTGACAGCGTTTTCCCAAAGGTGGGTGTATGATATTTACAGCGAGGGGAAATACTCTGACAAATGTATAGTGGACAATTTAAGGGGTTGTTTGGTGTTGTGTGCTGCTAAAATAGAACCGGCCATTTATTCTAGAGCAAAATCAGTGTAACAGTTTTAAAGCATGACTTTAGTGTATGCTTGTCTCAGAATGTACCCGTTTTGTTTGTCTTTGGTGCCATTTGACAGTTGGGAAAGACGATGGGGATGGGGGCGTTGCAATATGCTCCTTACTATCTACAAAATTATGTCAGCATGAAATAGGGAAATAACACCATTTTGGAAATATTGTTCTTAACGAACAAACAAATTCATTTGATAATGATCATTACTTAAGTGACTTCCTGTTGATCAGTTACACGATGAAGGGACTAAGTGTGGTATGTACCAAAATTGACAAAGCCTGCGTCAGTTTAGAGGTCACTGTTTACATAACATGATAACTTTGTGGGAGAGAGAGAGAGAGAGAGAGAGAGAGAGAGAGAGAGAGAGAGAGAGAGAGAGAGAGAGAGAGAGTGTGTGTGTGTGTGTGTGTGTGTGTGTGTGTGTGTGTTGTGTTGTGTGTGTGGTAGTTTAACGTCCTTTTCCGCCACGTAAGAGTGATATCAAAGACGGGGCAATGAGTAAACGGCCAGCACAAATACTTAGCCCCAGCTGGGACTTGAACTCACGACCCGAGCATTGAGAGTCCAACGCTCTACCATTCGGCTATCCCGACTCCTGTTTTGTGGGTGGGTGGGTGTTTGGGAGTTTAACGTCCTTTTCCACCACATAAGGGTGATATCAAAGACGGGGCAGCGAGAAAAAGGCCAGCACAAATATTTGGCCCCAGGCGGGATTCGAACTCACGACCCGAGCATTGGAAGTCCAAAGCTCTACCATTCGGCCACCCCGGCTCCCCTTGTTTTGTGGGACTCCCTGTAGTGACGTAAATATGAACTGTGGGAAAGAAGAGGAAGAAAATTAATGCAGTTGTGTAATCAGACGATAGACTTCCTGATCACACGAGTTTTCTCATTCAGTGCTTTTATAAAAGTTCTCTCTGGATTTTCCAGAAACACACACAACTCACAGTGTGCTGTAAATGATAAAACTGCAAACGAGCGGTTATGCTCATGTCTTTTTGCAGGGAAGATGGTGTTTTCTGCATGGTACAACTGATGGGAAATGACAGTTTGAAAAAGACAAGCGCCTGTAAACAACGGACGGAGTATTTTCGCTGTACGTGTTGGATGGCATATAATTATACAATCACCATTGACTTGAGATGGATGACTTCGTTTAATCGTTTACGCTGGACTACGTACGATTTGGGGGACTGTACCAATACTTTGTGGATTACAACAGTGACTTCACCTACATTGAACTATACGTTTAAGAGGAGTATCCAAACACTTTGTGGTATTTAAGTGTTCGGAATACTGCAGTGCTGTCTTCGTGGATGGATTATTGAAGAGTTTGAAGACATCTCAGAGGATTTCTGTTTTCGAGTGACCCTTTGGTTACTCCAGTATTTGGTGCTATTTCGTGGATTTCTGAAGTGCACTGTCCAGTTAAATTGACTACTAAAGGAACTGGCGTCCCTGCGAATGACTCCAATGGCGCTGTCTCCGTGAATTCGTCAGTCATCTATCGAAATGCCAGGTGAGTTAACATTGCAAATACTGTCAACACTAATTTATTATTGGTGCGATTATTTGACGAGTGCAAATGTAACGAAACGGGCTGTTACGTACGTGTGACCAGAACAGAAATGTGACATGAGTATTGAAATGATGCTTGTGACTAATGTGCACACAAAATTCAAAGAGACATTAGCGAAAAGCCCTGGGTTATTAGGAATGCCATCAGGTTTGTAAAAAAAGAAGAAGATAAATACGGTGGATGAAAGAGGACTGGTTGGTTGGTGGGTTTATCCACTAAGTAGGCGTTATTCCAATGTGAACAACAGGAAAAGCAAAAATAAAAACACAAAAGCCCAGTTTTGTTACTAGCCCTGGAGTCGAATCCACGACGGGACACAAACAGAGGATACAAAACTACTACTATACAAAATAATTAGCCCTAAGCTTAAAACAAGCGAGTAAAAAGTTCAACGCAGTAGTAGTGAGTAGTGAGTATTGCAATGAAACCGATCGCAACATATCAGGAGTTACCCTGTCTGAGTGTTTGCTCTTTGTTGTTGAACACTTCCTTCCTTGTTCCCGAAATGCAATGGGGTTTCCACTTGTTACAAATACGCCACAAAGCTTAAGCAAACGTGGAAGAATCAGATAACATTGGTGTGTGTTATTATACAGAGAGAATAAAAGCAAACAGGAAAATAAAATCAACGACAGATCTGTGTGTCAGGTTTACAGACACTTTACACTTTGTTTTACCTTTCGTCTAGTACAGTTTTCTATTTCCAGTCTAAAATGGGGATTCCTGTTTTCAAATGGTATACGTACAGCGGTGCTGTGTACATTTGATTTTTGTGAGGTGTAGAGGGCATGACATCATGTGCCTGATAAAACAAACTTTACTATATAGAAATGATAGACTGATAGATAGTGATAATGATAGATTGTGTGTGTGTGTATGTGTGTGTGTGTGTGTGTGTGTGTGTGTGTGTGTGTGTGTGTGTGTGTGAGAGAGAGAGAGAGAGAGGTTAGTTGGCCTGATCGTAGGGAATTCCTTCGGTGCCCGGGTAAACCTGCCCGGTGTGGAAGGCAACAGAATGGTCGTTGTCAGTGTTGGATGGGGGCACGTTCATGAGACGTTTGTCCCGACACTCGCCACGGCCGTGGTGACAGCTATCGGCCTCATATCTGCGCGTCTCGTTGGGGCGCAGATCTTCCTCCGTCTCCTGTTCCTGCTCGCGCAAGAGTGGCTCTCTTCCGACTGAGCTCTGCGCACCCTCGTCGAGATCATGCGCGGGTTGGGGTCGTGGGGTCGGTGTGGGTGGAGCTTCGGCCCATTCTGACTGGTTGAGAGGAGCAGCACCTAGCATGACTGACTCGGCGCAGGTAGTGGCGGCGTGCTGTATGCCTCGTGGTTCTGTGGTAGCCTCCGCCTTGCTGACAGTGTCGTCTGTCTTCTTGTTGCTAGTGATTGCTTCGCCTGGGATTTTGTCGGAGCCACGGTCTGAGAAAGAGAAAAGCGCGGGTTTAGCAAGCAGCGATGACGAAACCCATGTACCGGTGTGTGTGTGTGTGTGTGTGTGTGTGTGTGTGTGTGTGTGTGAGAGAGAGAGAGAGTCAAGAATCAAGATTCAAGAATCAAGAAAACTTTATTTTTCAACGGTAGAGGTAATTAACGTGAAACAGTCAATTTTCATCAGTACCTGCCGTTGCTATTTCTAGTAGTATCTACATGTATCTAAATAGAAAAATACACACACATGTAATGCAACAGGAAAAAAGCAAAACAGCAATGAGAGCGAGAGAGAGAGAGAGAGAGAGAGAGCAGGCACCTAGCGTCAGTCACCAGCCGATCGTTTAACAGCAATAACAAAATAGACAAGCAAACACACAATACCAAATCATCTTACCAGATGGCCGATCAAGCTCTTGGTCAGTCTGCATCGGGACTCGTTTGTATCGCCGATGACGAAGTCTGCACACCAGCTGCCCAATGTTGAGCGGGATGACAACGCCTAGGATTGCTCCAAAGATGTATGTCAACCACCAGTAGACCGCACCGACTAGCTCGGGATGATTACACGAGCCTAAACCCAGATAGGGAAACAACGTTAAGTTTTAAGTACTGAAACATGTGTTAATTTAAGTTTACCATTTGTCCGGGTGGTTGGGATCACTGGTAAGGCACATCCAAAACGATACTTTTTAGTACACCTGGACAATTTCATTTGCTGCGTTGTTCAAGTTACTAGAGCGGCGGTTCAGGTTAGGTGGTGCGCTGTTCTAAAGTCAGAAAAGAGTAAAATAGAAAAATGTTGGAGTTGTTGGATTACAATTATTATATATTCATGTACAATAGCTTTAAAAAATCGTTGAGTCATGTGCAAGACCAGTATTATATATGGACAATTGCTTCCTGGTACAACCTGAGTACACAAACATATACCAGTTGGTGAATTTTGTCAGGGAATTCTTTAATCTTAGTTTTACAATGCAATTTGAACCCAACTTCGCACGAATATTCCTAATGTCATTTTACTGGCTAGTTTTAAGAGATGCACTGCAGAAAAGTTTTCAACAATATGACTTAGGCTTACTTGGATCATTATGACTGGATTGAGTGAAGCAAAAAAGGTCACATTCTCTTGGCAGCATGGTTTCATTTCCGCAATAAACCTGTCGTGTGCTACAATGTTGGCACCGCTCCTCCCTAGCATTGCAAAAGGACTGTCGGTCGCAACAGTCATTGAAGCAGGCGCTCCACCCGTCTTCACATGGATGATCTGAGTCCGTGGCAAAGTTTCCTAAAGCCGGGCGAACCACTAGGAATGTAGAAACACACACACACACACACACACACACACACACACACACACACACACACACACACACACACACACACACACACACATTCACATTTAATACCAGGGGTAATATTGAATTTTTTTTCTCCATGGAGAAAACTTGTTGGTTTGGGGGGATTTGGAGAAGAGCGGGGTGGGTTTGCAATACTGATACAATCTCTAGATCCGGTTGAATGAGGTGGGTATTGAGAAACTGCCGCCATTGTCAAGAACTGACACTCGATATTCTGTGTATGGGTTATTTAACAACACTTGCAAGTCTGCCTCCAAAGTTGCGTGTCACCTGCTCGTTAAAGGACTAGATCCGGCATGACATTGAGGGGGGGGGGGGGGCACAGTGGTGGGGGATGCCACTTTCTACATAACATTGAGGTGGGGGGCACATTGGTGGGGGATGCCACTTTGTACATGACATTGTGGGGGGGGGGGGGACATTGGTTAGGGATGCCACTTTGTACATGGCATTGAGGTGGGGAGGGGGGCACAGTGGTGGGGGATGCCACTTTCTAAACTCGAACCTTGTGTGGGAATGAAGTCCATCTGGAAATTGCGACCGTTTTTATGCCTCTAATGTTGAGGACATCAAGCCCTTCCCAGCCCCGAACACTGGCCTGAGATGCCATACCTGGAGAAAGGCGACACTTACATGGACGCAAATTTCATGCATTTGCCAAACGTTGTTGTTCACGAGATTCTCACACAGTTATGTTAAATGTTCATAAACAACGTGTGTCAGAGATAAATAAATAAACTTCATAATGATGTACTCACCTATTGCGGTGCACACGAGAAGGACAGACAGCGGCGACTGAGCCATCTTTGCAGAAACCGCAACGGTGTCTGACACGCTCATTTTCTGTGAAAAAGATTTAAAATGTTCGACAAAACAACAAGTAAACTTTCAGGTAGTCATGCAGGCGTTCGTGGCATGTGTTACTGAAACGGAATCTGGCTAGTTTGAAATAACTCAGTTGTGTATCGTAATCCATACACATCGTCAACTGCCCGTAGCTTCCATAAAATGCATGTTACTGACCTGAGGTAAGATAAAAATGCATACTCAAACAGCAAAGTCCATCAGGCTTAGTTCGATCCGGGACCGACACAGACAGCCAAGTTAATACTGCTAAACCCCTTTTTATGTCAACCATAGTCTGGTAAATGACGTTTCTGGCTCGCCACTATTTACCCTACGGTGCTTGAATGACACTTCCGGCAGTGTCTTACGCTGTTTGTTTTTTTATCACCTGCAGAGTTCTCTGTCGATGAAATACACACGAACACTGTCTACTTCATGTCAGTGCTATCAACGTGAAAGCATGCACTGAGATAATGTGCACCCACTTCCGACGAACAGTGAGGAACTTGACTGATAAACTAAGCACCATGTCTGGTCGGCTCATCCTCTTATGATCCCATTACCATCTGCAAGTCAAGTTTCCGCCAGTACTCACCGCGTGTGTGTCTGACGGCTAATCAGTCGAGCCACTTTGCCAACCACTTCTTCTTTCGTTAATCGTCCGCCCCTCATCCCACACTGTTCAATGAAGTGCATCAGATTGACACTACAAATATCTTATACCCAGTTCATGCAGGTCTTGCCACCAGAGTGCTGAGTCAAAATAAAAAAGTGGATCGCGTGCTTAGCCAAGAGGACAGTGTGTGCATGTACTGGGTCAATACAATAATTATGCTGCCGCGCCTTGGCACACGCAACACTTTCATGTGGCGCCGATTCAGTCGTGTTTCAGTTCGTACAAATAGACAATACTCGAGAATCTACGGCCGGTTGACCCAAATCGAGCGCTAACAATGCATGTAATACCTTCATATTGAATAAGTTTGGAACTTACCGGTAATTAATCACAGCTCGGAGAGAAACTGAAGTTGTGAATGGAGTGGCGCAGCCAGCACACACACACACACACACACAGAGAGGGAATTCTCTCAATATAGCTCTTACGCGTTGTACGAAAGGGAATGCACACGCGGTACAAGCATGGTAGGTTACACAACGGTAACAGCTTCCGGGGCATGTAGCAAAACTTCCGCTAAATATAGTGCAGAAGTTATGCCTCTTTTGAAATTTGTTTGCAGAGTGAAAAATGGCAATCTGGGGCTGCTTATTTAGCTTTGGAAATAAGTTTCATTCCAAGTAATAGTAAAACAATTAGCCTTGCATGTGGGCTATTTGTGTTCATGTGCGGCCGGCACAAGAGCTAGCAGACGACAGAGAATTAGGGAGGGGGTGGGGGGGGGGTATGCGGTCGCAACTAGCATTGTCTCCCCCCCCCCAAAAAAAAAAAAAAAAAAAACCAACAAAAAACCGGAATTTTGGAATTTGTTGAAATTTACTCCAGACATGTCTATGGCTGCTGGATTTTTGTGATTTTTTTGGGGGAGTGATTTTTAAGCATTTCTAGGGTGTCATTCGCAGCGACAGGATACGTTTAACAGGAATACATCAAGTTTCCTTTGATATCCGTATCTGTATTGTGTATCCCAAAGAATGTGTCCCTCTGTCAAGTGTAAGTGTAAATCCTTGGGCGTGGCAATTAGGCTGATAGATAATGCTCGATAATTAATATTCGGGTTGTGGGCTCGATTTCCGGCTGTAAGGCATTATTTTATGCTGGGTTTTCTCCCCTGGTTTAGTGGAAAACTGAGACACTGATATGAACCGACCTACTGCAGTTCAACTACCCACTCGGAGGGTTGTGTACTTATACCCCCGGCACACACACACACACACACACACACACACACACACACACACACACACACACACACACACACACACACACACACGCACGATCCGGCTTTTCCCTGGTGGTTTATTAACTATTCAAGCTCTTCCTTCACTGAAACATGAGCAAAACAGCGGCACAAAAACAAAAAGTGTGCTTATCTGTTTCGCGTCACAACACATCACATTCTCTTCTTTGTCTGGCACCCTGACACATTCTTGATGCACTATAAATTGCACCATACTTGAAAGACTCGACATACCCGCCAAGACGCAGAACTTTTGGCCCATACTGCTCCATATGAAAAAGCCACCTGGTATGTCTAACATACACATATTTGTCACAACACAAGTCCGCGAGAGTTGAACACGATGAACCACTAACTAAACATTGTCAAGTAAAGGAAATTTGAAACTGCATAAAAATGAAGCACTGTCAGATTTGCACGCCATCTTGTTCTGCCCTCATAAAACGTAAAAAGTAAGGTTATAGTCAAAGCGTACTACTGCATTCAAAACTAAGACATTTAACAGATGGACGTTTCAAAAATTAATGGAATGTGCACTCAGAAAAAGAAACGGCAGTTACAGACAGTACAAATGAAGGAGATTTTTCTAGTAAACATGCATACGCCATTCACAACTCAAACCTTTGGCAAGACTCACAGACATGAAGAGAAGTGATAATTTTAAGAAGCAAGGAGTTCCCACAGGCATGCCACTTATACAGTAACTATATCAACCCAAACTTATCCGGTACCAACAAGCTTAGATCTCATTCCACAAATATAACTTGTGTGACCAGACCTGTCCAGTAATCTCATTCTTAACGTGTGTGTACATTGAACTGTTTCTCAACTTCCGATCACACTCGACAGGTAACCTTAAGTTCGGTGTAAGTTATAATCTCATATCTTACGTACCCTTTAATGCCGCATTTTTACCAGGTAATGTCTCGTTTTCATATTTACAATCACATTTACATTTGCGTACGAGCAATTCTCTCTGTCTTTCTCAGTCTCCCCCCCCCCCTCTCTCCAGCTGGCATGTCAACTACAAAGTTCATAAAGAGTTTAGCGGTGAGTTTCCTGCTCACCAGTTTTCATATTTAAAGTACGTGCCCTATGGGTAAAGAAAAAACCCCAGAAACAACAACAAAACAGGTTTAAAGGACACACTTCTAACAAAATTTCTGTGGGAGTAAGTTAATTGCTATCACAAACAAAACACCATAACATAGTCTGATTTCATTTGAGTGTACATGAGTAGGATAGCTCTTGCAAGTGAAGCTTTATCATACTCGATGGTTTGGCTATTTGCTGATATGATCGTACGGAGAAATTTGGTACATGTATATGTCATAACCGTTTACCCCCCCCCCCCCGCCCCCCAAAGTAAAACAAAACAACAACAACAACAACAAAACAACCAACCAACCAGCCAAACAACAACAACAACAACAACAACAACAACAACAACAACAACAAAGAAACCCAAAACAAAATTAAAAAACACCCCCAAAACAACAACAACAACAACAAACAACAACAAAAAAAAAACCCCAACCAAAAACCAGAAAACAAAAAGCAACCAACAACAACCAAAGAAAACAACAACAACAACAACAACAACACACCCAGAAAACACAAAACAACAGGAAAAAACCCAAAAAAAATTAAAATCAAAACAAACAAGCAAAAACAATCCCCCTAAAAAAACAAAACAAAACAACAACAACAACAACAACAACACAAAACAAACCCCAAAACAAACAAAAAACAAACAACAAAAACAACCCCACCAAAAACAACTTAAAACAAGGAGGAACGGCCCCGTCCTACAAAGTTGTTTCTCCAAACTTCATATTATCTTGTCTGTTTTGTTGTTATTCTTGCCGGTTCTCCCTTCTCCAAGTTCTACCAACGACACTAGATCCTCTACGACCTCGACCGATTAGCCACGTGACTGGGGGTGGGGCCGGGTGGGGGAAGAAGGGGGAGAGAGAGAGAGAGGCAGAGATAGCGGAAGGGTGGGTGGGTATTTAGGAGTTTAACGTCCTTTTCCACCACAACAGGGTGATATCAAGGACGGGGCAACGAGAAAAAGGCCAGCACAAATATTTGGCCCCAGCGGCCGGGATTCGAACTCTCGGCCCAAGCATTGAAAGTCCAACGCTCTACCATTCGGCCACCCTGGCTCCCCAGAGAGACAGAGAGAGAGAGAGAGAGAGGGGGGGGGGGTCAGTTCCGTGAACTAAACATTTGCCGTCAGCCTCAGGCAGGTCGTCATACAGACAGAGAGAGAAATGACGTCAATTCCGTGAACTAAACTTTTGACGTCAGCCTCTAGCACTGAGATCGTCTGAGGATGCTTGTTCATGTCTTGTGATTTCCCTGTTGGCTTTGTGACTTCTCCGACTGAATTATTTTTCACATGAAATCTGGAAGATCTAGAGGGCTGATGAAATGTCGGAAGCAGTGGCGATACTTGCAGATTTTGTCTGTGAACCAAACATTTGACGTCAGCCTCAAGCTGCTCGTCTGTCAGGTGATACTTCTTCATATCTTGTGATTTCCTTGTTGTTTCTGTGACTTCCGTGACTGAATTAATTTTTACATAAAATCTGGAAGATCTAGAGAGCTGATGAAACGTGGACTTAAGTGTCTCGAGTTGTACTTACGAAATTGCACAATTGGAACTTTGTTTTACCAGCGCTTCTCGCAGAAACGTGAAAAAATGTATTTATCTAAAAGCTCTGTTATTCTTAATACTAAAGCTATAATAGTGCAGTAGTTCATGTCATATGTGCAGTTGGCATAAGTGACAAAAATACCGGAATGATGAGTAATTTGAAGGAGTCTTTTCATAGATATTTGGCCTTATATGCAAACAACCCCTACCTCGGAAATATTTTTCTTACACAAAACCTGTCAGAGCTACAGAGCTGTGCTACGAAAACAGGCAGTATAATTGGATGATCTTCCCAATTTCAGAAGATGAAGCCATCTGAACATTTTTTCCGAAAAAAATCGTAACATGACCGATTTTTTAAAATCGGCGATAACTCTTCTGAAAATGCGGCAGGCTAAAAATCGTGAAAGGTAGCTCTGGAGAAGGTGAATTCCCATTTTATCTCAAAGTAAATAGGCCTCCAACGAGGTGGTTTAGGAGATAGCCATCATTACATCCGTCCACACACACACACACACACACAGACACACACACGTCACTCCCGCCAAAAAGAACGCAGCAGCATAGTGTGCACGTAAGGTGTCTATGACGCAGATTTCGTTACGTCACTGTGTGCGTGAAAGTAAGTATTGTGTGGAGAAACGTCACAGTCTTGTTTTGTATCACTGAAACTTGCTGCTGCACGTAGCAAAATCTGCCCCGTCTCATAAAGTTGTTTCTCTATATAGAGAAACAACTTAAAAAGAAAGACAAATCAAAACATAACACTCCTTTCTCCCCATACTAAAACCAACCAACCAACCAACCAACCAACCAACCAACCAACCGAACAGCAACAACAACAGTAACAACAACAACAGCAGCAGCAACAGTAACAACCGGGGCTGGGTGTCCCGGAATCAAAGACAGAATTTCTCAGCTGAGTGTCTCTACAACCGTTTTGATTGAGATCTCATAGAATGCCCCAGAGAAGTACTATTGAATACTATTATCGTTCACCGGTCATGCTGCAGCTGAAGAAATCCTGACTTGATCTAAATACACGTGGTACATTGTCACACATGCCCTCTGCTTTTGCGTTGTGTGAAGTGGGAATGGTGTAAAACAGACAGGGAGTCACGTGGGGTGGAAGCTGACGGATTTCTTTTGGGGGATAAGTGGAAGCTGGCACCGGTCTAGAAAGAAATACCTGTGCCTGAACCGGAGTGGGAATCTAAATTAGATTGGGGTGTCCATAATGCCGATATTTGACGTTTCCCATAAATGCTGTAGAGGCCTTCGGGTGTTTCAAAACTACACAGATCTGTAATAAATGGGTTTATGTACATAAGTGGTAGTCTGAATCGACGCGGGCCCGCAAAAAGTGACTCAAAGAGAGAGAATACGAATACTCAGAGAGAGAGAGAGAGAGAGAGAGAGAGAGAGAGAGAGAGAGAAAGAGAGAGAGAGAGAGAGAGAGAGAGAACAACCTCAAAATAAGAAAATTAATACTGATCTCTAGGCACCTAAAGTTAGTGACGCGAAGAAACATTTTATATGAACGCAAAATTTTGTATACTTATACGTTTGCTTACTCTTTGGCATTATTATTTTGCTAAAATGTTGTTGATGAATACATAGAATAGAGGGTTACAGTAAACGGGAAACCACAACCTGGACAGAGTTATCTTTTCTTGTATTTTTGTACTTGCTATTTTGAAGGGAATTTAACCTGAAATTTATCCCCATAAATACTACACAAATACTGCGCAAGCAAGTGGCTAAAAACCACGCCGCCGCGAAAGATTTCTTAAGATACGAGCGTCTCAGGTGTAAAAATTTGTACTGTTTGCAAACCGCTCGGCTCAGGGCAGAACTTCACACGCAGCTGTCACCCAACCCCTCCATGCAGTCGGTGGTAGCATCCCCGTACTGGTGCTCCACTCGATTGCCGTTGGGGACGACAAGGCTGGGGTTGCTGCTCCGGGGGGTGCCGCTTGAACTGGTGGTACCGTCGCCGTGACCGCTGTCCGCATCCTCGGTCTGACGTCCGTAGGGGGGCTCGGCCTGCACTGGAGTTTGCAGCATGGTGTCCGTCTGCTGCTGCCCAGTTTCGTTCGCTGTTTGGAAAGATAAACATGAGAATAACCGTTAGTTGTGGCCGCTGAAGCTTTGATTCACATCATGCATTTAGGACCGTTGCATACAAACGCTTTTGGAGGACCGAAAAAACAACCAACCAACCAAACCTAAAAAGACATCTTCTCGATCCATGATGCCTACGACTGTGCATAATACAGACAATTATGCATACCCCGATTGCTTGCGTGACATGTCATTTCATTGCCTCTTTCTAAATTATTGCTTGATTATTATTTATGTTTGATTATGATTTTGTTGAACAGAGAGAGAGAGAGAGAGAGAGAGAGAGAGAGAGACCCTTCGAATCACACCCCAACAAACCCGCCAGTGTCATGATACTGTCTAAATCTTTGATAATTTCATTTTCGACACAGAAGCCTAATCAATGTTTCAGTTAAGGCCTCACATGATCACTGGTCAGTGTTCAGTCGTTCTAAAGAAATCATTTTTTAAGCTTCACAGAGAGAGAGAGAGAGAGAGAGAGAGAGAGCTCACCAGTAGCTGCCTCTGGAGGAATGTCATGAGCATTGTTGCGTTTACGGAGCGTCTTGTTCTCTCTCCAGAACTTGCAGATGATAAGGCCAAGAACGACCGATATTACGGGAACGGTCGTGAAGAAGGCGAGTTTCCAGATGAAAATTTCTTTCTCTGTAACAAAATAAAGCCAACTGAGACATTCTTAAACGAATGAAACATTAATAATGTTGATGGCCAGCTCCCAGTTTTTTTTTATTTCTTCTCAAACGAAACTGTCACCGAGACACGCTTACGTTAAGGAAGTAGCAAAACAAACAAACAAAAAACCCCCCCAACAAACAACAACAACAACAACAACAACAAAACAAACAAACACATGACTTGTCCTAAAGTAAGAAATTTTCGGCAAAATTTGGATAACTCAAATTTATATTTGTTTTTCCTGTCCACAATTTTGTTCCGTCATTTTGGCCCATTGATATCAGCATCAGTACCCTTATCTTTTCATACAAGCACTAAGAAGAGGAAAAACAAGAGAGAGACACAGATGTTAGGGACGGTCTAGTATATGGTTTTATCCCCCCCCCAACCCGCCGACTGGGGCCAAAATATTTGTGCTGGCCTTTTTTCTCGTTGCCCCGTCTTTGATATCACCCTTATGTGGTGGAAAAGGACGTTAAACTCCCAACCCCCCCCCCCCAAAAAAAAAGAGAGAAAAAAAGAAGCCTATCCAGTCAGTGCCCGCCTGATAAATTCAAAAATCTAATTTATAAGCAAACGCCCCGTAACTAATGGTGGCCGAGGAACACAAACAAACAAACAAACATGAAACAAAACAAAACAACAATCCTTTACTGCAGGGAATTTAACGTTCTAGTCAACACTGAGCCAGTTCGCGGAGAACAGCTTTTCATTTGCACACAACGGGTTTTCCCGAAGTTACACAGATGACATAGTAATTACCTACTTGCCTAATCTGAGCCGTCCGTGTGACAGCCAATCACAACTCAGATATTATTAACCACACCTCATTTCGTCTGCCCGAATACGCGGCTGCGTTTATTCGTCTGATACGTAAGTGCAGGGACAGTATCACAAATCTCGAATACTGAAATTTTAAACTTACCAAGTTTCGCAGTAAGTTCAGCTTTGGCATCAAGAGTACGGTTGAGGGCTTTTTCGGTGGAGGTCAGCTGTTTTTCAGTCTCTTTGAGTTTCTCTTCTGATACATGAGAGAGACAGACAGACAATGACAATGATAAATGCTCGTGGCCTATGACTGAAGGGGGAAACAGTTCGCGCACACGACCGCAATACACATATATGATAAAAATAGCACATCTCTAGCACAGTGCATATAGAACATTGGTTCCATATTTCTGTATTAGCAAGCAAGTCTGATGACTGCTTATAAACTCGCCAATTTCTGAAATGCAGTATATTTATGTACAGAACTGGTATACCTGTATTATAGTATACATGAGAGAGAGAGAGAGAGAGAGAGAGAGAGAGAGAGAGAGAGAGAGAGAGAGATTCCTGTCGGCTAGAAATAACACATGTCTGATCAGTGCAAAAATACAAGTTATTACACAACCATAAATGTCATTTTAGTGTGAAGGTCATCGCGAAAGGTCTGTATGGCATACCCTGGTCCTCAATAATGTTCTTCAGATCTGCCTTCTCCGCTGTCAAGATCCTTGTCTCGTTCGCCACCTTTTCAGATCGTATGCTTGCCAGCTCGCCTGTAGCAGACACATCATTTCGACTGCTATAAAAGGGAGAAATTTTGCATGCTGCACGTGATTCAGTATACGGTATAAATAATAAATAAATAAATAATAATAATAATAATAAGTATTGTATAGGCGCTTTACCCAATTTCGTGAATCGGCTCAAAGCGCCGCGAACTGAACCCAACACGCACGATCACGTGAATCACACACATTCTCTCACACACTGGACATTAACACATTACAATCACGTGGTGCGAAGGGTCAGCTCAGCTGTTTAAATTTCGGGATTTAGAATTGCATTTATTTTTCAAATTTGGTGGGCTGAACATTTCCAAAGCAGAGGGGGAGGAAGCCGGAAGCCGGAGTACCCGGAGAGAACCCCCGACGATCGGCCCGAATGAACGGTGCCACATACGAGAAGGAAAAATTCTTTGCCCCGAGTGGGACTCGAATCCCCGACCTCTCTTCTATGATTATTATCATTATTATTATAGCATTACAGACGCTGTCACTGTCCAGGTGTGTAAGTGGTGTGATGACAGATACCACGAAACCAGCTCAGAACGATATGTGAACATACAAATGTTAGCATTAGTCCCTTTTAAGCATTAGGGAAATTGAAATACATTTAAGAAGAGATAAAGAGAACTTACGCTCGCATGTTGCCTCGCAGGAAGGGAATTTCTTGCGAACATGGTCCATGTCCAGCGTGCACCACGGAAGAATCACGGTGCAGTTTCTGCATCCCTCCCAGACCTTGTTGTTGCTGCAGTATTCCCCAACAGAACAGGTCTCCCTCTGATGGCATTCGTTAGGTCCTAACCCATACCACGGTATGTGATTTTCTTCTTCCTGTGACTGCGACAGTTTTACCGCGAACAGGATGGTCCCCAGAACTAGCAGGCTTACCGTCCGTTTGTTGGTTGGTAGGGAAGCCATTCCGTTGCTGGAAAGGGAGGACAATCAAGTAAAACTGACCACTGTTCCGTTGTAATTTAGATAATCGTAGGTGGTTACGGAATGACAGCCGGGTATAAAGTGAGCCTGCGGGGGTTCATGCAAGTCAAAGGCTATTGTGGAGCGTTCAAGACAGCTATGATGATCAATCAGTAAAATTCACTCAGCCTGATTTACTTATGTATCAGCAAACACAGCACCCGGGCGCTATATCGCTCAAAGAAACACCCTAGTTTTACCAGGCGAAATTTCATTGATATGATATGTCATGACGGGAATTCCCGAGATTACACTTTCACGTCATCATTAATTTGAGTGCAGCACAACCTGTGCCGGTGCGCGCATGCGTCTTCACTCGACTCTGTGTGTGTGTGTGTGTGTGTGTGTGTGTGTGTGTGTGTGTGTGTGTGTGTGTGGTACATCTCGGTGGGCAGGCGCACGCGGCTGCAACTTTTACGAAATAAAGACTTGAAGGCGGCGCTAAGTGACAAAACTTGATGATGCCGGCAGTGAAATCTTCTATGTTACAAAATGTAGATCATGTTATATGCATGTATGTGGAACGATATCCATATACACTATTAGTGGTGCAGGCGTGTAAACCTTTCCCGTTGGCAAGTCCGGATGCTTAACCGGGTGGACTTTTAACTTAATATACATGCACGGCATTTGTCAGTTCAATGCCTCAAGTTCAGTCTTCGGTTTGTGAAATGCTGATGGGATGGGCAAACGCTTGTAAACTACGTAGGCTACGACCAAGATTTGTGACTGGAAAAATCTGACATGCCACTTGTAATTTTGCCGAAGAAAAATGGCGTATGGCCGTGCCTGAAAAGTTATCTGTTGGCAGTCACGTTTTGTATCTGAACACCATGCAAGTTTTTGCTAGACGCGAACTTTGCCTTTTTCATCATCTTTTACAATTCAAATTAGAAAAGAGGATAGGTACACAGCGCACCATCGACAGATCTTATTTTTACAATTGACATGATGATCAGTACAGAGAAGCTGTAACCGTGTAAGCCATTGCTAGACACTGAGCCGGGAAGGTTCCTGCAAAAACTATTCGAAGGTGTGCTTACCTCCTTACTGGGATCGACGATTTATTTGTTTGGTTTTGCACAGTCGCAAGGATCCTACGACACTTCCTTTCTCCGAGTTCCGAAAATCTCTGTCTTCTGTGGCTGTTCAATACAACTTCAAGAGCACCCAGCTTCGGCCATGCTGTCCAGATGATGTAGTGTCGACGAACAACGGGAAATTCCGATGCTTTATTCGGAAGCAATGATGTCAGTTTTGCCGGAAGTCAGTTTTGCCGAAGGCAGTTGCCCCGACGGTTACAGTTCCGGGGCATGTAATATCAAAATTATATAAAACAAAACTGTTGAATGCGGGAACATTGGCTTTATTTCGCAGATTTTTGTGGAGAGTGAATAAAGTTTTTATTCACAGGATTCAGTCCTAGCACGTGATTTGTGAAACCAGTGGAAAATAACCTGGTCTGCGGACAATTTGTGTTCCGGTATGCGCAGCTGACGTCAGACAGGTGGTTGAAGACTGAGCGGCTAGCAGACGACGTGAAACTGTGGGTTGCGCTGTACTGTTTATGTATGTTGCGTGCATTTCTACTATCTAGTAGCTATCTTATTTTCTTCTCGTTATTTTTTTTTTTTTGGGGGGGGGGGGAGGAGTGGGGGAGGGTGTTGGGTGGCATTTTCTCATTAGGGAATAGTGATGTTTTTTGCGTGCCCAACAACTGTGGCGGTCTCCTCTCCGTTGTCCCAATGATTTACCTCCCTTGCTGTTTATCCCCAAGTGGATGATACTTTTTACCCCCGCACTGATGGAGTATAATCCTCACACGGTTAAATTTGGTTTATTTAGCAGTTACTGCTGGCGCTGCCGTCACTAAGTCTTTGACTTTTGTCGGGAAATGGGTCATCCGAACACCGCTTCATATGACAAAATAGTTACTACTGCAAGTGCTGCGTAACTATAATAACTGATAAGAAGAATAAAAAGACAAAAAAGGGAAAAGAAACAACAAAATTGAAGAAAGAAATCTGGAATCGGAGAACACTGTCATGTATATTCGCAGACACCCGCTCGCGCGCATACCCATTCAGGAGAGAGGGAGAGAGAAAGAGAGAAAGAGAGAGAGAGAGAGAGAGAGAGAGAGAGAGAGAGAGAGAGAGAGAGAGAGAGAATTTACTGCGTCTTGAGAGTAATTAGGGTGTGGACTCGGCTTCAAACAGAGACTTTCAGTCGTCGCATGGCTCCAGCTTGATTTTCAAAGGTGATCAACACTATGGTATCGATCTTTGCGATTACGTCATGTAACCATGTGAGAGAGATGACTCGATCTTCACTGTTTGCAATGCCGGCCGTCGTCAAGGGTATCGTTTGTGCGTTAAGTATGAGAGCCGTACCACCACACGGACCGAGAACTCTCATAAAGCTGGTGCAATATTGTCTGTACAGTGACTGATTAATGCCATGTGAATAAGGTAAGACAATTGACTTCAGCATGTTCGACTTTTTGTGTTCCAATACTTTATTTACAAATTTTAAAATGAAGCTATGTAACACAATTTTCTTGATAAATTGATATGTATGCCGGAAATTGTACTGGCTCAACAATGTGTTGTAACGTGTTCGGTTCATCTAATGAACACACAGCCATTTTTTGTCGGTTTTTATTGAAAGCTTTTTTTTTTTGTTACCCCCACCCCTTCCCCCGAAAACTGCGATGGCGGCATTGCAGGAAACGCCAAAGATCCAGTTTGGCGTCTGATCAGATAATTCATCCCCAAATCATTTTTTTTAATGAACCCATTATGGTTATTAAAACGCCGGAGCTGTGGTTAAAAAATCCCAAAGGCAAAAATGTACAGAGAAAAGCAAAACAACCACATTTCATTTAGGTTTAGTGATACACTATTTCACATTAGTGATACACTGTTTCATGTTAGTGATACACTGTTTCATTTTGTTCCCTCTTTCACGGAAAGGACACAGTAAGAAAGCAAACTTTAAGACAAACAAAAGCTAGCAAGCTGGGATTTGAACAGAAACCTTTGCGAGAATAGAAAAAAAAAAAAACTTGTGGAGAAGAATAAAAAGTCAACCAACAGTTGTTTAAAAACCCCACTGAAAACAAGTATAAAAACAAAAACCGAAAAGGGAATATCAGCAAATCTAGGAAGATAACCGTGGCAAACATTATCACAAGATTCAATTAAATTACTTCTTTAACCTCATGGAGGGTATACAAAATGATTGTGTATCTCATTATGAGAAAATTGCATGCAGACCCATTGTTGGGTGGGTACAGATATGTGTGTGTGTGTGTGTGTGTGTGTGTGTGTGTGTGTGTGTGTGTGTGTGTGTGTGTGTGTGTGAAATCTTGAGCACTGTTTACACTCTCTTTGAAGTTACGGCCCTTGCTTGGATCTTTGCAAAGTAGTAAACTACCGACCATTATGTCATTAGGCAGAAACATGTTGTCGCTTTCACTGTCATACATGTACAAGCCAAAATGAGTAAATACATACATGTTTACACTGCTAATTATGTATAGATTAAACATAGCTAAACTGGCGAAGCACGTTATTGATATTACATTATTGATGTACGAGTGACTCCTTCCATATATGCTAATCCTCTTTACAATTAAGACCTTCCAATGCATGTGAAGTTTTGTGCACAGAAAACGAATGGGCATTCTTTCATCTTGTTGTAGTAACATAAAAGCAGCTGGAAAGGGGAGTGTGGAAATAACATGAGAGAGAGAGAGAGAGCGAGAGAGAGAGAGAGAGAGAGAGTTTTCATAACCGTACTGCTAATGGAATTGATTACAATTTCTGTTTTTCCCTTCCTCTCTCCGTAAATCATGTAACATCCCTACCGTTTTCGACACCCCTTCCTCCCCACTTCCTACTGCTCCAAATACCTCATTTTTAAAAAAATAACTTTTATTGGATTGGGTTGTCCGCGATGGCCATCATTTGAGTTTCGCAGTTTTGGCTGCCGGCACGCCTAACATAAGCAGTAGGATCATCAGTTCCTGGGCAGACATACGGCCTCCCTGTATGTTCCGTGGTGGGATTCATGTGGCTGAAACGATCCTGTTGCTGCTGGAGAGGCGGCGGACCAACTCCTGCAACAGTGGCACTATGCTGATCTGGTGGTCGGAGCGTAACGGCAGGCCCAATTCCGTTGGTGTCGTTCGGGGCCGAGGGATGGCGAAGGTCGTGGTCTCGGTCGTTAAAATTTACCTCGCTGAGGTATGGGGAACGGATGACATCTCTGTCTCCATGCAGCCGTCTGGTCTGGCCTTGTCCTGAAGCCGGTGCTGACCCGCCCGGGTCTGGTGGGCCAGTCGCGTGGACGTGACCGCCATTGGTTGCATCGCCGCGACCCGGACCGACCCCAGCGTCGGGCGCTGTCTGCGGATCCGAGACACCCGGAGGCGAGGGATTGTGGGATTCTGATGGTTCTGTGACTCGGGCATTGCTGCCATCTCTAACAGCCTCCTGCACCGGGTCTTCACTTTGGTCTGAGGTGGTGTCATTTTGACCATTTCCACCCACAACGCCCACAGCGGTGAGGTCAGCTGCTTCGCTGGAGGCATTGGTGTCGGCATAGCTGGATCGGCCAGAGCCTCCTTGAGCCTGTCGATGCAGTCGCCTGTCCTTTGAGGTGTTCTTTCCACCGCCAGTGTGTGTCAGGGGTTGTCCCTCCTCAATTTCCTTGCCTACAAATTAAATGAACAGTGTACTTGTATTTGTGTGCATGATTCAGTTTACCAGCACTGTAGTTAGAAATGTAGATGAATCTCCGTTGCTAAAACATTAGTCTAGCAAAAAGCATTTAAAATGGTTTTGTTTCCGTTTCGAATTTAAGAATTAGTCATGAGACCTCAGAATCAAGATGACAGAAAACTTTTTTTCCTAATCCCTGAAATAATTCATAACGCTTTCAAATTGCTGGTGCTATCGTTAATTATGAGAGAGAGAGAGAGAGAGAGAGAGAGAGAGAGAGAGAGAGAGAGGTCCTGCATACTTCTTTGTTGTTTGGACTTCCTCTTCCTGTGGATAACGCACATGAAGATGATTACTGCTAACAACGCTAGAGTCAGGATGACGCAGATCACGATAAGTAGATATGTCGGTAGACTGACTTGCGGAGTTTCTGAAAAGAGATATTAACAGTATACTATAGACTTACATTGAAAATGCATGCCCAAAAGTCAGAACGACATACTAGGATGAAGAATGTTTTTTTTGAGTATTCACTTCTGTCTCTGAATCTTGCTTTTCGGTGTTCGCTATTCCTTATTCGGCAGTTCTCCTTATCAGTGAGTTTTTGTTTTACACGAAGGGTTGTTTTCTTTGTCATCTAGCAAGTTCTTTGGCACTGAATGCAGTAAGAAGTCATAATTTTGGATCAGGGGCGCGCAGGCCTCTCTGCCAATGTCAATCCAATACCAGGTACACCGGCAACATCATTTTATTGTCGCGGAGCCTCGCAGTGGAAGGGAGACAACTTACCTGGTGAAGTGGGAGTATCTGAAGAGGGAGTGGTGAATGTTGTGTTGGGGACCGCTGGTGTTGTAGTTGTCTGCAGCAGGCGGTGGCAGTACAGTTCGCACCCGAAGGGTTCGTCTACGGTTCCACAGAGGTTCTGCCTGGCATCACATCTCGTACAGCGCTTTTCGTGCGTGTTGCAGAACTGTTCATTCTTGAAACAGCAGTCCTTGAAACATGCAGCTGTCCTTACTGGGCATCCAGTCTCCGCTTCTTCAGACACCAGATACCCCATCTGGATGGCAAGGAGCAGCAGCTGTAAAGGCTCCATGATCCTGAAAATAGAGAGGAAACTTCATTACAGCTGCTGTTTTTGTTTAGTGGCAAGCTCATCACACAACACAGGCACCGACACAATCATTGTCTCGCAAGTGTAATGTCTTGTATTTAAAACGCAACTGCTGGGGGGGGGGGGGAGCCGGGGTGGTCGAATGGTAGGGCGTTGGACTTCTAATGCTCGGGTCGTGAGTTCGTATCCCGGCTGGGGCCAAATAGTTGTGCTGGCTTTTTCCTCGTTGCCCCGTCTTTGATATTACCCTGTGGAAAAGGACGTTAATCCCCCCAAATACCCACCCACCCAACTGCTAGGGTGCGTTTCAGACATAATTATTTGAATGGACTCTTTTCAGCAGACACTTTCACCCAGTGTTGCTGATACGCCGGTGTCCTGAAGTAATACAAACAATATTTAAACAGTCTGGCACGCCGTAATCACCTAAAACTACAACACAAATCGGTCTTGTTTTGTTGCCGTTTGTTGTTTACGCGCATGTGATCATGTAATTTAGCTGTTTATGGGTTTCTTGGGAAGCAAGGGATGGATAAGGCTAATGGATGTTTGTTTTATTTTGTGTAGATGAGCATTAATTATCTATCCGTGTGACTTTCGGGTTGGCCAGCAGGATTATGTGCACACATGTTTTCGTTCATTGCACTGGTCGATTCATCTAATCGATCTTACAGTGACGCTCTATTTCAAATCGGCCGTCAGCTCATGAATACTGAATTTTTGTAATTACCTAATATGCATATTTTATTCTGCCTGCTAGGTCGAGTTGTTCCTTGAGCTAGTTTAAAGTCATGTCGTTTGTGAAGTAGAGCACAGTTTTAGTTCATACTTAAAATGCTGTTTTGCATGTAGGGAAAGCCAAACGCTCGTGTTTCTTTTTTTTAACGCGAAGTTTGTTTTTAATGATCACACACACACCCACACTCACACACAAAATTACTGATAATGGAAAGATTGATTACTGCCTAAACTCCAGTTTATATATAAGTTTATATTTTCTGCGCACCTTTGTTTTCATTACTCTGTTTTGACATTTTTGATTTTGACACAACAGACAAATTTTACAGACATACCACTGTACAGGATAAACAAAGTACATGTATCCCTACAAAACACACAAGCATAAAACGCTCGTGTTTCTAATGTAAAACAGGGATATAAACTGGGGCCGAAGGTGAAGATATTTGTACAAAGGCCTACGTGCGTAATCTCTTCACAATCTGTGAGGCTTGATAGCTCTGAGTACAACTTGCCTCAGTTTTATAGCAAGAGACTACACATTGCCCGTAAACACCACGTATAATCGGTGACCCGAAAGGGAATGTTGTAAACACGCCCTGCTAAAAACAACAGTAAGAAAAACTCACAGTTGGAGATGCTTGACAGTGGAAGACGTGCAAAAGTGTGGAAGAACAGTTATTGCCATGCACAATTATGTGTCAGCTCAGTCATGAATACTACTGATACAGTTCATGTGCGTTTTGGAATAGGAACGTTAGCATTTTAGTCTCATGACCTAAATTTGCGCTGAATGTCCTTGACAGTGTTCAATAGCCCTGGTGTGTAGCTCCCGGCGACAAGACAGCTGTGTGTAAATTTAGGTTCTAGGAATGGTGCACAAACGAATCGATATATTGGCATGATCGACGCATACAGGAGTTGGTGTCGCTCCAAGGTGACTGGACTCCAAGGTGACAAAACGCCTTGCAAAGGGAATAGTTTCAGCTCCTTACTCAGATGTTTACTCGTTTCGCAAATTCTAGCAAGAGGAGTTTTGTTCCTAATGGAAAATGGGACCTACTTCGGCAACCCTTGTGCCAAGGCTTACGTTGTGCACATGCAAACTTTGTAGGCAAGAGTTGTGCAAATGCTAAACTAAACTGTGCGTAGACTAAAGTTGTGCACATGCGAGCTAAGATTGTGCACCGACTAAATTGTGCACGGTTGTGCACGGCCTAAGGCTGTGCACATTTGCAAAATTGTTTGTGCATGCTAAGGTTTCGCCCAAACTAAAACTGTGCATGTCCGACATTTGTGCACGGCCGGGCTAGCTTTGTGCATATGTAATGCAGCGGCTAGATGTGCAACGATCGCACCAGCAACAACGGTGTGCACAATGCACTTTTGGTTTCGGTTTCATTTTGATTTCTGGGAACAGCTGTCACAAGGAAAGGAATTAATGATATAGCATTGGTGTGACCACTGCACGGCAGTAGTGTAACGGCGTGGTAGCTGGTGTGACAGCTTGTGAAAGTCGGGTAGACATGTTACTATCACCGGCAAAAACTCATCTTTGAGTTCTGACAGTACTGTGAAATGCATGAAATAAACATTATTAATTTGTAAGAATGGTGGCATTGCATCACGACGGGATGTTTTAGTTAATCAAAGGCTTTTTTCAGGGCGCCACGAAAACGGATCTACTCCAATCACTCAAGTTTTCATCAAGACAGAATTTCAGTGAGTACATTTTTCTGTAGTCGTGTTTGTTTGTTTGTTTGTTTGTTTATTTTTCTTTGGGCGTAATAACTGTGCACTATCGGTGGCTCATGTCGGGTGTGTCTCAAACTGTTTATCGTGCCGCAGATTGTTTAACTCCAAAAGAAAAGTGACCAGCGGCGGCAGATGCAGATACCTATGACTACCACCACCGTCACTACCACCACCATTACGAACACAGCCAACAATATCACAACAACATTGTCCAGTAGTTTTAGCCAAGATTGTTGTTGTTGTTATATCAGTTGAAAAGTAACTGAAACGAGAGAAACAGAGTCACACTTTTTCAGAAAACTTCACAACACAACACGGTCTGAATAAAGCAGACACCAGCAGTGATAGCTGTTCCCTTCTCTTCACTGTTAGGCTACGCGTAATCGTAGCCGCCTCGTCGCTAGCAGGCAGTGTCAACTGACTGAGTTGCAAGCGTCACTGCACAAGAACTGTGCAAACTTAGCTCTTGTCGTCCATGGCATATATTTTATACTCTGCTGGTCGAGTCATGTGACCACCCCGTCGAATCAGTCACACCCAGGTTAGGTTTAGATAGTGTAATTTCATTGGTTCTCGGCAAATGTATACCACTGACGAGAGCCAAACACCTCCGTCAGATACTCGGGTTATGAGTAGATATATCTATCAGTATAAGCACGTAATACGTGCTTACGTAGAATCCGTGGCACTTATGGTATTTACAACAGTAGTCTCCTGTCACCACTGGCTAGTGTTAACACAACACAGAGAATAAATTAACTGATAGCAATGACACTGTGATGAGTAGACCGCTTTATGTGTAGACCCTGCCTTTTGCGCATGATTTTGGCAGAACTAGCACTTTACCATTATAGTTGGGAAACATCAGTTCATGACATTAGTGTAATCATTGCTAATGCCGGCTGTTCTGAAACTTTCTTTTGGGGCACAACGACAAGAACGCGCACGCGCGCGCGCATGTATGTGTGTGTGTGTGTGTGTGTGTGTGTGTGTGTGTGTGTGTGTGTGTGTGTGTGTGTGTGTGTGTGTGTGTGTGTGTGTGTGTGTGTGTGAGAGAGAGAGAGAGAGAGAGAGAGAGAGAGAGAGAGAGTGAGAGAGAGAGAGAGTTGAGCTCCCTACCCAACACACACACACACACACACACACACACACACACACACACACACACACACACACACACACACACACACGTAATTTTGTTGCCCTAATTTTGTTGTTTTTTTTCCCCATGTATATTCAAGAAAGAGTTTCGACTCGAATAATTAGTATTTTGACTGAGGTACTAGTACAGGCCCAAAAGTGACTGCCGGCGCATCCTAATTATGTGCACTGTCTGTTGAAGGTAATTTTGATCATTAAGTATGCAGAATTGTTTCGTCCAAACGTTCATCGGTGACAGTTAAATGGCGGTAATACTCCCAATGATAGTCACTAATATATATTTATATCTATATGATATCTATATCTATTTAAAAAAATCACAGCACGGTGAAATGTTGCGCATGATACCGCAAGGCATAAATATAATTAAAAGAGACAAAGCAGCCCTACTGCTGCTTTCTCTGTCAACACACTCTCAAGAATGCCACACAACAGAGCATTTTCCACATGAAATTCTCGGTTCTTTACGTGCGAGATAAAGCACCATTCACATTACAGTAAAACAGTCTCAGAGAATGTAAATTACGTCATAACATTTGGTGACGATTGATTTAGCCCGAGTTTGGCTCTCGAGCAGTCAACAGTGTTTCATGATCTATGGTCTTGTGTCACCAAAGGATGGGTGTTGTGATTGCTAATTTTCACTATTCTTTTTTGTTCTTTTCTGCCCCACATTTTTTTCACACACAGTCCATGGTCTTTTGTCACCAAAGGATGGGTGTTGTGATATTTTTACTATTTTTTCTGGTCCTTTTCTCGCCCACCGTTTTTTTTTTCCCCCGCGCCGTGTATGTCAGTACGTCCGCAGAGTTACCTTTTGTTTGTTTGTTTGTTGAAGTTATGTCCCATTTGTTTATGTCCTGAAGAAGGCGAAAGCCGAAACGTTGACCTGTGCCGTCCTTTGTGAAAGTTAAGTGGTTTCTGTCCCTTTTCTGTCGCTTTTATTTGCTTTACTTGTAACCACTTCGCAGTCATTACCGTTTCCTTTTCTAATGTTTCATGAGTTTTAGATTTCCAGCCAGGCTGATAAACATCGACAATGTTTGGAAAACAATACTAAAGGAAAGCGATACCTCTGAACAGTCTATTATTATGAAAGAACATACCTCACCTGCCTCCTACGCAAACGAACCCGAAAGTGCGAAAAACCAATGCCAGCAGCACCTTTTACGCAACGGCTGATGGACCGATCAAAAATTCCCCGCATGGAAAGTCCCGATAATCCTGAGCACAATCATACCTGCTCCGGCGTTTCCAGATTACGTGATCACGTCTATGTACAGCTTACCTTGGCCTCTTCAGCAATTACGTGGGTCGGACACCTATTCTAAATCTGTTGCTGGGTTTGTAACAATGATGTTGATTGCTGTTTCATCCCCGTGTAAGTGAGTTAGGCAAGTTGATGCCATTATCTTTTATTCATTATGGGGAATAAGGTTAGGGGAGGTGGGGGGAGGGGGGGGGATGGTGGGTGCGTCTGGTTGAGCCCGCGCGCGCGAGAGAGACCTGCAGTGGACCACTTAATTCTAATAAACGCTCGTTTTGTCTACGGTCATGTGCACCTTTCCAGAATCAAACCTCACGCATGTCACGTAACGCTGATGAGGTGATTTTATATCATATTTAACTAACACAGTGTTTACTGACATGGTTCATCAACCTTCGGGAAACATTAGTGGGTTCCCAGTTTTGCTGAATAATATTGCTTAAAACCTTCTACCGAGATTTCTTTCCGTGGACAGCCACGTCTACAAAAAGCGAGTCGAACACGTTTTGAATTGACAGTGACGGATATAAATGTGCTTTTCGTAAATGTGTGAGAAAAGCATTATTTCCGTTTTGTGCAATTCCGGTATTCTGATTCAGTCTGATACAGTAGAGTTGCATCACCACACACACACACAAACACACGCGCGCGCGCGCGCACACACACACACACACACACACACACACACACACACACACACACACACACACACACACACACACACACACACACACACGAAGCAGACACATTTCATTAGTTTATACCGAATCCGTATCCCGAAAGAAACTGCTATTCAAGGCAGAGGGACAGGGATTGTAGTTTCAATTGTTTTATTTGAGGTAACACGGTAAAGGATTGGTGTCTGCAACACGTTCCGTCAGACGTTTCCCGACCTAAATATAAACCTGACCTTGGAAGAATGACTAGAACCAGTAAAGTTGGGTAGCTAGGGGCAGACGTGATCCAGGGAACAGAGTGAAATCCCGTTGCTAAAAATAAACAGAAACAGCCTACGTAGTGGCTTTTTACAGCGAAAAATTCTTTATATCAGAAATTTAAGAAATGCGCACAAGTAAGGGATGGGTTGTCATAATTTTGTTGTTTTTTTCCCCATCAGGTTGTATATTCAACAAAGAGTTTCGACTCGAATAATTAGTATTTTGACTGAGGTACTAGTTCAGGCCCAAAAGTGACTGTCGGATTAGCGGCCCATCCTAACTTAATTACTGATGTGCACTGTCTGTTGAAGGTAATTTTGATCATTAAGTTACTCTGCATGTATGTAGAATTGTTTCGTCCAAACGTTCATCGGTGACAGTTAAATGACGGTAATACTCCCAATGATAGTCACTAATATATATGTATATTTTAAAAATCACAGCACGGTGAAATGTTGCGCATGATACCGCAAGGCATAAGTGTAATTAAAGGAGACAAAGCAGCCCTACTGCTGCTTTCTCTGTCAACACACTCGCAAGAATGCCACACAAAAGAGCATTTTCCACATCAAATGCTCGGTTCTTTACGTGCGAGATAAAGCACCATTCACTTCATTACAGTAAAACAGTCTCAGAGAATGTAAATTACGTCATAACATTTGGTGACGATTGATTTCGCCCGAGTTTGGCTCTTGAGCAGTCAACAATGTTTCATGAGTTTTAGATTTCCAGCCAGGCTGATAAACATCGACAATGTTGGGAGTGGGTGGGTGGGTGTTTGGGGGTTTAACGTCCTTTTCCACCACATAGGGTGATATCAAAGACGGGGCAACGATGAAAAAGCCAGCACAAATATTTGGCCCCAGCCGGGATCGAACTCACGACCCGAGCATTAGAAGTCCAACGCTCTATCATTCGACCACCCCGGCTCCCCGACAATGTTGGGAAAACAATACTAAAGGGAAACGATACCTCTAAACAATCTATTATTATTATGAAAGAACATATCTCACCTGCCTCCTATGCAAACGAACCCGAAACTGAAAAATAGAAAGGATTGGTATCTGCAGTACGTTCCGTCAGACGTTTCCCGCACCTAAATATAAACCGGACCATGGACGAATGACTAGAACCAGTAATGTGTGTGTGTGTGTGTGTGTGTGTGTGTGTGTGTGTGTGTGTGTGTGTGTGTGTGTGTGTGTGTGTTTAGCTAGGGGCAGACGTGATCCAGGGAACAGAGTAAAATCCCGTGGAGCCCGCGCGCGCGCAAGAGAGAGAGCCCTGCAGGAGACCACTTAATTCTAATAAACGCTCGTTTCGTCTACGGTCATGTGCACCTCTCCAGAATCAAACCTCAAGCATGGCACGTAACGCTGATGAAGTGATTTTATATCATATTTAACTAACACAGTGTTTACTGACATGGTTCATTAACCTTCGGGAAACATTAGTGGGTTCTCAGTTTTGCTGAATAATATTGCAGAACACCTTACCTCGAGAATCCTTTCCGTGAAGAGCCACGTCTATAAAAAGCGAGTCGAACTCGTTTGGAATTGACAGTGACGGATATAAATGTGATTTTCGTAAATATGTGAGAAAAGAATACTATTTTGTGCATTTCAGGTATTCTGATTCATAGTCATTCGTCTCTAAAATCCTGAAAATGCAGAACTCTGTAGCAGTCCACACAGGCCATTCAGTCAAGTCAACCTTAAGATGCACGGACATGAGCCGGCAGTCTAAACGGCAGCTTATCACAAATGGAGCTATAAACCATGCTTATTGCACAGAGATTAGTAATACGTTACCGAACCGAATACAAACGCAATATGCAAGCGTTATATTTTATAGACTCGAGATCTACCGTCTAATGAATAATTAGTCTTTAGGTCAGTTAAACCGTCAAACTATACATATTAACAACACAAACAAACAAACAGACAAACAAACAGACAAACAGACAGACAAACACAGAAAAGGTCACTAACAGTGCTACTCGTCGTTTGAGATTGAGGCCTCGTCTACATAATGGCACTTATGACTGAGGTGCGCCTTACCTTTTTGATACCTGCTCATCATAGTCTCGATACTTTTGCCGATTCCTGATTAATTTTATTTGCCAGTTTATTGCCTGTTTTAATCCATGCCAAATGTACGGGCTTTTCTCGTCATACTACCTCTGCATAAAAAGAACTTACGATTATTATTATTATTATTATTTTTTAACATGAAACAGAATATTTACGACGCTGAAGAGACTTCTGATAAGTGGCGGTGGTTGGGGGTTGGGGAGGCTGAGGTCAGTTGACTTGGCATGCGATGGAGTAATCGGAATATTTGGAGTGTGTGTGTGTGTGTGTGTGTGTGTGTGTGTGTGTGTGTGTGTGTGTGTCTCTCTCTCTCTCTCTCTCTCTCTCTCACACACACACACACACACACAGAGAAACTATTTCTCTAGAGGAACTTTATTTACTCAAGCAGTCACACATTCTTCAAAAGCAAGCAACCCTGTGTGTAACAGTTGAAGAAATGTGTAGGGATGTTTTAAACTTCCTGTTACCTGACCTGACATCGCACACAGTGCTGCCTGTCTGTTATGGCACACTCTTAGTACTATCGACATATCACGAAATGTTTCCTCGTGAAACCAAAAAAACTAGGCTACTCTAGCCGTTGTCACGCTAGCATGTTACAACATTTTTATCACTGTATTGCAAGGAAAAGCACACGACGTTGTCAATGCATGAATAAGGCAGTGTTAAAATTACAAAAATAACATTCATGCACTTAATTATCTTATCGCCTGAGCGAGGCTGAGATAATTCAAATGTGTTGGCACGTGACTAATACATATGCAAACGTTTGAGAAACTGACATCGGCTGATACTGGTTTCAATAACTGTTCATAATTGTACGGATGCATTTTGATCCAATTTTCTACGAGGTACACGCTGCACTCTTCTCTTTTTCTTCTTATTCTTTTTTTTAATGCGACACTCACGTCAGTTTTGGCAGGTGCTTGAGTACTTCTTTTATGGCACACCACTGACTCTTTTTCAGTGCCTGCTTCATAGCATTCTACTCTCCATTTTCAAATTTGTCCTTTCAGACAGGTGAAACCGAACGTCACCTGCGATCCGCGGGGATTCGTTTACCTGCAATTTTTTTTTTTTTTTTGGTTGCGCACGATCATAATTCATGGGATTCAAGTTTTGTTTGCTCAGTAGAACTTCCTGGATGAACGCTTATCACGAATACTTTCATTGCTCTCGCAAATATTCGATGGGAACTGACTTTGCACTTCTCCAAACATGATAATCAACCGCATTTACGTATGTTTCGGTGGGTTTTTTTTCTTTCTTGTTTTGAATATACCCTGATGAGGAACACTACGGTGGACTTTCGATTTGTTCGTCTTCGTGGAGGAAAAGATGCACAGCGGTGTAGAAATGCTGGTTCATTATTGTTTCCTGGAAACACGTGTGCGTAGAGGTGTTGTGATGACAAGTGTTTTCATAAGGAGCAGGAATGTTTCTGATAAAAAAAACAGGTGTCGAACGTTAGAAATATCTTGTGTTTTCTGGTCACTACGTGTGCAAAACATCTTTTTGTTTATATGCACTCTGCTTCCTGCTACACATGTGGCAACAACGGTCCTGTATGGGTTTGTCTACATTGTGCTAGAAAGAATTATGTGATTCGAATGCCACTCTACGTAGTATGGTCAGAGCACAGACTCTGGTCAGGAGTATTGTGAACCCCTGCTCTGTGTGTGCGGTAAGGAGAGCAGGGATTTAAAACTAGAACCTTTAAAGTAAATTTAGACGCCCAGCTCCGGCAGTTTATGCATTATACCGAACAGACCGATAGTGGCCGTTAAAAGGTAAACGGGCCTAAGCGCCTATTTAACTGAAGAATAGATGTTGCTAATACACGTATTACGTATTTCGTTTATCACAGGTGATATGAGCTATACAAAGTTTACAGTACATATAGAAAAGTGCAAAGCGATATTCATACACACGGCTGGCTCAAGTGGTTGAAAGTTCATTTTTCAAAGTCCATACGAAATATACTTATGAAATATCTGTGTATTATCAGGTCCATACAGATGCGCATAGATACGCGTTTTAGTGATAGTACAGTCTGACTTGAGTGAATTCATTGCCCTTGGAGACACAGGTCGACATAAAACCATTTCTACGCACTGTTTCATAAGACCCGCCAAGTTTTGGTAAGTTAAGGCACTAATTGTGCAACACAACGACGCCTAGAATGGCATCTCTGTGCGTAATTATACCTCTTAAACACGTTATAATACTAGGGCATTGCCAAACGACCACAGTACAATTTGAGCGTTTCCGGGGCACAAGAAAACGCCAGAAATGTCGATCATTACAGTACTGTGGGCATTTAAGTGGCAGTTCAGAGCTGAACAATTATACTTGAGTGGGCTGTGAAACCTTCCAGCTGGAGTACAAAAATAGAAAACACGATGTGACTACACTGAGAAACGAAATAGTGAGGAAACTGTTAATGTGTCATGGGCTCGTGATATTGTTACGCACGTGACACGCTCTTCAACAAAACAGGTGTTGTGGTCGCGACAGATCAGCCAGTCACAGAACACTGAGAATTCCCATGCGGAGTCAGTGTAGCGGAGCATTTTCACGCTTGACTGACTGGTTGTTCTCGTTCAAATGATGTGAATTAATACTCCGAGCGGGACGGTGCAATCGAAATATTCATGGATGAGAAAATGGGTTGTGTTGATAAATGGTATGTGGATGAGAACCCGTTTGGTCTGGTGGAGATTCGATGTCCAAATACAGCACTACCAATAATTATCATCATGTGGCAGGCACACCAATTCGGTCTTCCTGATGATGTACTCACGGTGCTGGGCCAGCGGCAGGCAACATAGTGAATAACTATGGTTTCTAAGACAGCTCACCGAGACAGAGAGAGAAAACACTAAATCTGACAGGTGTTAAAAGGGAAAAAAATCCTCACTGTTACCACTTCGGACCAAACAGACATTTTGCACACCACTGAAATCCCAGTGCCTGTAGTAATAATGGCATTGAGAGTCAGAAGATGAGAATTTGAAGAAGATAAATCGTAACTATGCTGCTTTGCCTTGCGTTCTTTGTACTATTCCTATTACTATTCCCGGTGATAGTATTAAGATTAGTATCAGGATCGTAAAGCAGCTTCGCGTTCTCAAGCTTAGTTCTTTGTGCTATTCCGTATACTGACTTTGTTCTTTGCCGTACTATTCAGAAGATCAGAATTCAGTTGAAGAAGATAAATCGTAACTATGCCGCCGCTTTGTGTGCTCCAGCCGGCTTTGGTCTTTGTACTATTCCTATTACTATTCCGACCCAGGGATAGTATTTGGAATAGTATCAGGATCGTAATGCAGCTTTCGCTCTCAAGCTTTGTTCTTAGTTGTACTATTCCTGAGCACTATTACTGCGAACGCCGGTCCAAACAGAATTAGCCTAGACTGAGGGGGCAGTGTAAAGCTAGAAGTGAGGCACGCGGAAGAAGCAGTGACTCACTCAGTGTACCAACAGGCATGACTCCGGCCTCAAATCATTTACTACACTTGAATTTCTGAAAAAAAGGCGGGAATTGGAATGCCCCGCCGGCGTCCCCTCCCACGCAAATCATGAAGACCGGTCTACAAAATGTGGCGGTGAGTGTCACAGCCGGTCAGAAGACCCAGTTCTCGCGTGGTCGGTGCAGTCTCTGATATCAACTGCTTCGATATAGCTGGATTATACTTCTGTACTGAATTGTTGTCACAACGCGCTATAGTCATAGTGATTAAAATCACAAGTGACTGAACTAGATAAATACCTATCAGTCGTGAACCGCGGAAAGCCGGTTAGGATTGACTTATTGACTGTTGTGCGCAGTGGACTGCCCTTCGATGGACGTTGAAGACCGGCTATGGATGTAACACGTGTCAGCCATGGCGGGGATGGCATGGTCAGCTAGAATGTTGGTCACGTCTGCTAAAGGTCCGTTCAGTTCGGTCTGAAGTCGCATCGCTGCCAGCAGACAGACTATGATAAGGCTGAAAGGTATGTGAACAAGTAATACTAGACAGTGTGTGTGTGTGTGTGTGTGTGTGTGTGTGTGTGTGTGTGTGTGTGTGTGTGTGTGTGCTGAAAAGCGATTTGATGAGACTTTAGCATAATTAATACATGTATATGAAAATTATTTGTGGATGATAAAAATTTCCTATACTATGAAAAGGAAACGGTAATGACTGCGAAGTGGTTACAAGTTAAGCAAATAAAAGCGACATAAAAGGGACAGAAACCACTTAACTTTGACAAAGGACGGCACAGGCCAACGTTTCGGCTTTCGCCTTCTTCCTTTTTTCACACACAGTCCATGGTCTTTTGTCACCAAAGGATGGGTGTTGTGATATTTTCACTATTTTTTTCTGGTCCTTTTCTCGCCCACCGTTTTTTTTTTTCTTCCCCCGCGCCGTGTATGTCAGTACGTCCGCAGAGTTACCTTTTGTTTGTTTGTTGAAGTTATGTCCCATTTGTTTATGTCCTGAAGAAGGCGAAAGCCGAAACGTTGGCCTGTGCCGTCCTTTGTCAAAGTTAAGTGGTTTCTGTCCCTTTTATGTCGCTTTTATCTTCCTATACTATGGTTTTGAAAAATTAGTTAATGAGCTCAACACGGGAAACGCAAACTGACTTAGGCCGCTTAAATACTGTGAACCGCGCGTGTCCTGCACTCCAATAGAAAGATCCATCATTAAAAAAAATGTATATATATAATTATATATATGTACAATTCTAGCGGCAACAAAGTCTCTTCATCATGTCAAAAGCCTAAAAAAGTGGAAAATTGACCATAAATGGAGAAATACGCAGAGCTCCGTTGTCTTGGAAGACACACGATTATACCTTGTATAACAAAAACAAAACAAACCTGACAAAACAAAACAAAAACAAAAAAAAAACCTTCGAAAGAATATCAAAATGAACTTGAGACTTCTATGCAGTACGTCTGCTTAACTAAAATCTACAAGCTGTAACTGTACAAGGTTTGGAAACTGAACAGCTGTCAGTTAGGACGGCTGGCTCCTTGCAAAACTGATTAGCTGTCCGTCATGTAGCGGACGCCTCTGCCATGCAGCGGACTACTATGCCCAGTGTGAATAGAGACGATGTGGTCCACATCAGAACTTGGGATCAGGTTGTCAAGGCGAGGGTCGTGGCATCGTCCTTTTCCACAGCCGATGGCAGTGTCGTCGTAGTTGAATTGATCGCCTGTGTTCTCTCCAACCTCGTCCCCGTAGTCACATGGTAGTGAGGTTGGGTGGAAGGGCGCTTGCTTACCGAGCAGAGGCGGACTTTCCCGAACTTGTGTGCTCGCCTCGGCGGACATGGAGACAACCTTCTTTACCTTGGTGTCTTCGTCTGTGGGGGTCAGGGGTCGCGAAGCAGGCGGTGTAGGAGGCGGGGTTAGCATTTCACCTGGAGGAAGGTTGAGGCTGGAGGCGGGGCCTGGCTGAAAAGCCGGTGGGCTGGCGGGCGACAAACTGGGCTCATGCAGAGCAGGTGTGAATGTGGCTGAACCGCCGAAGGTAGGCGACTGCGTTTCGCGTGGATGTCCGTCGGCTTCAGCGGTTATGTCCCTTGGTTCTTCAGCCTCTGTAACGGTGGCAGCTGTGCAAAAAGTAGTAGAGTTTACTCATCGTTATAGTGGCACTTACTGTTTCATTTTTATTTATTTATTTTTTTAAGTAGAGGATGGTTGCATAGTGTCTGTCGTATGGTACACAAATGCCACCAATTTATTATTTTTTGGCCCCCCCCCCCCTCCACATTTTTATCACAAAAATTAACATAGCTAATGATTGTTATGATATGATTGTGGCTTCCAGTGTCATATGAAGCCTGCGGCATGGTAGGCCTCAATTTTGCGATGGCGAAAAAATTCTGGAACACACAGCAATGCTTCAGTCTTGTGATATGACACCAAGTAATGCCGGCAAAAGCATTTGGTCAAGAAAAGAGATTTAAAGAAAAGACTCATGAAAATGAACTTGGCATATCATACAAATAAGAAAGAAAAACTTGCTGACCATTTTTTCCTGGCAGCAATGATTCTGCAGAACTGTCCAACTCATCTGGCAGTTCAGGCATGGTTCTTGTTTGTCTACGTTGGCTCAATTTTTTGCTACAGCGACGGCCACCCTCTGTTATCAGCAGCAATGCCAGTAGCGTTCCCAGAATGCATGTTGACCAGAAATACGCTGGATGAACTGTGTCCGGCATGCCTAGAATAAAAGAATAGGAATACATAGTATTTTTCTAATGATACTAGTGATTCTGTGTTAACATTACTAATTAGAACTCAGTACCTGTGAAGCAGACTTTAAGCATGCTTTCCCAGTCTAAGTGGTGGGATGACAAGGAAACAGAAAACAACCCCTCCAAAAAAAAAAAAAAAAAACCCCAAAAAAACAACAACCCCAAAACCAAAAACAAGAACACAACAACAAAAACAAACAAAAAACCAAACAAAGAAAACAATAACCAAAAAACCCCAAAACCAAAAACAGAAAAAACAAAACAACAAAAAACAAAAACAAAACAAAACCAAAAAACAAAATAACAACAACACCACCTCCCAAAAAAACCACAAACAAACAAACAAACAACAACAACAAAAACAGAAACACATACTTTTTTCTGATTCTGAAAAACTTACTGGCCCTGCCCAGGCAAGAGAATCTTTTTAATGTTTATTTCTTGTATCAGCTTAACTGATATTTCTACTTTAAATTTATAAAACTATTGCACTGTTTTTCAATACAAAGTAAAACGGTGAACGAAATTCACATCTCTGTAGAATTTTCATTGCAAAAAAAAAAGCAACAACAAAAGATCACATTCAAACAAACACTGACAGTTAGTCTATGTGTGGTATAGGTGCATGACCATGCCTAGAACATTTCCCCTTGATTCTAGAGTACCTACCTGAGCACAGATGGGGGTCCCGCTTTAAGCAATACACGTCACAAGCTGGGGGCAGCAACGTTTCGTTGCCACAGTAAAGCTCCCTTTCGTTACAGTGCTGGCACCGTTGTTCTCTGTCATTACAGAACTGCAGGCCGCGATGGCAGCAATCTCTGTAGCATGGCACCATGCCAGGCAGACAGTCAAACTCACTGTTCTCATCTTGTGTTGAAGGCGGGTGATGCATTGCGGGTGGATAATCCCTAAAGGTGATAAAAGACAGCAAGATCAGCGAGGTGGGGTACGTGTTTGGTCACAAATGACGGTTACACTCTTGTCTCGTGTTAATTTGTGCACCGGCGGCAGTGGTGTGGGCGTGGCAAGTGGCCCGGGTGGCCGCGTGTGGACTGAAGATGTGTGTGTGTGTGTGTGTGTGTGTGAGTGCGTGTGTCAGTGTGAGTGTGTGTGTGTGAGTGGTGTGTGTGTGTGTGTGTGTGTGTGTGTGTGTGTGTGTTGGGGTGTGTGTGTGTGTGGGGGGGGGGGGGGGGGGGGTAACCAAGCAGGCTGGGACAGCGTGGTTATTGTTTTCTTGGAACATGGGCCTAAGAACTCGCCAAAGCCATGGTAGGTCAGTAGAATCAGGAAACCGAAAGAGGAATGGCTATAACATCCATGAAGCCGGCATCCGCAAGTTATCACAAAATATCACAACTGCACGTGATCGCTAAGTTTTTTAATTTTTTTTAAATTTTTAAACATTTATTATTTGTCTAAAGAATAAATGACAATGACTGTGAAAGTGCGTAAAGCCGGTCACTCAGATGTGGAAACTACGCCATTCAGTCTGCTAAACTAAGCCATTCTGCTTGTGACGTCACTCAGTCAGCGTCAGTCACTGACGGACTGCCCTCGATACAGCTTCGGTCCTGATTTCACTGACGGGCAAATTCCACGAAATTTAGCGGCGCTGAGTATATCAGTCATCGGTTGGAATCAACGTTCTCTCAGCACCGAGCCGGGCGGCGTGGGTTTAATTACCTCACTGACTGACCTAACTGCGATCCGGCCTTCACTAGTACTGAGCCGGCGAAGGCGGTTTTATCTCCAATTTGACATCGGCGTGCCCCTCAGTACACTTTAAATTACTTGAATCAAGTTATCACGTAGATTCAGCATTACAACTTGAGGAAGTGGAGAGTTACATTGACTGCGGCCGGGGTGGAAGCTGTCGGTCTCAGTCACTGCAGTGTCGACTCAGTGGCCGTCAATCATTCAGTTCGATCAGTGACATCCTGATTAATCAGTACTCAGTCGGCTTGTGAAGCGGTTACTGTCAGTGACCGCCGAACAGGCACTTGGGGCTGATGCAATCGGACACTTCACACAAAGACTTCTCCGACTGTGTATATAGACTGTCAGACATGGCGACTGAGACCCGGGCCAACACTGTCTGACCGGTCATAGTTGTTAACGCCAAAATATCCCCCCAGGGCCACAATAACTCCCCTTAATTTTACTTCCTTGCTAACACTGGATCGTTTCTTCACTGACGTTGTGTGAAGTGAGCGTGTCCCTTACCTTGGCGATACGTTGAAATGATAAGGAAACTTGTCGCTGTGTCAGGCAGCAGAATTTGCGAGAAGCGGGGAAACACCACAGGGCAAACACCGGGAGCACGCGGTTGGTGCTAAATATAAGCCTGATGCAAAAATTAATAAGGTGGATAACACCGTTTGCAAGTTCAAAATTTGTTGGCTTGTTTCAAGAAGTTGCCTCCCATGCACGGTGCTGTAGGAGCCTGGTCTTTGTGCTAGTCACTCCAGTATAGGTCACTTCCTACATGCAGTAACACGTGGTGTTACTATTATTGTCTGACGGACGTGTCAGTAGCTGACGTCACGCTGATAGGCTCCGCCTTGATCGGTTTAAATTCTATCCGCTTCGAAGGTTTGATCGTTCATAAAGGCCGCTAAACTATTTTTTCCGCCTAAACTAGGATATAATTACTGAGGAGTCTTGGTCAGTGTGAAACTCGCATTCATGCAAACTATCAAACTCACAAACTGCCTTGTTGCCGGGCAATTTCAGAAAAAAACTCCTCTGACGTTACCCTGTCAAACATTTGAAAGAAACTGCTTCCGTTCTTTCCGTGCGCTATTTATACCCCTGTTCAGCCTTTAAGTTCTATCTATGGGTTAAGAATCACTTTTTAACGGCGTAAAATCACAGGGTTAAGTTTCATGCAGATTTTCACTCGTATTCGACTCCTAAGCTCTTCTCAAGCATTCTAGCTCAAATTTGAACATTTTCAAGCAAAAATGGATCCAACTCAGATTGTCAAGTTCAAAGCACACTCACCGAGTCAGTGTTACCGATATCCCCTTTGAGATCTCCAAACTTCACACAAGCTCCGCCGACCTTCATCTTCACCGGTTCGCGGCTTCTCAAAAGATCGGATGTCAAATTTGAGCTAGAATGCTTGAGAAGAGCTTAGGAGTCGAATACGAGTGACACTCTGCATGAAAATTAACCCTGTGATTTTACGCCGTTAAAAAATGATTTAACCGCTCTATGTGCAGTGCAACAAATTCACAGAAGAAAAAAAAAAAGAAAAAAAAAAAAAGGCAAAAAAGAAAAAAAAAAAGAAAAGAAAAAAAAAAAAGGGAAAAACAAAGAGAAAGAAATCGGGTTTTGGAATAACAATGTTTTATTTTCCAACGACAGGAGTCATGGCAAAGCCGCTGGCATAATTATTCCACCAAGTTATACCCATGCTAAACGACAGACCACATGGCACGATAGTTCAGTCATGCATTTGAACACCAGTGGGATTTTCCATAAGTGGCTTTACTGGTTTTCTCCATTAGAACTTTGCATGCAATGAATATTCAACAGCATACCAGATAACTTGTTACACACACCGTACGAAACCGACACTGATTTTACACAGAAACGAAATCTACACTGACCACTGACTGGACGATAAGTTTTTGTGTATGGGCCAGTTTTAAGGAATATGTGACCGGTCACCACAAAACCAGTCCTAACTCGCGCCGCGTGGAACAGCGCTACAGGCAAAAATAGGTGGTGGGGTCAGTCTGGGCCATTTTCACTTTTTTGCAGAACTGGACTCTTGAAATACCAAATTTTCACGTGGGTGTAATATTGTACCCCAATAATGGACGAAAATCAAGTTTTATTTGCATGGTCTTGACCGAAAACAGGCTACAGTTATCGCGAATTGACCTGTTTTTGACCGAGTAAAACGCGCCGCAACCCTGACAGAACATATATATATGGGATACTTTGAAATGAAAGTAATGACGATTTCTTCAAATTAGGCGTTTAAAAAAAAAAAAACATGCATAACAATGCTCAAAACATCAACTGAATACACGTGGATGGTCCCATGCATTTCTTTTAAAGTTAGACTAAATCATCAAAATCGGGCTCACATACTCAGCGCCGGGCCAGTTTTAAGGATAGGGGATACTTTGAAATGAAAATAAGGAAGATTTCTTCAAATTAGGCGTAAAAAAACATGCATTAACAATGCTCAAAACACCAAAACACGTGGATGGTCCCATGCATTTAAAAAAAAAAGTTAGAACACATCATCAAAATTGGGCTTACATACTCAGCGCTGAAACTAGCGTTCCATCGGCTCTTTACTAGTGCCGGCTTCTTCTTTCGCACACGCATTCCACATCTTATACACTGACTGCACTGTCTGTGGGCCTACTATGTCCAACTGACTGATATAAACACTTATCGGCAAACTTGTCATGTTAATGATGCAGGATGTTGTCTGTGAGAGTTAAGTGTCTAATGTCTGGTTGAACACGTACTGGCTAATGTCATGGGTATCAGGCATGTGAATACAAAAGAAAATGAGACCAATTAGATCCAATCCACCCATGCGTACATAAAGCAAAATATTGACACCAACAATAACAAGAACTTAATGACGCGCAAATTAATTCCCCCTCCCCAAGAAAAAACAAAACAAAAACAACTCAAACAAACCAAAAACCACCCCCCCAAAAAAACAAAACAAAAACAAAACAACAACAACCAAAAACAAAACAAAACAAAAACAAAACAAAACAAAAACAAAACAAAAAAACCAAAACAACAACAACAACAAAAATACCCCCCCCCCCAAAAAAAAAAAAACAACAACAACAACAACAAAAAAACCACCCAAAACAAAACAAAACAACAACAACAACAACAAACAACAACAACAAAATCCAAACAAACAAAAGAACAAAAACCAAAACAAACACCCCCGCCCTCCCCCCCCCCCCCAAAAAAAAAAGAAAAAAAGAAAAGAAAAACAAGAAGAAGAAGAAAAAAAAAACGAAAAGGAAACCCACGCACGAAACACACACACAAAAAATAAATCAACAACAACCAAAAACAAAACAAAAACAAAAACAAAACAAAAACAAAAACACCCCCCCCCCCGAAAAAAAAAAAAAAAAACCAAAACAAAAACCAACCACCAACCCCTCCCCCCAAACAAAACAAAACAAAACAAACAAACAACCCCCCCCCCAAACAAAACAACAACAACAACAAAAAACCCCAACCAACCAAACAAAAATCAAAAACAAAAAACAAACCAAAAACAAAACCCCAACAACATTAACAACAACAACAAAACCCGCACATTAGTGGCTATTTACATAAGGATGGCATAAAGAGGCATTCTAAATACTGGTAGTCTGTTCACCACCACACATAAACTACAATTACACCATGGACAAGAGTGGAATTGTTCTGACTGAACTGTACAGCTTTAAAAGTAGGACTACAATGTACATGCAAATAAAGCAAACCACCAAGAAAGATGCAAACTGAAAGAGCAGCGCTTCTCATCACAGGCAATAACACATATTGTCATGCAGGCAGGCAAACCGTACGTTACAAACAGGTACAGGTGTTCAGTATAAAAAAAATTGTGCAGTAAAAACATACCGTACACCTAGTTCGCCAACAAAGCAACGCTGAAACAAACAAACACACAAACAAACAAACAAATGACTGAATAAACAACAACAACAACAACAACAACAATAATAAGGCCTATCATTAGTTTTTAGATTATTTATGCTTCACTGATTTGCATAACTCTTCAAAGACCATGCAAAAATCGCAATCACTTGAAATCTTCATATCACTAGAAGCCACTTCAAGCCACTATTACGCAATCTACAGCGGTCTCGGGCCTAGCGGAGAAGACCCACGCCTTTTGTAATAGTGGCTTGAAGAGGCTCCTACTGGTGTGCAGTGGCATGTTCTTTTTAAACATACCATACAGTGGGCAGGGGGGTGCTCGGGCTCGGGATCTTAAAAGATAACGCTAGTGTCTGTCATCGCTTCATTTCACAAACGTTTGGTTGCTTTTGGTGTTCAGTCAGTCCACCCTCTTTCTTGAGAATGTGTCGGCCTATTGCATTTCCAGTACGTGCATTTTTGGTCAGCCGAGACTTCAATTCTCAACAGTGATGAGACGCCCAAGAATACCCAATCGGGTATGAGTTTTATGAATACGTTGCCATGTATCTGCCTTACTTGATTGTTTCGTTGACCGTGACGTGATCCAGTTTTCTTTTCACCGGAAGCTTTATTCTTCTTCCTTGGGCTGTTCACGGTTGGACTCCAGCAGCCAGTCTCCAGTCAGTGAGTTCCCACAGTGCCGCGTGAGGCGGCATTAACGCGTCACACCATAGTATTTTCCCTGCACAGAAACTGCTGTGCACTCTAGCACGTTGAACTTCGCGTCTTTGGGAGCGATAGTGGCATAGTTTCATCTGCACGGAGGCTGACTGGTCATACTAAATTATATCTCCGTTCATTCGGCCTTGCCGCAGGAGAAAGTACATCTTCTAGCGGCATTCTGGATACTCTTGTAAGTGCCAGTGTTTCCAGTCCAGCCACAGTACTGATTCCAGTCTCCCAAAAATGCTGCAGAATAAGTTAGTGGGAAAGAATGGACCATTCAAACTGCACACTGCCAACCAGTATAACTTCAAGGCAGACTACAGACGTCTTCTGCGACCCCTCCTCACCATAGCCAGTCAGAAGGAAGGCCGAACTTCGCTAGAGTTCAAAGCCCAGCAAGCTTTCACACGGCCAGCACGGCATCGGTCGTTCATTTCGCTCATACAGGCCATCGCATACATGTACCCTATGTTTGTTGTGTACATGTTTTATCACTTAGACTGGTAACCAGCTGCCGCGTGTAGAGGGTGGAAGCGGCACTTCTTGCAGACTCAGTCGACAGTTACTGAGGGCTGTCTGGTCCATAGAGCTGCTTATTTCCAGCTTACACAATGTGTTCGGTCATGGATTCCTGGCAGCTGGCAGCTTTTCTGTTGAAGTCCAGATCCCTCTGGTGGTGTTCTGTGCCTGGTCCGGGAGCTACCATGTCGCTCAGGCTGCTTCTGTCGCTCTTGGGGCTGCTGTTGGCGCTGCTGGTCTGGCTTCCACTGGCTGGCTGGACGTTGTTCATGTTCCCAGTGGCACCGCAGGGCTGCTCGTTGCTTGTGTGGTCGTCGCTTGGTTGCATGCTGGGTCGCTGAGCGTCGGTGGGCTGCGTGTCGTCGGCTGTGCATGTGGCGTATGGCCCGGTGGTTTCGGATGCTGGTACGTCCTGAAGAGGTCGGTGTTCCTCGTCCACTGGATGTACCACGTGACGTTGCTGTTTGGATCCGATGAAACACCACCGCAGGTATCGCCACAGATTTGATGACAGTTTTCGTTGGGGAACTGCCATCAGAAGCGTGCAGTGCGATGAATCGGAATCAGTCATGATTTCGTGAACTGATTTAAAAAGACACCCCCCCCCCCGCCCCTTCCTAATCAAAAGAAACAACCTCAAACCACACAAGACGCACGGGTCTCTCTTACTATCTGTCTGTACTACACTACAATACCGTCATCAACTACACACACACACACACACACACACACACACACACACACACACACACACAGACACACACACACACACACACACACACAGAGAGAGAGAGAGAGAGAGAGAGAGAGAGAGAGAGAGAGAGAGTACCTGCCGTGGAGTCTCTTTTATTTTGCCCGGTTCGTCTACTTATCACGCAGGACATCAACAACAGACACAGGAACACTAAGGCAGCAAAGGCGGCAACAAAGAACAGTATTTGCCAGACATGGCTGACGGGTTTGTTTCCTGGAAGATAAACACTTTAAAGTAAAAGCCAGCTGCGTAAAAACATTCATCAACCAAAGTATAAGTGACCTTACGATCAAACGAAATCATGAAGGAACTAACCAACGAACGAACCAACCAACCAACCCGGCAACCAACCAACCCGGCAACCAACCGACCCGGCAACCAACCAACCAACCCGGCAACCAACCAACCCGGCAACCAACCAACCAACCCGGCAACCAACCAACCAACAAACCAACCAACCAACAAACCAACCAACCAACCAACCAACCAACCAACCAACCTACCTACCTACCTACCTACCTACCTACCTACCTACCTACCTACCTACCTACCTACCTACCTACCTACCTACCTACCTACCTACCTACCTACCTACCTACCTACCTACCTACCTACCTGTCAGTGCAACATCTAACCAAAACGGAAATTGCACTTTTGAACGGTGAATCAGCTTTGTTTTGGGGGCAAGTTTACTTTAACACTTTCATCGTGGAATGACCTGTCGGCAAACGCATAAACCGGACGTAATTATACTGAATCATTTGGGGGAGTTTCCTTGCATACTCAGCTGACACACCTGTTCCATGGTGACGCAAAGAAAAGCCAGTAAGCTTGTGTCTTTCCGGTATACATAAAGCACTTTCTACGCATCCTGGCTCAAAAGGGCAAAACCCACTATTAGATAATTGGCTTAAGCCCGTTAAGATTTTCCGCTCTTTTACGCTTCTCCTGCCCCCCCCCCCCCACCCCCGCCCCCCCTCCACACACACAAACATGCTCGCGCCCACAATATAGGCATGCGTCATGGTTTGATTGCTGGTGCCCTACGGCACATTGGTTTCTGCTTCGCCATCCTGGCGGCCTTTTGTAATTGTGTGACGCTACACGCTTCATGTCAGATAAATGATATTGATAATAACTGTCGATAAGTTAAAAAAAAATTTAATGTCATTTGAGGTCATTTCAGTCCAAACCAAGACCGGTTGTCTAATTTTATTGACAGTGAAGGCGGGAGTCGGGTGCATTGACCCCGGGTGGGGATGAGGTGTGGTGCAGAGGTGTTGAAATGAGTTCTATTTTTTAATGACTCAGTTTAAAACAAAATACCCCCCCCCCCTCCACCACGACTACCAATAACGTCCCCCCAAAAGACCAAACAAAACAAACAAACACCCCCTAACTTGAAACCCCCCAAAACAAAACCGATAATCCAAAACAAAACAACAACAACAACAACAAACAGAAACAAAAAATACAACACAAAACACAACAAACAAACAAACAAACAAACAAACAAACAAACAAACAAACAAACAAACAAACAAACAAAACTGTGTTTACAGAACTGTCTTTAGAGAGAATCCCGCTCTTTGTTATTTTGTGAAAGTTCACAATCAACGTTAGTTGCTAAATGACGGTGTACGCTCGATATTTAAGAGCCTTCAGATAATTATCTACTCACGCAGCATGTCGAGTTCAGCTTGGAGTTTCGATTTGTCTTTGCGAGCTGTTGTCAGGGAGGCGTCCATATAACGAGTTTTGTTTTCCGTCTCATGAAGCTTCTTTTCTAAACACAGAAAACACGACAAACTTTGAACAGCCGTTTTTTGTTTTTTTGTTTTTGTGGGATTGGGTGTGATGAGAGAGTGTGGGGTGGCTCGGGAGGAGGGGGAGGGGGTATGCATGGGGGGGGGGGAATTGGAGCAAACGAGGGGGGGGGGGGTGGTCTAAGTAGGGCTTACTTAGTTGGTATAGTTCGCCCGTTAGGGGTGCAAATGTATACCAGTCATGTGCAGGAGGGGCAAATAAACTCCAGTCGCCCACTAACAGGGGCGACTGTATCTCCGCAACGCGGGAGGGGGTGCAAATGTACTCCGGGGTCTTGCGAAGTGAAGTCACTTTGTTCTACGAATTTACTTTATGCGAAATATCGACGGAATTGACTGGTACACATTTGCATCCCGTAACGGGTGAACTATACTAAATGATCCTCAGTAGCCGTATGTAGTTTTGCCAAATTTGAACACCACAGCATAGCCAATATTGCTTGAGAAGAGGTTATCGAAGTGAAAGAAGGGAAAGCCAGTGTCGGTCAAAGTTCTTCTCTTTTTTTTTTCTCCTCTCGGCTGCTGTTTGTTCCACTTTGCAGTTCTGGAAATGTCGGTTACTTACCTGTGTCTCTGAGACTGCTGCGTAGGTGATCATTGTCGATTTCCAGTTCATCAGTTTTATTTTGCGAGGCCGCCTCTCTCTTCTCTGTCAACAGACCTGTCACGAAAGCAGCGAAACAGATTAGGTTCGACTTGTGTTGTCAGATAGCGCGTAAGTTTCATCTTGTGGAAATCAGTAACTATTATTTGTTCCCCGACTGTTATAGGAGGTCAATTCCTGGTGGGTTTGGGACTTGGGAATGGGGAAGAGACTGACTTTCTGGGCTTTCGTGTGATAAATAGGACTTTCCTGTGATAAATAGGGCTTGTGACGGAAGAATGGGTGGGTGGGTGTTTGGGAGATTAACGTCCCTTTCCACCACGTATGGGTGATATCAAAGACGGGCGACGGGAAAGGGGGGTGGGGGAAGGGGGGGGGGGTCAGGGGACATGGGGTCGGGTCGGTAGAGTTCAAAATTTTCAATGGGAAGCGTATTTCGAAATAGATTGAAATAGTGCAGCCAGACGCCGGTCTGATTTTCACAGATTTTTTTTGGTTACTTTAAGCAGAACGTTAACAACAACAACAACAACAACAACTCAAACCAAACAGATCAAACAGAACGAGGACGAAAATGCTAGTCACATTGACTGAATAATGATCAGCCAGTAAAAAAATACTTACGCTCACACGCAGCCTGGCACGATGGATATTTCGTGAGAATTTTCTCGGGCACTTCTTGCTTACACCACATGCCAACTATATCTGTGCAGTTCCTGCAACCTCTCAGAGGTGGCAGCCGGCTGTCGGAACAGAACTGCTCGATTTCGCACGTTTCTCCATGACACGCCTCGGGACCTAACCCGTACCAGTTGGGGACTGGCGCCGCAGCGGCAGTAGAGACAGAAGCCACCACGAGAACGGTAACCACTGTGACAAACATTTTGTGTTGCTTCATCTGAAACAGTCAGAGCAAGCAGTGTTGTCATTTAGTGTATGCCGGTGGGTTGATGGGTATTTGAGGGTTTAACTTCCTTTTCCACCAAGTACGGATGATTCCAAAGACCGGGCAACGAGGAAAAAAATCAGCACTAATATTTGGCCCTAGTCGGGATTTGGACCCTACGGGGTTGTGCCCCTTCGGCTGGTTCGCTCGTAATGACCATGCGACTAAAACCGACAACAGGTGAAAATATTGGGCGAAAAATTAAGACTAGTGGAAGAATGCTTACTTTAACTGCATTAAAAAATCTTCATTATCTTTCCTACATTTCGAATTGGACATGAAAGAAGAAAAAAGAATGTAAAGTAAAACATCTTTGAAAATAAAAAAAGGAGAAAAAGAAGAGAAGGACAGAAAAGGAGGAGGAGGAGGAGAAGAGTAATTCTTTGCACAGGAACCACGATTTTCCCTATCAGTTCCGTTTACACTTACTGGTAATTGTAGCACTTTGATGGCTTTGAGTATCCTTCGTGGTCTGTTCAACTTCCTCGCGTTTTATATCTATATACACACACTAGTTCGGGCCTAAGTGGCCATTTTGACGACTCAGAGTGGGAATTCTTCATTGGGTGCCACGTAATTATGACATCACAGTCACGCCACGTGACACTGGTATGAAGTACGCTAACATATTGCTGGAATACTGAAGCACAAAGGGGTTACCCGCAATGACGTGGCGTGTTACACGTACTAAGAACGGGTCACGTTTGCCCTTTATAAGGCAAGGTGTGTTACAGGTATACAATCACGAAGAAAAATAACCCTGTCACGATGCACATGAACACAATCAATGACGTGCATTTATTTATAAAGTTATTGCTTTTGACGGGAGTATCGTAGAACCTGCTTAACATTTTAAGAGAGTAGCTAATGAAATATGTGTAAACTTACTATATTACAAATCACACAAATATCTAATTATCTCATCTATCAATGTAGCCCAATGATGATGACGATGATGACGATACCGATTAAAAAAAAAATTCATTGTAAAGATAGTCAAGTGAAGAAGTTCTGTGATACTGTATACCTGTGCCCTTCATTGGTCGATTTTTCACTTTAAAGCCATAAGGGTTATAGGGTGGGTGGGTGGGTGTTTGGGAGTTTAACGTCCTTTTCCACCACAGAGGGTGATATCAAAGACGGGGCAACGATGAAAAAGCCAGCACAAATATTTGGCCCCAGCAGGGATCGAACTCACGACCCGAGCATTAAAAGTCCAACGCTCTACCATTCGACCACCCCGGCTCCCCCATAAGGGTTATAGTAGAAACTAGTATATGTGTATGATCATGTGCAACAACAACAAACAGATTTTCTATCATAAAATAATGACAACATTATTATTATTATTATTATTCGTAGTTTTATAATTTAATCAGGAACATTACGATAAGAACTGTGACCCCGTCATCAGACCCTGCCATTTATCTCCCTAGGAATCGATGACTTCAATGTTCTGGTAGTCTGATAGATGAGGGAAGAAAACGGAGTTTGCCTGTTATCGTAATGGCAGACTTCTTGGGGTAATGTATACTTGATGCTGACGCATTAATTTTGTTTGATATAATATCTACTCTCTCTCTTCTACTTTTCCAGCATATGTGAGCACTGTTCCCCTGTATACACAACCAGTGATTCTGTCATCCACTCAGAGGCGGTCTTCGATTTCTTCTCAGTGGTGAGTGTATTTTTGTGTTTTCTTTTCAGTGTGTAGGTTGTTTCAGTCTTTGCTTCTTCTTTGTTTACCAGGTACTTACTGTATACTAATGTAACATCTTGGAGTCGGCGAGGAATGACTGATGAAATCGTCAGTCCAAAGCTCTTGTGGTTTTGTCCAATTAGCAATGTGCCTGAAAGTCCCCCCCCGCATTCTAGTTCTAGACCCTGGGCTTTGAATTCTTGGTAGGCTACATATTTTGTGGCGGGTTTCTTGTCGTTGTCTGTTGTCACAGCCTTAACCAACTGAGATAAACCCCCAAATACTACAGCTTGTTTTCTTTGAAGCACTGCAATCAGCACACTGTCTCGTGTACTCACTATCAAAGGCGAAAGATCAACTGAATTTTGTCGCTAACAGAGTGCTTGGATGGTGTTCTGAAAATGATTTGCCGCAGGGCCCATTCTGATGATAGGTTGTCTCCCCTGTTACGTACCGCTGTTACGTAGACATTTTCATTTTCATCTCAGCTTATATTTATCCTTTACCGTCGCTGAAAACCAAATGGTTTACATTCACTTAGAGCAAGAAAGACGAAAGAAAAGAAATTTGATGTATGATGATTTTTTTCCCGTTATTTATTTTCCCACATAGACCGTTACATACACACACGAAAACACTCACGGCACGGCAGTAAAAGCACTATCAATTTTGTAAAGTCAAAAACACAACATTTTAAAACACATTTGTTGATACAGAAGGAAAAACGTGTTAAAGTAGCAAGCGTTAAGCCGTGCTTGTGTTAGATCCTACCTTGTAAAATGCATTCATTCTTATAATGAGTAGTAGAAAGGACAAAAGGATCAGGGAAAGAATGTAATTGCTGTGCTTACTGTACAAAACGTGCCATTGAAGTATTTACAAATGAATTAAATGTATGCTGTTTACAATCGTGACTACAACCGAATAGTATAAACGTTTCTCAAACACAGAATATATCCAGGAATCAGTGTAAACAGAGCTCATTATTTAAGCGAAACAACCGCAGAGCAGCAGCTACTACTACAACTACTCCTAACTGAACATGTAGGCTAAAAACAGCAAACACAACCACAAGGTAAATGCTTCATCACTGATCATCTTTCAAGACCTTGAAAAGTTACATAATTGCCAGTGTGTGTGTGTGTGTGTGTGTGTGTGTGTGTGTGTGTGTGTGTGTGTGTGTGTGTGTGTGTGTGTGTGTGTGTGTGTGTGTGTGTCCCATGGCTCAGGTAGACCAGTTTTCAGAAATCATGTCCAGAGTTTAGTTGACCGTTAAGCTGAAGTCCTTATGGTCGTTGGGATGACTCTCTGTCCTCTCGCCACTGGGAGCCAACCGATCGGAGAGACTGCTGCTACTACTGTTTGGGGTGGTGCTGTTCCTGGACGTGCTGGCTGAAATATTGTTCACTTTCCTCGGACTGTTGTTGACGCTTCCACCGGTGGTTGGGCTGGTGATGGCAGTGGAGTTGAGGTTGTTGGTGTTGTTGAGGTTGATGTTGGCATCTGTGTCATTGAGAGAGGCTGGGGTCGCTGGGAGAAGGGGGTTTTGGGTCCTGTCTAGGGGTTGTCCGTCTGTCTGTCTGTCACGGCGTGTGACCGGTGCTTCATCGGGTGCTTTGCCGCGGTACACTGAAAAAAAAAGTCAGACAGATGCACACATGTAATTCATGTTAGTATGAGGAGCAAACCAAATTCTTCCTGTATTTTGTGTTACTAGAAGCGAAATGAACTATCCATCTTCTCTTATTTTAATGATTTAACTGCTATGTGGAATAGTTTGGAACACAGTCGATGCTGGACAATATTAGCTGTGTCAACTTATGGGTACTGTGAGACCATGCGTAACCTGTCTGAAAGTTAGTTAGTGAAATTAGAATAGTCCGGGATTTTCGCTTGCTATGGCTCAAACAAACTTGAACTGTGTTTATGTGTGTGTGTGTGTGTGTGTGTGTGTGTGTGTGTGTGTGTGTGTGTGTGTGTGTGTGTGTGTGTGTGTGTGTGTGTGTGTGAGTGAGAGAGAGAGAGAGAGAGAGAGAGAGAGAGAGAGAGAGAGAGAGAGAGAGAGAGAGAGAGAGAGAGAGAAAGAGATGATGATGATGAAACTTTATTCATCAACTGTAAAAGTTTTGGCAGAAACATGCCGTTGCTAAAATATTTCAACACAGAAAATTATGCACGAAACTAAACGAAACAAAATCATATAGAAAATTATCAAGAGAGAGAGAGAGAGAGAGAGAGAGGGGGGGGGGGTACCTGGTGAGTATTGGCGGTAGTTTCTGTTCATTTTCTTCTTCTTTTTCTGTTGCCTGACACAACGCCAGCCGATCAGACATCCCACGACGATCAAAAGGCCAGGACCACAGACGGCAGAAACAATCTGCCATATGATCACCTGGTCTGTCGATAAAATTGAGAAAACTCAGTTTGCCGTTTTTTCCCGTATCCCCCTCCGTCCCCACCTAATCTATCCCTCCCTTCTCCCAGCACGTAAAGAGACTGAAATCTGAGAGAGGCATGCGAATCACAATTCTTCAGTTTTACAGTCCTCAACAGCGGTAATGACGTATGTATTAATTCTGAAACAAACAAACAAACAAACAAACAAACAAAGCGAAAGAAAAAACAAACAAACTCGCAACCGTATGAAACTTTAACATAAAGGCGAATTTGCAACAACAACAACAACAACAACAACAACAACAACAACAACAACAACAACAACAACAACAACAACAGCAGCAGCAGCAACAAAAGCAACAACTTGCTGGATGAAACGAAACACGGTTAACTGTACAAATGCACACAATGTTAATTACCAGACGCCTGTTCGAGTGCCAGACGCAGCTGAGCGTTCTCTGCCTCCAATCTGTCTTTCTGGTTCCCTGGAAAATAACGACTTTTTTACGCTTTGCATGCAGTGGATACAGACAATTACTGTTACAGGAGTCAGACTCGGAGTCAAACCGGGAACGGGGCTGGAAGTTGAGTAAATCAAGGGGGATCGACTCATTTTTGTGGTGCTTGTGAAACTCAGGACAGTTTTACGAACTGTGCGATTCCGGCGGTGGACAAAGGACGTTACCCCCCCCCCCCCCCATCTCCACCCTCTACTGAGACTGAGGTACAATACGCAACCTTTTCTATGGCGAAAACGTTTTTCTTTTAAATTTTATACAATACTGTGAAAATTTGCCCTGGGGACCAAAGCGCATCATGCTATTCACTGTCATTACATATGATTTGTTTAATCGTTAGTCAAGGCTACATCAAACACGTAATTCCTTTAAACAACCCAAAAGTGATCGACGAACAGACAACAAAATTTGAGTCGATGCCTTACAGACAGGTCATCGGGGATTTCAGAGTTTGTTCAGTCACCAAGATAAGACGGTTCCGTGACAAGCCTTTCAGCTGTTGCTAGTTACCGAAATAGCCTTTACGTCACTCCTTGCACACTTACAGTTGGCGCGTTTTCCCGAACTGACGTTGTTATGTACTACTCGACTAATCTGACTTACTGGAAAAACGCCATTAACGCTTTAAAACCGGAGCCCGACCACTCCTTCCCAATATGTGATAAGACTCGTTAAAGGTCAAGCCACTGCACTCCAGCAGCAGCCACTTCAAGCCACTATTGGGCAAGGCGAGGGCCTTCCCGCTAAACGCGAGCCTGCTACGAATTGTAGAATTGAAGTTGCTTCTAGTGATCAAGTAACACTGCGGTTTTTGTATGGACCTTTAAGAGATAAAAAGCATAAAAAAACTCGGTCAAACAACCAACAAACACACGAACAGAAAAACAATTCACGTTTTGGGCAGAAACATCTATGAGAGGCCAACAAGCTGTGATATTTCGTGATATTTGAATTCCAGACACCACTTAACCGTGATCAGCTATAAAAATCAGAGACATACCCATTTTCTCAAGCTCCTCAGTTTTTCTTGATATCTCGTTTTCTGCGTCTTCCAGGGACTGTTTCGTTGTGTTCAGATCGTTTTCGGTTTGTACCAGCGTTCCCGCTAAGCGATCAAACACACATAAATATGGATACAACAAAACGTTGGATATAATTTTCAAGTCAAGGTCCGTACTTTTGAGTACGATGGTGTTAGAGAGAGAGAGAGAGAGAGAGAGAGAGAGAGAGAGAGAGAGAGAGAGAGAGAGAGAGAGAGAGAAGCAGGACAATTACAAGTGTTTACTTACCTAGTTTTTCCACTTCCATTTTTGACTTGCTTTCTGCATCACGTGCATTCTTCAAAACAGTGTTTGTCTGATTGAGTTCATCCTCAGTTTTCAGCAGCTTGCCGCCTGAAAAAAAGAAAAAAAAAGAAAAGACAATAAGACAGAGGTACTCACGAATCATCCGACTGTATCACATGTGTACGCGTTGTGTGTGTCATCCAAAGAAGCGCAAGAAAACGAGCAGAAGAAAGCGGCTTTGAAAGAAATCTTTGAATTTGAGAAATGTACATTTCCCAGAAAAGAAACATAGCAGTGGAGCATAAACATTGGGGGAAAAAACGGCCCGCTTGCGAAAGGGAGATTTTGCGATTTGGCATTCATGGTACATTTACGATTTTTTACTTACTTATGTTTTCCAATTTATCACTTTGGCTTGAGTCATCTAGTGCCCTCTTCAAAGCTTGGCCTGTAGCGGCTAGTTCTCCTTCCAGCTTGGAACATCTTTGCTCTGCACACACACACACACACACACACACACACACACACACACACACACACACACACACACAGGCACAAAACTGTAGCAGAAAATTGTTGTTTATGAAATAGGATGATGATGATGATGATAAGCAGAAGAAGAAGAAAAATATACATCATGCTTTTGAACCTCCCTGCAGTCAGTTAGCAGTTATACCGTGTCGGCATATGCCTGAGTGACAACCTGAATAACAAGCAGTTGAGATATATATTCTGTCTTACTTGTCTCCTCTAGAGTTTTGTTGATCTCCTGGTTCTTGTCTTCCAGATCCTGATTCTTCTCCCTCAACTTCTCAACCGTGTTCTCTGCACAAATTACATTTGGTTAAGTAGACAGTGTATTTCCTTTTCAACACACTTCGTATGCTTAGCTCTAAGAAACCCGCAATTTCCCTTGAAATCTTCACATCACTAAAAGCCACTTCAAGCCACTATTATGCAATCTGCAGCGGTCTCGGGCCTAGGCCCACGCCTTGCGTAATAGTGGCTTGAAGTGGCTCCTACATCTGTGCAGTGGCTAGTTCTGTTTAACAAGTCTTATCATAAAGTGGGCAGGGGGTGGTCGGGCGATATCCAAAACAAAGGTAAACGGTGCGGTACACAGTTCAACATTCGCCATATGTCTTGGGTAAAATGCACGCATGTTTTCATTCAAACGTCCGTAGCTGAGACAATTTCCGTAAAGCGCACATGAAATGGTTTCACGACTTTGTCAATAAGGATCAGTTTGGGAAGTGTAAACATACAAGTAAATAAACAATAACCATTGGAAATCTTTAAAATTTCGACATCAGTTCTTTTCGTTTGTTTGCTGTCATTTTTTTTTAATTTTGATAAGTTTTATATTTCTTACCACGTTATAAAGATACCGTCTGTAGGATACAGTTCTTCGTTACGACTGCGGTTAATGTGTGTGTGTGTGTGTGTGTGTGTGTGTGTGTGTGTGTGTGTGTGTGTGTGTGTGTGTGTGTGTGTGTGTGTGTGTGGAAGGGGGGGGGGACTTTGGAAATAAATCCAGCTTCTCAGACCTCACGTCGTGCATAGAAATAATGGCAACAAAAAGTACAGAAGTACTCACGGACACAGAGCGCCTCACAAGATGGAAACCTATGTCGGAACTCCTTAAAGAGATCTTCACGACACCAGCTCGAAACTATCTCTGAACAGTTTCGACATCTTAGCCCTCTAACAGGATTGTCGGAGCAAAACTGTCCCAGCTGACAGGTTTCTCCGTAGCATTCGTTCTCTCCAAGGCCGTACCATCTTGGAGGGTCTTGGGGCATGACCTCGTTTGCGAGGAACCCACTGAAAATTCCTAGGGTCAGCACTGTCATCCACATGTTGCTCAGTCTAGAAGCACACACACACACACACACACACACACACACACACACACACACACACACACACACACACACACACACACACACACACACACACACACACACAAACAAATTATATGTTGCTTGTGTTACTTTTGTGTAGGGCTGGCATCAGATAGTACTGTTCCGACTAACGGTCAAGGTCATTTTCTGTCTCCATGGAAAGGATAAGTACAACTGAGCAGTTGTGCTTGGGCAAAGAATGCTATTATGAATGCAGTAAAGACAAAATGTTGAAACTGAAACAAAAATCGATGGATATGTTGCAGGCAGCCCCAAAACGTGATGCTTGTTTTGGATCATATGCTGAGTTGGCCACCTGCACTTCTTTTTTTTTTTTTTTCGAGACGGCAAAGGACTACTGTACTCAGTGATTCATGGATGGATGACTTCATTCAGTTGAGAGGACAGGTATCTTGTGTCACGTGTGTGTGTGTGTGTGTGTGTGTGTGTGTGTGTGTGTGTGTGTGTGTGTGTGTGTGTGTGTGTGGAATATGACTAATTTCGGTCAAGTTGGTACAAGATTTCACTCTAGCCTTCAGTCTGCTCAGTGTTTGCCTAGCCTAGAAATGAGGTGTAGGCAAAAACAACCGCTCCGGCCTCGATCTCGGTTTCCGTGCTGTATTGTATTAGCGAAAATGGGATTGGTCACCAGTTCCTGTTTACATAGGACAACGTGCGCTAACTTCTTTTTAAAAAGCGGGAAACAACTGCGCAGCGGCACGTCACGAGGCAGGCGAAGCTGGTGTGAATCCGGCTGAGATCCGGGCTAGTCAAAGAGCCATAACTGCCGCGGAGACAAATCTGATAATTATGACGTTTCGGGGCGGGCTTTCTTCATTTCTTACTCCTACTGTGATTACAGTTGCGCGCAGTTCAAGCATATAATTATTATTAATATACAGACTTCAACATAAGTCAAGGACCACCTTGACAGACAGGTCTATTTTTTTTTTTTAAAGAATTCACAAAAAATTAGAGATCAAGGAATCTTTCAATTTTTTTTTTGCTGTGAAAGTGTTAAAGAGTTAACAATGCATCCTGCTGAAGCTGAAAAACCACCATGTGCAGCACGGACATTTTCCAGGAATTTTAGCCAAATTTGCAAGTGGTCCTTGACTTATGTTGAAGTCTGTAGCAAAGTTAGTACCAAAGATTGTGTCTTGATCTGTACTGACAGTCTCATACGTAACGACCTCTGTCACGGTCGTGTTCTCTCAACTTAGTGGTACTATACTGGTTATACAACTCACTGCCAGTCAGGTCACAGTGACTGGTAAGAAAGGCTATAGCTTCCATTACTGAAATATAAAATAAATCAAGACATCATTAAATAAACTGATCCACTTTTGGTAAGACATTTTGTAAACAGCTTCTGAAAATCAGAAGAAAAAGACCCCCTCTAGTCAGTGGAATATGTGTAGCTGGCCTAACCCAGTCAGTGGCGGGCCAGAGAGAGAGAGAGAAAAAGAGAGACTGGGAGAGAGAGAGAGAGAGAGAGAGAGAGAGAGAGAGAGAGAGTTTTACGGTAGCAGGCTAGGAACGAAATAGTTGAGGTTACGGATGCAGAAGGTGTGAAACTCACGTACCTTTGTCCGAGTGGCCTTTTCCTCCGAGCCGAATAAGTTTATGGTGCGGTTGACACGAGTCCGTTTTGCCACACGCTATTATCGCCCCTGTTTGACAAGCATCATATCGGGATTTCCCGAACTGACCGCAACACGTGGCCGGTCGACGCAAAATTTGTCGCGTTGTGTGCGCCGTTTTAGTCGCCGTTTACGTAACTCCAGAGGATGGAGAAAAAGTGAAAAAGCCCGCTGATACAGAGAGAGAGAGAGAGAGAGAGAGAGCGTCTGGCAACCGGCCGCTGGAAATGAAGACGCTACTGAACCTGCGGGCTTTGTATGTTTGTTTGCGACGTATACAAGCATGGCATGCACCCTTGTTTGAAATAAAGATAACACTGACGTCCTGGGGGTATACAGGAAGACTGACGGGTGCCCGGTATATGTACTTGAGATCAGTCGAAGAGCAGTGTTTTAGTGCGAGTCACGTGAGTACTGGAAGATCACTGATTCACTGAGTTCCCGCCCGGTACAGTTGTGTCAGTCCGTCGTGATCAGTACTGATTACATAGATTTAGCGGCGACTAAGCCAGTGCAAACATGTTACGACGCAGTAGTCGGCCAAACGATTAGCTTACGAAACAGCGCAGTAATGGAACGATGGAAAATTGAAAAGGAAAACCGTCGTCGCCGGACGGTTATTACTCAGCTTGACATGACATGATCGGAAACTTACTGACTAAAAACCCGGCGGTGACTCAGTGACACATTACTAGACTTGCATAAAGTGACCGTACCTAGACCATTAATTTTCATCAGGGTTTTACTCTGAGTCTTTTCACAGTATAACAAGTCTCAGTACCTGGTAGGCCCGGCAGCCACGAGAAAGCCCCCCCCCCTCCTCCCCTCTGCTTTCGCGCCGCGGCTCAAACCCACTCGACGCTCTGCCCATATTAGGTCATAGTTTGAACGTAAAACCGGCCGGCCGGCCGGCCGGCAACTCGTTTCAGCTGTATAACACGTGGCAACTGTGGGTCGGAGCATCCCATATTTAACCTACCAATCATTTTCGATGTTATTTTTGTAGCATATGTAATTATAAAGAGGTCAGTGTTCCTCACGACAAGCCTTAAGTTGTTTACGTGATTTTAACTTCTCCAGCTCATTCACTGACGGACTGACTGGTATAGACTCAGCCACTGTACCTGATTTCACATTAATACTCTGTTAAATCACTGAACAGATGCGGTTCTATTGCCGGGTATAGACTTGTCACATCATCACTTAAAAACTGGGAAAAGAGAATCGTACAAAAGAACATAACGTCCTTTGATAATTAGGAGAACGTGTTGCCTTCATCAGGGGGAAAAACTCTGGAAAAAAGTCACGACCAAGATTTGTGACCCGTCCTCAACACCAAACAGTTTTAAACCAGTTACACATCGTAAACTGTAACTCTGCCTGCTGGCCCGGTGTAACACACAACTTAACGCTTTTGACAACAAACAAGGCCTTTTTGACATATGCAGGAATGATACATGGTATTTTAGATGCACGGTTGAACTGCATTAAGTTCGGCCGTGTGCCCCCCTCCCCCCCCCCTACCCCCCGAACCTTTCTCCTCCACCCTCACAACCTTGCAAGTCATAAACGATATTGAAATATATCTGTACCCCTCACAGAGGACACTTAGGTTCATTCTGTTGTCCACCAAAAACGATAACCAAGGCATCAAACGTTTTGTGTGTTACACTGGGGATAGGTAAGTATAAGGTCAAGAGGTATCCACCAAAGTGGTCTGTTAATGTTTTAGTTGAAACATCAGTCAGCGTTCATTCACTCTGTACCTTGAGGGCACACGCATTGCTTTCAAAAGCTATCGACAGTCTGTTCTCCGTTTCCTTTTGTTGTTGTTTGAATAGACAGAAAAGTATCACAACCTCCCCATAGTGTTAAGCCTTCAAATCCACTCTTGATTTCTTCTGAGAGAACATATCAAGAACAGTGGATAGAGTTTTAACACCGGATACTTCTTGTCCTTTTGATTCAAATGTGTCTACAGCCAGATGTACAGAAATATAGCATTTTACTATTTGAATGCATTGAAAGTTCCAGGTTGCTTTACTGACAGAGCACTAATGTTACGTGTGTGTATCATAGCAAAATCCGACATGACATTACAGTACAGAACTTGAAATACAGTATGTGGTTTTTGCATGGTTTGTTCAGTTGCAACTGGCTGTAGGCACCTTTGGTCTCGTCCAGCAGCCGGTCCCAAGCCCGGATAAACGAGGAGGGCAGTACTGCCATCAAAAAAAAAAAAAAAAAAAAAAAAGGGGGGGGGGGGCGTTGGGGGGGGGGGGGGGGGGAGAAAGAGAAACGAAAGGTGACCATGCTTTAATCTTGCAGTGAGAAGTGTGTGTGTGTGTGTGTGTGTGTGTGTGTGTGTGTGTGTGTGTGTGTGTGTGTGTGTGTGTGTGTGTGTGTGTGTGTGTGTTCACGTTCTCAGGTCACCTGTGATGAAAAACAAGATATCTGCGATCACCTATCCGCCATCAACGACTAGTGGGCATTGATGGGCCATTGCTGGCAACAGCACACAGATGGTGCCTCCCAGCACGGAGGAGTCTTGCGATTCTGGCAGGGAGTGGCTGTTGATGTGATTCTTCACACTACACATCGCTGACAACATGTTTTCGTCTTCTGGAAAACTGGGATCAAGGAATGACAGTGATAGAGAATTATCAGTGTCATCTGCAGAGTTATTGGCTGGTGTGTGTGAAAACTGGACACACGTCTTTCACATACAGTTCATTTCACACAGTGTAATGTTCGCCACGGATGAAGTAGAAAGTGGTGTGCTGCCCTGCTGTTCAGTTTGGGTCAATGCTGTCATTGTGAGCAAGATGTCACGTGGTCCATTTCGTATATGTGTGAAAAATTGCATTTCACTGCACGTCAAGCATACAGCCATCGACATTTTTCTGTGAAAGTGTGATTTTTTTCCTGTGCTATCAACATTGTGGTGTTCGCGAAGGTACATGAAAGTGTACTTCCTTGGAGTTACTTTGACGAAAGGAAACTGTGATGCCACACCAACCGGTAAGTACTCAAACTAAAAACATTGTGTGTGTGTGTGTGTGTGTGTGTGTGTGTGTGTGAGAGAGAGAGAGAGAGAGAGAGAGAGAGAGAGAGCCAGCCGACGTAAGCCGAAAAACTTTGTCGTAACTGGAGGTGGAGGAAACTGTCCTCTGCAGAATGGAAGTCTGCAATCTGGAAATTAATTAAACCTGATGAACAGCCGTAAAGTAACTGATAATAAAAATGTGTATGGTAAGGATTCCAATGGAAAGGGTCCAAATGCACAACCAGAAAATTCACATGGAAAAGATGCAGTTTTTAAAACAAAAGGCATATTTCCGTCCCACATTTCTTTGTTTTGCTTGAATTCTTACACACTACTCACAACACTGCCCTGTTAAACATTTTATTAAACATTTTATTTCACGTATACCTCAATCACCCTGCAGCACTGTAGAGACAAAACAACACACGAGAATACAGGTTTTCAACATGACAGAAGATGTCTTTCAGAATGCTGAAATGATGTGCAATACTGAAACAGCACAAACACTACTGAATGGAAACACTTGCTAAACAGTCGTACAACATGTACGTACAGTCTGAATGTAGAGTGTTGATATCAAAGAATGAAAGCAGCTCTGTCAGATCGTACAAATAT
>JACVVK020000028.1:1837500-1855000 GCA_018292915.2 Batillaria attramentaria | reverse complement strand
GAACCAGTTGGGAGTCTAAATTAAAGTTAGAAGTGAGTTTTTGAAGAAGAATGTGGGGCTGCATGAAATTGAAAGCACTGGAAAAATCAGCGAATAAAAGTCTTGCGTGAGTGTTCGGTGCTTCAAGGTGCTTATAAAGTTTATCAAGAATAAATATTTTCGCATCCTCGACACCCCTGCCAGCTCGGTAGGCAAACTGTAGGGGATCTAAACGGGGCTCAGTAACTGACAGAATGAAGGACTTGATAATTTTCTCCAGAGTTTTCATGACCAGGGAGGTAAGGGCTACAGGCCGAAAGTCATTGGGTTGTTTAGGGTTACTTTTCTTGGGGACCGGAATGACAGTTGACCGTTTCCAAATTGAGGGAACAATGCCATAATCTACCGAGGACTGGAAAAGGTGCCGGAATACACCACTAAGCTGCTCAGAGCAATACCTCAAGGTTCTGCCGCAAATGCCATCCGGCCCAGGTGCTTTTCGTACATTGATACCTCTAAGACACTTTTCAACACAGTCCTGATCAATCTCTATTGAATGCTGTGATACAAGTGACTGTTTCAGCTCAGAACGTTCAAGTGAAAAATCATGTCTCTCGAAGCGAGTAAAAAATGAATTTAAAGTATCAGGCAAAGCGTCATTCGTAACACCCTCCAAACTAACCCGTCCAGTCTGAACAGTTACATTGTTGACAGCTGCCATGTTTTTAATACCTTGCCAGGCAGCACGATAATTACCACCAACAAACTTGGACTCTATTTTATTTTTATACGCTACTTTTGCTTTTCTAATGGCTATCTTCACTTCTTTATTCACCTGTTTTTTCTCTTCCATTGTGCCCTGAAAAAACACTCTTTTCTTTTTATTCAAAATCTGTTTCAAATCCTTTGTAATCCATGGCCAGTGGCATTTACTAATGGCCCGCATCATAGTTTGATTCTCTGGCATCCGATCAGTCGTGTAAAACTAGACTCTGAAGTACATTATTATATACGACCGAACCCCGTCAGTCCCTGGCTTACAGGCAGTCTCTCAATTACAGTAAACCAGTTACTTGCGCAATCGTAATATTGCAAATCGTTATGGAAGCAGCGTACAGTCACCCTGATCGTACATACCGAAACAGTAGTTGATGCATTCCTTGAATCTTGCCTGTATCTCTGTCAAATTGTGACAGAAATACTGAGCTATTTCGGAGCATGCCTTACAACGATTGTCACGCAAACTACAGAACCAGCCCTCGTCGCAATCCCAGTCTTTAGTGACACACCCAATGCTTACTGCGAGCTCCGGAAAGCAGCAGGTAAGTACCAGTAGCACAAGCGCGAAGAAACACTTTTCAGCCTCCATGTTGCGGACTCGGTACCTATTTTTTGGCACGGGAATTTCCGATATTTCGAATGAATCAGATCGACTAAATTAAGTAAGATCGAAAGTTAACCACAACGCAGATCAGAAAATGTGTAGATCTTCTATATACAGAAGCCACACAAAAAGCGTAAAACTAAAACCAAAACGCCCGTTTTCAGACGCTAGTGATACGCCACTACAGTCTCACTGACTCAACACGCCGAATCACCGACCCGGCGGGGTAAGACTGAGCATGCGCGGCGAGTCACTACGCCGTTTCCGGGCTAGTACACAGCTACGCGCTGTAAATATATCTACGGTCTTTGGTAATAAGGTAGTTCCATGTTGCTGTGGGACAAACTGCGGAAATATAAACATGCGAGCATATTCGATCAATATATGCATATGACAATAACTTATTATCATTTGCATATATAGAGTTTCCCACTGTACTTAGCTTGATGCAGATTGCCTGTTTGGAGGGAATCAAGTGAGCAGACGACACAGAAGGGTTGTGGAGCGCATTAATTTTACTGCCTGCACGCGGTTTGGACCGACCCCCCCCCCCCAACCCCCACCCTACTCACACCCACCCAGACGGCGTTGTAAACTGTCGACCGAATCAGACATAACGTCACATGCGCTCGGCGCGGAAAGTGAACTGAGTTTTGTAGATTGGAACCACAGAGCTAGACTGACTAGAGATAATTATATTGGATAGTTACTCTTTACTGCTCTCTGGCCAAAGATACACAGGCTGTGCGTCTCGCAAGTTACTTGTGCTCGTCTCCAGTAGTAGTACTATCCAAAGCATGTCAGTCAGGCTCCGTACTAGTAGTAATAGTAATTAGTAATCCAACGCCGGGTAGCACTGACCGAGTCACAGTCCGTCACTGAGTTCTGCCATTAAGTTGACTGCAGTGGGTCACTTGTGAATCCATGAATCAGTGCTCAGAACGAGACGCGACTGAACAAACTTGAACAAAAAGACTGTATCGGCTGTCATAATTTCATAAATTTGTCATTATACATAATTGACCAGCCAGGTGTGTGTGTGTGTGTGACGGTGTGTGTGCACGGTGTGTGTGTGTGTGTGTGTGTGTCGGTGTGTGTGTCAGTGTGTGTCACGGCGTGTGTGTGTGTGTGTGTGTGTGTGTGTGTCACAACACGGTGTGTGTGTGTCACGGTGTGTGTGTGTGTGTGCCGGGGGTTTGCTGGTGTCAGTCAGTGACAATGATGGCAGGTCGGGGTGACACTGAGATCAAGGAAACGGCTTGGTTCGTACTCGGTACTCGTACAGTCATTGAATTTGTCAGTATAGCCGGGGTGTATATCAATACGGGTACGGGACCTATACCGCGCCATTACGCTGACTAAGTTTGAGCGACATAATTTACGCGCTCACCCCTGCCGGGGTCGGTACTGAGGATATAGCGCTGTGGCTGAGCCAGCCAGTCCGGCAGTGTGGCCCGGTTCTGCTACTACTGACACCGACGGTGGTGTGATGTCGTAGTTGACGTCAGTACTGCTGAAGATCGCACCGGCAGTCAAATAAGCGTGATCAACGATCTTTTAGCCAATCAGATGAGTGAAATTTCTAGTATATGCGTGCTCAGGACGTGCTCAAGTGAAATAAGCTTTAATGCGACTTACTCGGTTTTCCAATCTGGCTGGCCAGTGTTGTTCCTGGCATCCGTCGCGCGCGCGCGCGCGCGCGCGCGTGTGTGTGTGTGTGTGTGTGTGTGTGTGTGTGTGTGTGTCTGTCTGTCTGTCCGGCCGTGTATGTCAGTCACGATGTGTGTGTGTGTGTGTGTGTGTGTGTGTGTGTGTGTGCGTGTGTGTGTGTGTGTGTGTGTGTGTGTGTGAGTGAGACTAGGGGCAACTGGGCAAAGTGATCGCTTTTGGTGACTTATCAGTTTATGTTCTGTTAGAGCCCGGTTAGCAGTCACTGACGTGACTTCACGTTACGACATTTTTAAATAGCATGCTAACAGAAACTCCGGCGTCACTGAGTAGTGCTGTCCCGACAGAACATTTACCTTTACTTCAGCCACTACTGAACTTTTGATCGAGTCTCTTCCGACAACAGTTTCCCGGCGAGTCTTCAGTCACACTGACACTGATAAGGTGAACTCTGATGGTCGAGTAACTGGCCTTTATTCAGCAAAAGCCCGATGAAGAGAAAGCGGATAAGTAGGAAAACTTGATGGTAAATGATCTATGGTCGCAGTCATTGTGAAAATGAATTCAACTGAGTGAGCGAGACATAGTAGCGGTATTATAGATACACTTACCTGACAACTTCAACACTGAAATGATTGAGAATACGGTTTTGCTGATGGTGGGAGCAAAAGCAAGAATGTGAACATTCTGCAACTCAGTGACATGGACACTTTTTCTGATCTCGTTTACACTGAAAAACGAACTGCTGCAAAAGACCAAAGGAAGCCGGCGCGGAACATGTAAGCGAAAGTACTGACCGACTTCGTAAACTAAACAGTAACCACTAGGTTTTTTTTCCGCATTTAAACTCATTTGCCGTAAAACCAGCCATATGAGGGTGGGTGGGTTAGTGTTTGGGGGTTTAACGTCCTTTTCCACCACATACCAGCCAAATGAAATTCTACTACTACAGCTATTACTACTACTACTACTATTACTACTACTACTACTACTGCCACCACTGCTTCTACTACAACTACTGACACAGAACAGCTGGAAGGAACATATCACAAAACATTTGTGACCCGTTCTCACAAAAGGGACAATAAATCGAAAATTATCAAGTTAGAGATATGTTTATCACTGCAATCTACCGGCTATGCACAGTTTAATTCAATATAAGAATGAAAGTTGTACTACTAAAATTGACAGAGATATCAGCAGTTGAAGTTGGCTACTCACAAGGCGGCCATACTGACCCCCCGGCACTCTTTTCGTCTGTAGCGGCGTTCGGCCTAGCGCGACTTACGCGAGAACGGGTCACAATTATGACAACAAATACCCTGCAGTCTCTCATATATGCCCCTCTTCATTTATCACACTTAACACATTTCTGAGGACTGATGGGGAACAAAACAAGACAAAACAAAAAACCCAACTAAGCAACACTGGCACCACCATCCAGACAAATGAACAACAACAAAACAAAAAAAACCCAACCCCCCCCCCCCCAAACCCCCCCCCCCCAAAAAAAAAAAAAAAAAACCACCCCCCCCAAAAAAAAACAAAAAACAAAACAACCCAAAACAAACAAACAAACAAACAAACAAACAATCAATCGAAAAACCAAAGTCAAGATATAAATAGTCGTAGGTCGATTCTACATGTCCTCCCCACAGTCACCAGACCTCCATCACAAGTGTGCTTAGTATCACCAACTCACTTTCAACTGTGCATCCCACAGGCACTCGTAGATTGTCAATATTTTGTTTTTAAATCGTATTTTCATGTATCATAGTCTATTAATGGTGTGTGTGTGTGTGTGTGTGTGTGTGTGTGTGTGTGTGTGTGTGTGTGTGTGTGTGTGTGTGTGTGTGTGTGTGTGTGTGTGTGGTGCGATCGGCATGGCGCTTCAAAATACGATTTAACGTTTAAATATTGGCTATCTTCGAGCGCCTGCGGTACACCCCAAGATGTATATACAATATGTGAATAGCAATGATCGAAACATTTACACTGAAAGACAAAACATGACTGATGAACATTTGTCCGTTGCACGAGAACAACTGTAAGTGGTGAATGATAGATAGATATGCGTACTTGACCAGAGGTATCCACTACGTAGACAAGTCATCAAGAAGTAAGCCATCACACAAGTACCATACAATGACGAACATATGCTTACCAAATCTTTCCTTCCTAGTAAATTCTAAATGTACAGGATACAATATTGGAATGTCAAAAAACACCACGCAAATAAATTCAAATATAGGATATATCAAATATCTGTTTTGAAAAGAAATGCACGACATGATGAGCGACAAGAGTAGAAAAGATGGACCAAAACCGTAGCAGTGCTAGCAGAGAACTGAGATAAAGAATTGAAAAATGCATAGACTGATGAAACGCTTTCAAATATGTTTACCCTTCCTCTCCCAATCTCCCCGCCTCTCTCTCTCAGAGAAAAAAAGATCATTCTTCCAAATCCCTCTCTACAGAAGAAAATTTGAAACATCTTCAAATGTGTGTGTGTGTGTGTGTGTGTGTGTGTGTGTGTGTGTGTGTGTGTGTGTGTGTGTGTGTGTGTGCTCTTTTACTTTTTAGTTGTTCTTACGTAGAGTACACTGAGTGAATTTTTTTTTTAAACTTCGGTTTTAGAATGTAAGGCGCCTAGAGCTCGCCTCCCGGGGATAGGCGCCCTATAAATGTTATTATTATTATTATTATTACTGCTTCCCATGTCACAACAACATTTACTTTACAAGTGTTTATAAATGAATTGTATATCCCACGGAAATGCCCCTTTATGTTTACGCGTGTTTGTCAGGCCAATAACAAACCCAGAATATACCGCCTCCTCCTTCTTGAGAAAATAATATCTATATATCCCATCTAGAGCTTGTCTTACCTATTTCCAAATTTCCGAGAAGACCAAAGATCGGACAAACCCGAGTACCGTGTACTAAGTGTCTCCCAAGCCTAGTTTTGTTCACCATGGCCCTCTTTTGCCGAATGAGAACTCTACAGTCTCCCCAGTGTGAACATTTCCCATCCTAATTTTAACAGTGGTCGAATTTTTGCAGAGGGAAGAGGTCAGACTGGCACATGGCGTGTCTAAAGAGGACAGGCGTTATGACGGTGTGTCTGGGGTAGCATGGAGGATTACGACAGGAGGGGAGGATGCACCGATGGCATATGTGGGCAGGCGTCCTTTGTCATCTGATGAAGGCTGATTAATAACACGCAAATTAGGAGGGTTGTGAGTCGGAGGGGGTGTAGATTCGGGAGTGGTCTGCGGTGTGGAAGAGCCGGGGGTGCTGGATCCAGCGCCGCTGTCCACTTCCACTTCTATAGGTGCTGAAGGTTCTTCCCGGTCCTGGGTTGTGGGAGGCTCGTGTTGATCTTGGTCTGAGATCGGCTCTTCTTCTTTTGGCTCGTGGACGATTTCAGTCAAAGGTTGGGCTTCGACGCTGCTTCTGTCTATTTTGCGGGTGCCTAGATACAATGAATAAATCCTCCATTAATATTAAAAACATAGAAAAGGAAACGGTAATGACTGCGACATAAATAATTTAAAAACATAAATAATAAATAAATAAAATGCACTTGTTCTCTGCCTCAGTCTTTCTCTGTCTCTGAAATGTCTATATATTTTTTAGGGCGAGAGACCATGTCAGTATAATTCTATATTTCCTACTTTAGATCTACGCAGAACATTAGTTTTAGGATGCACCGCTCAGTCCAACATCAGAAATACAAGATGTCAAGCCGGGGCAAGGTTAGATAAACAATGCTGCAATAATATCTGCTAATAATTTTACGCCGGAAAGCAACTGATTCGTGTACATGTAAAGTCTTTGCATTATAGTCTCGGTTCGTGCAAACCGATATTAATTTGGCGTTTAGTACACCTACCCTTCCGACGTCTCTTCACAGCCTTGTAACATGTGCAAAGGTTGACCACCAATGACACCGCAAGCAGGACACTGAGTGTGTACACCACCCAGCTGTTGGCAGACTCGTTTTCTGCAATGTATGTAAGAGATAAGATGAATGAAAGTATCAGTTCGTTTGTTGTTCGTGTGCATACCTTTATTCAATTACTGAGCTGTTTCATGTGGACTCTAGAGCAAACTTCATTGCGTGTGTATCACCCGTATGTGGTGGAAAAGGACGTTAAACCCCCAAACAACCACCCAACCTCATTGCGTGTGTACCAAGTTGGTTCTTGTCAGTTCCAAGTGAGATTTAACCTCTGTCTGTCTGTCTGTCTGCCTGTCTCTCAGTCTCTCTCCCTCCCCCGATGCCATCACTAAGTGTACTGCGTGCAAGTCTGAACTTTCTAGCAACAACAGACACTGACACTGACATCGTCCACAACCAGGACTTGCTTGGCACTCACTGTCAGATTCTTGCGGTTGGCGTGAGTCCTCTTGTCTGTCATCAGACACAACTGCCTATTCACAACTGCCCTAGAAGAGCCCCAAGGAAAGCAAACCGTTTGTTCTTTGACAAAATCACTTACCGCCTTCGCAAGACTGCTGCTGAAGAAGGGTTTCATTTAGGGTGTTAATGATTTCTGTCTTATTCCTTAGAAGCTCTTCGAAACGGGCGCTGGAAGTGCCTTGTTCCAGTGCTGAAAAAGAAAACTGCATGTTTTCAGAAACGTTGAATGTGAATGAGTGTTTGACTGGACTGCATCTTTTCGTCGTGAAACAACACATCGATATCACACGTCTGTGTGATATACCAACATAGTGTGATTTATCTTCCTACTCCCCGGCCATCGTAAGCTCTGAACATTATGTGGACAAAGTATGCCTATTGAAGAAAGAATATTGAGGACTACAATAAAGATGGGATTGATTGTCTTATACTACATGTGTGTGTGTGTGTGTGTGTGTGTGTGTGTGTGTGTGTGTGTGTGTGTGTGTGTGTGTGAGAGAGAGAGAGAGAGAGAGAGAGAGAGAGAGAGAGAGAGTCACTGTCCCTGTCCCTGCAGTTATATGCGATTGTACTAGTGTACACACACACACACACACACACACACACACACACACACACACACACACACACACACACACACACACACACACACACACACGGGTATTTACCAGTGTTCCGCAAAGATTCGTTTAGGTAGATCAGGTCTCTTTGAAGGTCATCAATGTCAGTGTTTTGCTTGTCATATTTCTCCCTCAGATGCTCGTAAGCTTGGGTTGCCTGGGTCACTATGAACACCAGAAATAAATTAAACAGACACACGAAGGTTCATGCAGACTTATCAGAAAAGAACATATTTATGAGCATGGTAACTTATCGAATACGTCGGGTTCCTTTTGATAGGTTTTGTCAGGAAAGCAGACACGTTCTTTTGCCAGTCACTGACAATGATTGAACAGGTCTCCCTACAGACAAAAGCGAGCTAATTAAGTGCTTCACTTCTCAGCATAGAAACAACATCAAACATCAACATCAGCAGAATGAGGAAACACTATCTTCTTCGCAGATTTAACCATCTTGTTTATTTCAGTTAAGCAGGACCGGTTGATACACTTCAAACATCAAACATCAACATCAGCAAAATGAGGAAACACTATCGTCTTCGCAGATTTTAACCATCTTGTTTATTTCAGTTAAGGAGGACCGGTTGATACACTTGAGTGTGTATTTCTCCTAGACCGATACACACATCTGTCGATGATCAAGCGAACATGAGCGTTCCCGGACCTGTGTTTACTTACCTGTCTGATTATGTGCTTCTGTCACACGCGTGAGGTTGCCTTTCAGGGTGTTCTTGTCTCGCTCGCATTGTGTCTCCAGATGTTTGTATTTCTCCTCTGCGTGAACGCCTGTCGCCGACAACAACACAAACTGTAAAATGGGGGTAGGTGGGTGTTTGGGGGTTTAACGTCCTCTTTTCCACTGCGTATGGGAGATATCAAAGACGGGGTAAAGAGAGAAAGGCGAACAGAAATATTTGACCCCAGCCGGGATTCGAACTTAGACCCGTGCATTGAAAGTTCAAAGCTCTATCGGTCCATTATAATCCATTCGGTTATCCTAGTTCCCCACAAACAGAGAGAGAGAGAGAGAGAGAGAGAGAGAGAGAGAGAGAGAGAGAGAGAGAGAGAGAGAGAGAGAGAGAATCAATGAATCAATGAATGAACCAATGAAACTATGAAACTTTATTTTACAACGGTAGAGGCAGTTGACGTCAAGTAGTCAGTTTTCATACCTACCGTTGCTAAAAACTACTGTTCATTTATTTATTTATTTATTTATTTATTTAGAGAGAGAGAGAGAGAAGTACTACTTTTTGTTTGTCCAAAACGTATCTTCGTAAATTTTGAAAAAAGGGTAATAAGGTCACTTAAGGTCACTTTCCCTAGAGCAGCAGTCTTGGCGTGACTGTGGTGGAAAATGAAAGGGGAAGTAGAATGAAATAGAAAAGTTGTCCTATGACTAAAACACATGTACTGTGGTGTTTTGTGTCTGTCTCAAACATTCATTGTGTCGGTACACCCATGAATGCATGAGTCGACAATGGTTAATGACACAACGACATGCCACAGCATACAGATAAACGCTACCGACTGCAACTGAGACCAGGGAACTGGGGACTGATAGGCAAACACAATACGTGTGACTCCTTGTTAACTGTTATTCTTAGTGCTTGTTTAACATAGTTTAATGTGAGGCAATGCCAATGCCTGTTCTCTTAAATTGTGTTTTAGCCAATGACTGAGTGTGTGAATGTGTATATATGTATTTCTATGGTATGTTTGTGTATATCAGTTGTGTTTTTTTATCAAGAGGAGCAAAGCAAATTCTTCTTAATAGTAACTAAGAAGCAATAAATCTATCTTATCTTATCTTAAATGAACCACTTCTTTAATTTTTTTGAATATGGCACAGTCTGACCATTGTAACAGAATCATACTTCATTATGGCGTAACAAGACCTACTCGGTGTCACAACTTTTTGAACACCTCAGATAAAATATAAAATAAAATAGTTTACACTTACGTTCACAGTAAGCGGTGCAGTTCTGGAATTTCTCCCAAACCAAACTCATGTTGTCACAGTGCGTCTTAATATCTGCACATTCTCTACAAATATCCCCTATTCGTTGAACACTACAGTATCTGTCGCGACCACATGGCGCCCACGGATCCTGTGGATCAATCGCTTCTTTCTCGCAACCTCCTGAAGTCGATGGGATGGAAAACAGCACCAAAAAAAGCGTGAAAGACAGGTGTCTTCTCGTGCCCTCCATTGCGTGTCGGAGTCAGTGTAGGTAGAGGGACACTTTCCTTTTTGTGTGAATCAGTTCGCTCGAGTTTAGGTATACGCGATAGAGCAGGAGCCTGAGATTTTTTACCACGGTCTGGGCGTGTAGGGTCTCCGAGCAGCCGTTGTGTTTGCGGAGACAGTGCAATACACAGTGTGTCTGACTGTCTGGTGTGCAGGACGTAACGAAACGTCCTTTGCCGCAGCGCGCCTTCGCCTAGTCAGATCGAATCAAGAGTGAGTCGAAATTAGGGCTTGGCACCTACTCATCTGGGGAAATCCATTTTATCTAATACCCTGCTCAGCCAGTGTACCGTTTTCCAGCTAGAGATATAACCTATACTCTCACTGAATTTGGCTGTGCCGGCCTCGGTCTACTCAGTTACGTATTGACAGGTAACCCGAAGCAATACTGATGGTTCGGTAATCATCATACTTTGTATATATTTCAGTAAATGGGTACTGCTAATTACAAACTTTTTAGTAAATTTTACACACTTGTCTGACAAGTGCAGTGATGGGGGTACTGTCTGTTAAAGCCGCTCTGATACAGTCTTCGGCATTCACTGTCACTAGGATGGGACAGAGCAGTGGATATAAATAAGGCTTTCCTCACGACACCTAGCTGCTTACCGGCAGATAAAACGCCCGCTGAGTCGATGAGCCTTCGCGGTAAGAAAAAGAGTGTGTTGAGTAAACTCTCAGAGGTTCGAAGAACAGGGGTGTGGGGATACCCGCATTGGTGGACTGTGGCAACATTTTCAGGATTAAAAATGGTGGATGAGGGGGTGAGGACAGGGGGCGAGAGTATTTTTATCCTCCATCCCCCCGATGGAGGATTAAGATACTCTCGCCCCCTGTCCCCTCTCCCCGGTTCTTATTCCAGCGCAAAAAAGCAGATCTCTCTCTCTCTCTCTCAGACCCCCCACCCCCCCTCTCTCTCTCTCTATCTCTCTCTCTCTCTGTCTTGGGACACCACTTGCAACAACGACGACAAAAACAAAAAAAAAGAAAAAAAGAAAAGAAAAAAAAGACGCATTGCGACACTGAACCGACCAATAGGATCATTCAGCATTCAGGGTGTGTTCCATCAGGGGGTTTTTTGGGGGGGGTTTACCAGCAGACATCCATTTCTGCTGGTATTTTTTTCAAGAGCAAGCTCTGTGCACCATTTAGTAACGTACCTGTGATCAATCATATATAAGAGTTAACGACCAGGCTATCAATGGCCATGATAGAGTGTTCACACCACACTTAAACTCTGACTCAGGAATTTACAACATTAATAAAGTTGTAACGACCAAGTGTCGCTGATAATGAGATAATCTTTGCGCCACTCTTCAAAACTCACTGATAATGCACTCCGGCTACTCTGGTAATCGTATCATATCTTCTCTATTCCTCTCAAGCAAAGCATGTGCGAAAGAGGTCATTGAGATAATTCATGAAGGTTATTTTTGCGGCTCGTTGAGGCGCTGTTCTGGCAGTCATCCAACATTTCGTCACTGAGGCACCCTTGTGTGACAAAAAATCAAACAAACAAACAAAAAAACCCCAAAAAAACCCACAAAGCCCCTGCAAAACTGTTATGTGGCCTGGAAAGAGTGGGACAGCTGGACAATCATTAGTTCGGGTAACCCATGAGTGATCGGGGAAGTCACATCCTCGATTTCAGGAGAGGGGAGACCATGACTAGACAATCATAATATGACTGTATTGACAGTCCTACATCTTGGGTGAGGGGGGGGGGGGGGGAGGGGGGGAGGAGTTGATCTCACCCGGAGCGAACGCACTACTCAGAGCTCTGGTCAATCTTTGGCTAATTTGTGTGTGTACGTGCGTGCGTGCGTGTGCGTGTGCGTGTGTGTGTGTGTTAGGATGTGATATCTGGCTGGACATTGTACATGTATACTGTTCTGTTTGATGCCTGCAGGTTATGAATCTTATTTTATAATACATCCGTATAATGCCACGCTCCCGCGGGAAACAACCCCCTCCTTGTCAGGGTGAGGGGGGGGGGGCGTTTGGGGGTTTAACGTCCTTTTCCGCCCACATACGGGTGATATCAAAGACGGGCCAACGATGAAAAAGCTAGCACTAATATTTGACCCCAGCCGGGATACGAACTCACGACCCGAGCATTAGAAGTCCAACGCTCTACCATTCGGCCACCCCGGCTCCCCACCCCCCCTCCTTGTCAAATACATCAATGTATAAGACACTAAACAACTTGAACTTGAACTTGACAGTCCTGCGTGTCAATTGTATGAGGTAAATAGTTCTATACATGTCGATATCTATAGCAGCTTGCTTTGTTTTCATTAGTCCTACGAATCATTAGTCTGACGGACGTGTCGATAACGTTCATGCTTCAGCCACATGTACCTCAAACCTGAGGTAAGCTGTGTGCCGTGCCGAACCCGTGTTGTTCACCAGAAAGCACGTGATTCTTCGGGCTGAACTGTAGACTGTATGGATAGTTCTACTGTATTGATAGCCCTAAACGTTTGCGCAGTTCAGTTCGGTAAACATTTCTACGTGTAGACAGCCCAACACTTTCGGATTTTACTTCGGGTTTTACAAGGTGGCGACACTAGTCCTACTGTTCATCACACACACACACACACACACACACACACACACACACACACACACACACACACACACACACACACACACACACACACACACACACACACACCCTGCGCACACATACACATTTTGATGGAAAACCGGTTTTCACAATGATCGACAAATCGAAAAGACTTGTTATGTGTGTGTTGTCACGGTAATTATACACGAGTGCGTGCCAAATAGGGAGGGAGGGCTAGATGTCATCGATCCGTACCTCTACGGTCTGTCGTTTTTGTTCCCTGGCAATAGCTTTCAAATGTGCACCGTGTGGAGGTTAAAGGTAACGGAACATTTCCGACAGTGCGGGTGTAATTATAGACCTGACCCGCACGAGTGACGCATATGCCATTGCCTATGCTGGCATGACAATAGGCAAGATCATTGTGAAAACCGGTTTTCTATCCAAATGTATGTGTGCAACAGTGTGTGTGTGTGTGTGTGTGTGTGTGTGTGTGTGTGTGTGTGTGTGTGTGTGTGTGTGTGTGTGTGTGTGTTTCGAAGAGTCGCGATTACTTTGATTCTGTATTCAAGTTTCATCATTCGACCTTCATGGTACAGTAAAAGCAATGCTGAGCGGATAATGACGTGATCATCATATATAACAACTGGTGACCATCTCTTATCGACATCCTAATTATTTCAGACTTCAATGTCTCGGAAGCATATGTCCAGCAATGTTGCGATAAATATCATAATTCACCACACCCGAAGACAACCGGAGAAAATGCGCCAAAATTTGTGTCGCAGACTCCATTCATGTCTACCCTGTCAATCCCAGTCGAATTAAAAAGTCATTATCTTGCTACCATTTTTTTTAAAGTCCAAGTCAATAGCAAGTAAATGTTTGCGTAGACTGTGTCAGTTGTTCCCTGTCTTACCTGCCTCATTTGGCCTTTACCAAACACGGTCTCGCACACATAAGATTAAGAGGCTTTTTTTTTTTTAACCTGACAGACGCTTTTGTTAAGCAGGTTGCTAACTCTTTCCTTTCTATTCTTTTGCTTTGCTTAAATTCACCGTGGTTAGTAGGGGTGCCTATGCAAGATGTGACCAAAGATGACAGTTGTGATGGTGGTGGTGAGGTTGGGGGAGACGGGGATGAAGGGGTGGGGGGGGGGGGTCCGAGGTGGCGGGGGTTAAAGTTAAAGATCGACTCATTTCTGGAAATCCCGCAGTTTGGTCCTCATACATGAACATGACTATACTGCGTGATCAGTATGGTGCGGACCAATCAAATAATGTGAATGACCGACCGGGTCGCAGTGACTTTGACCCGAGTCAGGTCGCAGACTATAACAGATATTTCCCCCAAATCGGTAATTTGATATCATTCGTACAAGTAGTTCACAGGAGTAATTGGGTTTGAATACCCGTTTTACCGACGGTTGTTTCTTTATATTTCTTTTGTAAGGGGCGATCCACATGACTGATGACCTGAAGCAGCTACTCGGTATTCCTGGGTAATATGATGAACTACAGACGTAAATACAAAGCTGACAAGACGTTCACCCTGCGTTATTCTATCTCTTACTCTTTTATGACTGAGATTATTCCCGTACAATGTCCTGTTACTTCCAAAACGCCTTTCAGTGTCTCAGTGAACCTTAAAGGTCTGCAATCTCGACAAAAGCCGCAAACATTGTGTTTTTCAAAAACTGCGACTGCGCATAATGCAGGCAACTCTGTCACAGTTGTAGAGTTGTCAGCGCTTCGTAAACCCATATAAAACCAGAGCATGAGTTTGCGGTGACTTTATTGTAATACTGCTCAGTGAGCGAGACACATCGCTACATTGTCTAGCGGATGTTGTGTGCTGCACAAGAAGACTAGCCACTCCGCTCTTACTCGCTCAATGTCCAAACGCAAACTGAGCTGTGAAATCAGGCTGCCCTTGGCTTTTAATGGGGTTTCAGGGACGCTGAAAACTCTGTAACTGTGACAGAGTTGACTGTGCATTTTGCACAGTCGGTTAGTTTTTTTTTTTTTTTTTTTAACACACTGTTTGCGGCTTTTTGTTGAGATTGCAGATCTTTAATGCTATTGCTGGTTGGTGTAGTGTGGTTGACACAGATGAATTACTGACAGTCTCAAATATTAACACCTTACTTGCCTCAGTATAAGAGCAACAGCAACAACAGCAACAACAAACAAACCAACAAACAAATAAGACTTGTGAAGTACGACTGACATGTGTTGTGTTGGGTGGCGTCAAGTTAATCACGTGTGAAGCGTTATCACTTCATACTGATGACATGCTGGCAACACTTTGGCATGTTTGGTGTGGCAAGTGGCGTGTATGGGTTTCGGATTTGGAGTCGAGGTGTTCGTTACTTGCGAATCGTTACCACTCTCGGTAGAACAGTATGCATAGAGCATACCAAAATTCAACGGAGTTAGTTAAGTAAACTAATTAATTAATGCGTAATTTTCCAGTTCGTTTCTGATGGATTTTCTGATGTGTTCGCAGGTCCTGACGCCAGTCAGCAGCTGCTGGTGACATCTGTGGCGGAACGCCCTCCTTGCCTTTGATCTTCCTGTTGGCAACCCCACTTTCAAATAACAGCAGCGCACGTAGCCTCAGCGGAGCAGAGACCAGTTACAGTAAGTTCGCGCGTCCTTGAAAAAAGAAAAAAGAAATAAAAGTTGAGGTGGAGATATTTTCGCTCCCGCTCAGTTCGGCTTAGGCCCCCAAATCTGATCTGGCTGGTTCGCACACGCACACACACACACACACACACACACACACACACACACACACACACACACACACACACACACACACACACACACAGAGAGAGAGAGAGAGAGAGAGAGAGAGAGAGAGAGAGGGAGAGAGAGAGATGATGATGATGATGAAACGTTTTTTATTCAGGATAAAGCATTTAGGCATTACTGCCTGTCTTACAAGCTGTCCTGCTAGTCTACGTTAAAGGGTAAAAAGACAACATCAAAACAAGGGGGAAAAAGGGGGGGGGAGAGAGAAAAAAGACAAACAAAAGTATTAACTATCTAAAAGAAATGAAGAAGAGAAAAGTAGACATGATAAACAATCAAAACACACGTGGCATTTGTCGATGATATTGGCTGTATGCCAAGTAAGAACTTCAAAGTCGTCACTAACATTCGAAAACATGCATATAACACATTTCTACCTACATGGTCAGATGAGCGCGTCGTGTAGAATTTGTTTGAAGTCAGTGAATTTGGAAATGCTTTGGATACTTAGTGGTAAAGAGTTCCATATGGATGCCCCTGAGAAAGACAGGCTACATTTGTAGATATCATTTGTAGAGAGAGAGAGAGAGAGAGAGAGAGAGAGAGAGAGACAGACAGACAGACAGACAGACAGGGCTTCTAGATTCGCACACACGCTCTGTAAACTGAAGCATTATGGGCTGATATTGAAAATTTACCTTTCATTGTACAAACAGACGTACAATAGCCTACCGTTGTATTTCATCATTCGACTTACAATAAAAACCATGCTGAGCATATATTGACGTAATCTTCTATAACAACTGATGACCCCAAATACCGCGTCACGTTCTGTTATCTTAATCCGTATAGATACTGACGAACGTGTTTTGCAGGCATCGACAGCCACTGCAGAAGTACGTCAATATAAATTCATGACACCTGAACGCGAAAGTTAAAAAATCAGACACTTCAGACAGGTCTAGTCTGACATTCCCAGCCGTCGTGAAAAGTAACTTATTTTGTGTGTGTGTGTGTGTGTGTGTGTGTGTGTGTGTGTGTGTGTGTGTGTGTGTGTGTGTGTGTGTGTGTTTTACTGTAAGCCAGTAGCTAGTGATACGCGCATAGCTGGTTCGTGCATATGCGCCGACTTTAGGGTATCATTTATTCCCTGACTTACCCCCCCCCCCCCCCCCCCACCACCACTAATGTTTCTTTAGATGTCTATGATTTGAAGAGGCTCTATGTGTAAAGGTCACGATCCATGTTCGGATATCTGACGCGGCCACCTTTTGCCTGACAGATGTGTGTGTGTGTGTGTGTGTGTGTGTGTGTGTGTGTGTGTGTGTGTGTGTGTGTGTGTGTGTGTGTGTGTGTGTGCGCGCTAGTGCTACTACCGCTACTATCACTAAAGAAACAACACAAAACTAGAGAGGCAGAAGCCTCCATGGCTCCCTTGTGACACAGGTCAAGGTCATTCACAAAAGTATGTTTGTAGAGCTCTTATCACTATCCAGTATCATGCTAAGTGATGTGTCTGGCGCTCTGAGTTCCTGGCAATATTACAATTTTCCCCAAAACAGTTTGTACAGCCTTGACCTTTGGTCAAAGTCATTCAAAAGAGATCTCATCAATGTCTATCATCATGCCAAGTTTGATGCCTCTAGCATTTGTAGTTCCTCCGAAAACAGTAATGTTAAAATTCACAACAGACAGCTTTAATGACCTTGACCTTCAGTCAAGGTCATTCAGAAAGGTAGGTCTCATTGCTGTCTATCATCACGCCTCATTTGGTGCCTCTACTGTTTGTTGTTTTGAAGAAAATGCCAAGGTTAAAGTTTCCAAAAAAAAAAAAAAAAAAAACACACT
>JACVVK020000028.1:1815000-1827500 GCA_018292915.2 Batillaria attramentaria | reverse complement strand
GGCCAAATATTTGTGCTGGCTTTTTCATCGTTGCCCCGTCTTTGATGTCACCCTATGTGGTGGAAAAGGACGTTAAACCCCCAAACACCCCACCCACTCAAAGATCAGTGTTGTGTTAAGTTTCCAGTTGTCATGCGTCATCAGTCAGTATTCACGCTCGTTTTGACCCTTGGCGTTTTAACTATGTTAGTACTTTTTGCAGTAGTACTTTCTTGATATCCTTCTGCGCTTTGGAAAATACTTCTGCTTGTCATTGCATGCAATTTTCCAGAAGTTTGAATCTGATGCACAACGAAACGTGATTATTATGCCATGCATGTGTCAATCAGAACCTGATAGACCACACGTGACGTCGTCGTCGCCGTCATCATCATCATCATCATCATCATCATCGTCGTCGTCGTCGTCGTCGTCGTCACCACCATCATAGTCGTCAGGGTCTCCATAGAGTGTTTTCATTGTTCACGACAGCAATTAACAACGATGATGAGTTGAATCAGTGAATACCAATCATTAACTGTAGAAGTGTAAATTGAACAGAAAGCGCTGTGCGTGAGTTGCGGATGTAAATAACTCGAAGTACCACCAATCATGAGAAGAACTGCACGTTGTAACTTAATCATATGAGCACTTATTTTGTGCTAGTCGCATACGGATGCTTTTGAAATACAGTTTCAACAGTTTGTTATGTTCAACTTGCTTGTCTTTTGTCGTCGTCGTCGTCGTTGTTGTTGTTGTTCGATTCGTTGTTCTTGTATGTTCTTGTATATTGTATACGACAAACAAACAAACAAACCAAAAAAACCCAAACAAACAAACAAACAAAAAACCCTAACGTCAGTCAACAACAACCTTCCGCTTAATGCAACTACTATCGTATGACATTTAACCTGCGGGTTTGCTCAATAATACTTGAGTTGCTAGATGAACAACGTCACAACGTAACGTACCCTCGAGGGCAAGTTCTCAAATAGGCACAAATCAGACCGTGATAAGACGCGTGTCCTCAGTCCTCACCCATCGAAATACAGTCTATAATATGTTATGGTGCCTCTTACTAAGCTTAACAAATGGGAATTGACAATGTCTATATCGGCCTTCTCGCCTCCCCCCTACCCACCCAGCTATATACAGTATATACGTGTGTGTGTGTGTGTGTGTGTGTGTGTGTGTGTGTGTGTGTGTGGTGCGTGTGTGTCAGTGTGTGTGTGATCGCACGGGCGCGTCAGTTTCCATAACTAAGCGATGCTGAGACGCAAATACTCTATCATGTGGCCATGACTAAGACCCTAAAATTCCCACGAACCTTACTTTACATAAGCTTCACGTACACACAGTGCATTTCACCTTAGCAAGTAAGACTCACGGGGTGAGGTTTAATCAGCAAACACGCCTGTGTTACGGGTAGAGGCCGGATTAACGTTGGTACCGACGCAGAGTGCAAAATCACTAATGGCGGATATTTCCAGTTTCCAACCGGAATACAGTGACTGAACTCATCCATGGAATCATTATGAGGTAAGCCAATAATTTATTTTGTTTGTAATGTAACCATCAACACCAGAACCACCAAGACTTATTCTAAACTGTTATGGTTAAGAGACGTACCAAGTACGTCGAAGGCGCACAGCAGGAATTATAGGAAATGTCATATACATTTAAAAAAAAAAAAAAATCTTGCATTGTTTTTCCCGATGGTTGAGCACAATCGGAAGATGTGTTAGCTTCAACTATTTCGTTCACAGCAATCTTTCCTCATGACAGTTCAGACAAAATGATTGATTATCTCGTGACGCGGATCGCTCGAATGTTTCAGTGGTCCCTCACAGGTGCAGGAATAGCGTTGTAATGAGACGCGCGCGCGCGCGCGCGCGCGCACACACACACGCACACGCACACACACACACACACACACACACGCACGCACGCACGCACGCACGCACGCACGCACGCACGCACTCTCTCTCTCTCTCTCGCGCGCGCGATAACTGTGTTTGTGTTTGTGTGCGATTTCCTGTTCATATGTATTTTTTTCTCCATCTCTTCATTTTCTTCTTTTCAATTTTTTTATGGTTGTGTAGCAACGGCAAGTTTGAAAATGGTCTTTGTATGCCTGTACCTTCTTCCGTTGCAAAATAAAGGATCGTTATCGTTATCGTTATCACACACACACACACACACACACACACACACACACACACACACACACACACACACACACACACACACAAACACACACCCCCGTCACTCACACCCGTCACTCACACCCGTCACACACACACACACACACACACACCTGTGTAATGAAACATTTTGTATCAAATAATACAGGTAAGCCTCTTTATGTGTTCCAACCACAAGAGTTGTTTCAAGTCATGTTCAGCTACGGTACATTAACGCACAATTCTTTTCAGTAAACACATCAAAACATGCATTCGACAATAACTTTTGCTGTCTCCAGCAGTTTAATTGCCGCTTCACTGCTTTCTTTTTGCAACATACTGAACGTCCTTGTGCTAATGTATTACTGGCATAGTTTCCACCGTAATAAATGTGTTAAACATTACTGACACAAACTAAATCAATGGCCGTACATATGCCTCTCAATATCAAGGGGTGTATTCTACCTGATTAGGTCGTACTGGCATGAGATACACGTTACACATTTTTTTTTTTTTTTTTTACTTTTACTTTACACCGGCCCCCGTAGTGTAGTGGTTAACACTTCGGACCATGGACCGGGAGACCCGGGTTCGAGTCCCAGCCGAGGCAAGCGGGATTTTTCCTACCTAGGTCGGCTCCTACCCAGAGCGGGTGTGCTATGGGTCTAATGGGGAGGCTGTTGCCACACAGCCGAGATTCACCCACTTCACGGGTGCGATTTTGGGGGTGCTTCCCTTGGTATGACACATCTTATGATGTGGATAATTACACTGCCGGCATCGCAGGTGCCGTAGTTCCCGGGCCTGGTTAATGCCGGGATATTTATGACAGGAAGCGTGGAACGCGGCCCTGTCCCGCAGTCCCAAACCACATGGACCTCCATAGCATCATCTTACCATCATCCTCATCTCCATCATCATGCATAATAAAAACTGCCCCAGCTTTCGAACCCTCCGTGGATTCCACCCATGACCTGGGAGGAACACCACTGAAACTGGCAAAAAAAAAGAGAGTATTTTTTACTGTCATTAGATACACGTAAATTCAGGATTAAAAAAAAAAACACCCCAAAAAACCACAAAAACAATAAAAAACAAACAAAAAAAACCCCCGTAAAAGTCAGTTTGTATCTGCCTTTTACAACACTGAATACAAATGTAATGTCAGTGGTTTCTAAAGAGTGAAAGACTATATGTAAATGTTATCACCTTCAAATGAGACATGATCACAGATAGCTGAAACAAATATTGGATAGTTCCGAAAAGTATAAACATTATTGCTGAAACATGAAAAGGTCTGACCACTTCAACTATCACAATTACAATGTTCATAGCTACACACAGTGAAAACAATCTTGGAGGTCAGATCCATGAAACGATTGTGTACATATTTTGAATTAAAATCTCTCATGAAAGGAAGTAGTTTGTGAATCCATTCCTATAAACTAAATAAGGTCGAGCTTGTGATATGTGATACCGGTTTTTCCTGGCTGCCGGGCTGCTCATCGGGGGTTTCTCACGGGGTTATCCGGCTTTCCTCCCCCAGCAAAATTGCAAAATTATAAAAAAAATATATAGGATAGGTATTGGGTGGCGCTGCACCGCGGCGACGCGCTTCCATCGGGGAAAGCAGCCCGAATTTCCCGAAAGGGATAATAAAGTAGTAAAAAACAAAACAAAAAAAAACCCTGCCGCTTCACTACTTTCTTTTTGCAACATACTGAACGTGCTTGTGCTAATGTATTACTGGCTCAGTTTCCACCCTAATAAATGTGTTAAACATTACTGACACAAAAATAAAATATATAATCCACAACACACAACAACTGGTGTTGAGGCTGCTGTGGTTCCTTGTCTCATTCGTTCAGAGAGTATTCTTGAAAATTCATAAACTTCGAGAGGAGGAAGGGTGGAAGAATTTCACTTAGGAAACGCATTACGTACGCTTTCTAGGTAAGACAAGAGCCTGACAGTAAACAGGCATACAATGAGTAAGGAAATTATCAAAATTCAAAATTTTGTCATCACTGGTTCAGGAGACGATTTGTTTGAAATTTTGACATCGTCTAGCAAAGACGTACTTGTGAACACAGCAGTTTCATTTGAGGGCTGCAGCAGAAATTGTCTCCCCTGGACTTGTCCCGCCATCTCTAGCGGTTAAACTGGCATGATTGCACATGCCACAAAGAAAGACAGACAGACATGGAATCACTAAGAAAGATATCAGTACAGACAAAAGGAAAGAACGATGGACAGAAACAAACTAAACCAAACCAAAACACCTCAAGAAAAAAAATTGTGAAACAAAAACAAAAACTAACAATTTCCTAATGTCTGTCAGTAGTGGATGCATATTCTGCTTTACGAACCAAATGCTGTGTAAAAGTTTTCTGTTTTTTTGTTGGTGTAAAGTGACACGAATAAGCTAATCTGCTGAAGAAATATTCAAATGCCCACCTGTGAAACGTATGCACATGTCCAAGTATATGCGCATGATTTGTGCTTTTCTTGTTTCCTAACCCTATCTCCCCCCCCCCCCCCACACACACACACTCCCCCTACCCCCTTTCCCCATCCCGAAAAATGAAATATTAAAAAAGCGCCCAAAGCGCCAAACAACCCAAAACTTAAACAAAGTACCGATTATAATTATTACATAATATTTATAGAATTTCTTTCAAAACTGCCCAAAGCAGGCGGAGCTGTCGCCTGATAGTGTGGAATGGGTTCAGTTCACAGGTCCGGCGATACTGCCTACTGCAGTCCTTGTTCGCGGCGGGCGTTAGCAGCTGGGTTCTCCGAATCAATGGCGTACACAACAGGGCCTTTGTCCCGCGGTGTTGTTGGGACACAGGTTAAACGGTCATCACGACATCCTCCCTGATGGATTCCCAAGTTGCCATGGCCGCCAGAAGAGTGGCCGCCTGTCGGAGGATGCCCATTAGATCCAGCAGTGTTAACGTTGGGATGGAATGGCTGAGACCCTGGACCACCTTCGCCTGGCACAGCCGTGGGCTCGTTGGGAGCCGGACTCTGGGGGGTTGCAGACGCGCCGAGACCGCCATGGTAGTTGTTGACATTGACGGTCATGTGGGCAGCGAAATGTGGCTGCTGGGGGCTCACGTCGATGTCATGTTGGAATGCTGGACCACGGGTATCATTCCCCAGGTTGTGCGGTTGGCGTGTGCTTCCGCGAGCGCTACCGATGCCTTCTCGCCCAGTGCCATAGTCAGTAGGATGAGGCGTCTGTAAAATCACAGAACGTATCATATACAGACCACAACAAGAACATAATGACATAGACTCCCATTGTTACACAAGGGAGCCGAAGATCATTTTGGCGAGTAATTTATTTACTAGAATTCTACCTTTCTTAACAGAAAGAACACTAGAACAAAAAATGCATTTTGTCCGTGTCCAGATCTTTACTGTGCCCTTCTTTTGGACAAATTCTGGAGAGATGGGTTGGTGTGGATGTGGATCTCAGTGAGTTCTCAGAATGCATGGTATAACAGTAAGCCACGACACAAGAAGGGATCATGATTGTCACTGAAAGATAGCTGCACAATCTTAGGTAGTTTTAATGTCCTTGGGTTAAAGGAATCAGTCATTTACATGTATGAGTCTGTCTCACTTGCTGAATATCGAGTGTGCTTGGGAGGTATTTCGCAAACTGATAAATTGGGCCACAGATGCTAAAACCAATCTAAGTCTGGTCATTCATACAAAACCTACAGGTGGAAGGAACTGGGCAGCGGCACCACGTCCGGGTGCACCAGCAGGCGCTCCGTTACTCAGACTTGGGTCAACTTCAGAGGTTCCTCGCCGAACTAGGTTCGTAGTGGTGACATTTGGGGGCGGTACAGCAACGCCACTACCTTCAGCCGGGCATGGGGCCGTCTCTTGTGTCGATATATGGCTGAGAAGATCTTCATCCATGCCCACATTGGTAGAAACGCCAAGACTCTCAGCATCAGCCGTGGGGCCTCTGAGCGTGGTCCTGGATGCAGCGTCTGGTGGAGGGTTTATTGTTGCTGGCTGTTCCGGTGTGGCAGAACGCCCGTCAGGTGGTGATGGACCCAGAAGAGGTCGACTGGGGTCCGAACAGGTATTAGTGACGTCGTTTTCGTTGGAGTGGACCGTGGAGTCGCGAGTCAAAGACACATCAGCTGGACTTTCCACGTCCTCGGCTGTAACCACTGCAACGAGAAAAAAAAAAAAAAAAGGGTGACGGTGGTGGTGGGGAGGTGTGTGTGTGTGTGTGTGTGTGTGTGTGTGAGTGTGAGTGTGTGTGTGTGTGTGTGTGTGTGTGTGTGTGTGTGCATATTCATTATTTAGTTACACTATGTACAATATTTCGAACCCGCGCAGACAAAAGGGACACTTGGACAATCTCTGGACATCCCTGGTGATCACTGACAAAGCATTCAGAGTATTGATTTTGGGAAATGTTTGGGCGGCAGCAATATTGGCTTGGTACCAGAATGACTGAAACTGAAAGAGAAGAAAGGAACAAAATGAAGTATTACTGATGATCCGGGGAAGTTCATATCCAGCATTTTTGTGGAGACCTAATATTGGGGACTGCTCGTAGACATGATAATTATTGTATTAGAAGCGTGACAACAACAACAACAACAACAACAAAGCTGTACGCTCACCACATATATTTCCAAGAGAAGTCTGAACTGCTTGGGTGAAGGTCTGCACGGCGCCACAACTAAAGCACCTCTGCATGAGGCGGATCAGCCACTTTGGACGCTTTAGGATCCAGCAGATGATGAGGACAAAAGTTATGAAAAGAAGGACTGCGCACACGATGCCTATGATGCTCAGTGCAGGGTTGGCAAGCGGGTCGGTAGCTACAAAAACAGAAAAAAAGTTTTACATTGGCAAAGAGAGATTTCTCAATGTTCTACACTTTTTTCTGCATTAAACTCGGTTTTCTTTCTTTAAAATAGTGTGTCAGTATTGAAATATTTCATAATTATGTAATTCTTCTGAAAGTGACTAGCAAGGATAATAGTTCTTTTGAAGTAGACGAATGAGACAACATTGCTGAGGCTGGTATAGCAAGGGAATCTCACAGAACATCAGAAGTGACTGAAACAACATAAGCACTCTTTCCCTTGAACTGGTCGAACTGAAGTCACTCATCAATAGGACTTATACTGAATCTCCTACGCCCAAGTATGCGTAAGCCCAAAATACAGCCTTTGACTAAAAGAAAGTGATACATGTACTACTTACTGCTATCGTCAACAGCATGCTCGCTCTTCATATGACAGTAATGCCTGCACTGGGCCGGCATTCTGTCAGTCCCGCAAGTGGTATCTCTGGTGAGGCATGCCTGGCATCTTTCGTGTTTGTCATTGCAGAATGAAACACTGTCGCAGCAGTCCTTGTAGCACGTGAAAAGATCTTCTCGGCACACCATTCTGCCTCCTGAAAACAAATGTAAACGTTCGTAGGTGGGTGGGTGGGGTGTTCGGGAATTTAACGTCCTTTTCCACCACGTATGGGTGATATCAAAGACGGGGCAACGAGAATAAACCTCACCGAGTACTAGGAAAAGCAAATGAGGGAACATAGTCTTCCCGTATGGCTAGACTATGAATATTGCTGGTAGTATTGCAGGGCAATGAAGGAAACGAAAGACTGAACCCTTTCCGACTCAGTCATTGGCGATCTCATGCCGTACCGTGCTGATTCAAACCGCCTGTGATATTTATTTTAACTGTTATGACCAGTCAGTTGCAGGACACGGCATCCAAGCGCTGGTAAAACTGGTGACCATCAAATCTGTGTTGTCAGTGAAACCCACACGGCGGCTTTCAGCTTCGTGCGTGGATCTGGTACGGAGCGGTAGTGGGTGGATGGGGTGCGGCCGAGTGGGTGGGGTGCGGCTCTCCTAGCACATAAATTAGTTCTCGACAGTCAGTATGGACTTGGTTAGACGGCCCAGCAATGATCATTTATCATGTCAGTAATATTTGTGTTTTTATTGTGGGCTACCGTATGAAGGGGTCAGGTGCGGGTAAATCAGTTTACACCGACTGCAATTTGGTCTAATGGGGTGTACGCCGGGCTGGAGGAATCTGCATATCAACTGGAATGATGATAACACTGAACCCGGCCCACAGACTCGCCAGGCAAGCGACTGACTCAGTTCAGTCGTCGACCAAATCAATGGCCTGTAGCCGCGAACGTCTTCAAACATCAGTTCAGGGCCAGCATGTAAAAGTCAGTGTTAGGGAGTTTAGCCCCGGGTCAGTTGGAGTCTCACCTCGAACTAAACCTGACTAGCTCTAGGGTTACTGAAATTTTCTGTTGGTTTTTGTTTTAAATCAGGAAGCGGGTCCATTCCACCATGGTGCCTAAGCCTTTATAGAAGGATTTTTGTCTTTCTTTCTTCGCTTCCTTTTTTTATTATCTAATTTTGTTTGGGGGTTTCTTTTGTCCTAGTCTGGGTTAGGCCCGTAGCCTTGGGTTAAATTAACCTCGAGTTCTACATACGGGCCCTGGTATCTGCAGGGATGGCATGGTCGGCTGGTTTAAGTATGACTTACAATGGACGGCCGCTCTGCGGGTACTTCAGCGTAGCACTGTATACATGCAAACCGAAAGCCTGCCTTGCAGAACTCGTCGGCACCGGTAGAACCGAAAACAGCATAGCCGGCACACAGTAGCTATACATTACAGTGAATAATTAACGGGTGCTGCAGGAACAAACATAGACTCAGCAGAATGGGCGTAGGCCGCAACAGAATATTACTGGATCCGTTGCATCGGCGCTGCGCTGCTAGTCCGCCATGGCGTACCGAATTTGTCTGCAGCAATTCATCTGAGATAACAAGCAGGCCTCAGTGTTTCCAGTGGTCAGTGATTGAGTTTTCATGTCCACTGAGATCCGGGCCAGCGTCAGTTCAGCTGTACTAAGTTGCGCTATCAGGAGACAGCGGCGACAGCGCAATCTGTCCCGGCATTTCAGTGCAACTCAGTGTAAATACGAGGGCCTACTTTCGCTTTGCAGTTTCTGGGAAAATTATTGCTGGTCCCCATTTGCATGCAGCTGTGGCTCATGCACTAGAACATTACTGATTACTCAGTGCAAGCGCCCGGTTCGACAGCTGCTGCAGCCGATGGTGGCCTGCCTACGATGTGTTACCAAGCTCGGTGAAAAGGAAACCTGACAGCGCTACATGCAGAAGCTGCACTGCGGTTCGGATGCTCAGTCGTTCGGTCTCACCCGATGCAGGTTGGTAGTTCTGGCTCGTTTGCTATTCTGACTTTGGATAAAAAAGAGTGGATATACTGTGATCATACTTTAATCAGTGGATGTACCCTATTTTTGAAGGCCGGTTTTCAGTGTTATTTCAGGTGAAAATTGGCATGATAACTAGTATGGATTCAGCGCCACTGCAGAGAGTGGCCAGAGTCAGTGGCGGCATTATCAGTGTCAAAGTGCACAGGCGGCTAAAATGGCGGATTGGCTGCATGAGGCGATGTTACATTGGGACACGGATGGACCACTGCACTTCCTTGACGTCGTATTGTATTTGTACTGAGCTGGATCAGTGCATCCGTCGTCAGTGTTCAAGTTGACAACTCATAGCCGGCCTGTGGTAAGTGACTGTGTCAAATGGATTTTAACGGTGTTCGTGTATGCTTGTAGAACGGTGGCTGAGCGTTTGTGTGTTCTGAGGCCCGCCGTCTTAATACGTCCTTTGTCCACCCAGATGGCGGTTTTAATAAGAGACAACGTTGGCCAGTGGCCGCAGGAGGCGGGAAGGAGGAGGGGAGGGAGGGATTGTATGACTGAAGAAAGACCTGTACAAACAAGTTTAAGGGTTTTTTGTTTGTGTTTTTTTGTTGTTTTTTTTGCCTGTCAGGATTTGATTCCAGGACTTTTTGGTCTGAAGTCTAAGCTCAGTCTGTCGGGCTGGAGAGTATAACCCGAGCCATTCAGTTCAGACTAAGCTTTCCGGTGGACGTTGAAGCTAGTCAGTGTTGGAAGAAAATGTTGGTCTCCCGGCCATCGTTCAACGACGACTCAGTGGCCCTGGGCCCTACTTTCAGTTCAGTGTTCACAAACACAACCCATGGGAACAGCTCAGTTCAGTGTGAACTGAAAGGCACACCGGGTAACCAGCCATTGAAAAGGGACTCAGTGGCAAAAAGGAGGGTGACCTATCGGTGGTGGTGGCGTGTGACATGTGTGTGTGTGTGTGTGTGTGTGTGTGTGTGTGATGGGGGGCGGGGGGGGGGCCTTCAGGGAAGTTTATCGCGCGTCCACAAAGGCTGTATTCAGGCTTCTCTGAACCAAAACAGCGACTCCTATCCGTGCTGAGATCAGAGCCTGCACAGAGCTCGTCGCCGGGCGATGTGTCGAGGTCGCGTCGAAGTTATTTTTGGGCAGCAGCTCAGTGATGAATAGATCTTCTATTTTGAGCATCCGTAAACAGGTCGCCGTGCTCTAGAATCACAAGTTAATGGCGGAGTATGTCTAGTCATCAGTGCTGGCGCATGTTCTGCTCTCCAACTGAAATCGTGGAACTGAATGTTAAAAAAATTGATAAATGCGATAATAATGGATAAAAATGTCACGCAGCTTTGCCTTGATAACCGTCCTTGGTCGTTCAGTTAATTTACACACGTTATGTCGCACTACTTCCTTCCGGGCGGCGACCGCCGTATCGGCATTGTCTCTGCGCTATAATTATGTACCGAAAACCGGCAGTGCATGAGTACACAACCTTGAACAGCTGATGCAAGTCAGTCAGTAATGCACCAAAGTCTAAAACAGATTGATTCTTTATTAAAACGAACCCGGCGTGACCAACTCGTACCCTGGCTGGCCGGACTGAGGCAATTACAGTACAGCTCATTCGTGGCTTTACTGGAAACTGTGTCAGCATGTGACCTAGTAAAGCCACGTTTTCTCTGAGTCACTTACTCCCTGTCGTCGTATTTAGACCCGTTGCAACGGCGGTACAACCTGCAAACTGAAGAACTTGAGCTGACACCGATGTTCTTAATACTTCACTGCAACACTGAGATATGGAAAATCGAGACAAATGATTAGTGACTCGAACAGCTTACCTCAGTAAATATATGTCTCTCTCTCTCACCCACGCGCGTGGCACTGTCAGTATTTTTCGGTGTGAGTCAGACAAACAGCTTTCACACACGCTGCGCCGAACGTACGGCTGCACTGTGACTAAAGCGGTGACACGCACTTGTGCAACGACGGACCGCCTACACGTTTATAAATAACATTCGGGAAAACAAAAAGCCGATAACAGCCTGTAACCGTCAGCTTTGGTGGCTAACGTCAGCAGTGCCGCTGTGTATATATACTGACGTCCAAAAGAAACGCGAAAAACAGTGTCTAGTTTCATTTATTGCATAATGAAAAAATCGTAACAAAATTCAAATTTCATTAATAATGTCCAATTGTTTGTACAGCACAACACTGACGTATTGTCCATAACACAGTAAGGTTGCGGTGACGATGCGCTATTTGCGCTTAACAGAACAGTCAATAGCGAGTATGGCCCCCATTAGCATCGATGACGGCCTGGCAGCGGCGGGTCATTGATCGGACCAACGTGTTGCTGGCTGCCCTGGGAATGTTGGCCCAGGCCTGCCGGACGGCCCGATCAAGTTCAGCAACAGTTGTGGGCCTTGGGACCACCCTATTGAGCTGTGTCTGGAGCAAATCCCAAAATTGCTCAATAGGGTTCATGCCAGGAGATAACGCTGGCCAAGGCATCACCTGGGTGCCCGAGCGCTGCAGGAGGTCCTGGGTAGCCCTGGCATTGTGGGGGCGCGCGTTGTCGTGCTGGAAAACCCAGTTCCCGTGGGCCTGAAAAAAGGGCAGCACATGAGGGTGCAGCACCTGGTCCATGTACCGCTGCGCTGTGATTCCGTTGCCGCGTCCAGGACCCAGGCCTTGGAAGATGACGGGTCCCAGCACCTGGTTGTGGCCGATGGCGCCCCACAACATGAGGCTGGGCCCGCCCCAGGCGTTGTTTTCCACGACACAGTTGTCAGCATAGCGGTCACCTCTTCTTCTCCATACCTGAACACGCCCGTCGGCATGGTCAATGCAGAAACGGCTTTCATCGCTGAAAAGCACGTTCTGCCAGCGAACATCGTTCCAGTTGAGGTGGCCTTGCGCCCACTGCAGGCGTGCCTGTCTATGGCGCACGGTGAGGACGGGTCCCCTGGCTGGACGGCAGTTCCTCAGCCCCCTGGAGCGCAGTCGTCGGCTGGCCGTTTGCCTAGAAATGGGTGCCTGGTGTGTCCCTGTAACAGTTCTGGCTGTTTCTGCGC